>CM042685.1:13381925-13781925 GCA_023614405.1 Avena insularis
CTTCGGGCGGTAGCTATGGAGTTGCCGGCCAATAAGAAGAAGCAGAAGGCGGCGTCCGTCTTCAACTTATCGGATATTGATTCGTCAGTAACTTCACCTAAATTGTTTACTATCACCTGTAGGTTGTTGTCTGATCAAACTTTTTTCTTGCAGCCATTCTTCGGACGAGCCTCTTAACGAGGGCACTCAGGAGGCTATAGGGGAGTCGAAGCCAACAACTCCTCCCCCTCAGGTGGTGGCCGACTCTGGGGATGATGGTTCGAACCTATCCAAGCGAGAAGCTCGGGCAGTCATAACTCAGAGGACTGCGCACATAACTTCAGAGTCCATGCCTAAACACATAAGTATTTTCTACTTTATCCCTAGAGGGAAGTCCCCGAGTCTTTTTGGGTGACCTGTTGGTCATTTTGCTTTTGCGGGGCATAGCCACCGAGCCTTTTCTGATGGTTTTTCTTTCTGTTGCAGCCCTTTGTGCATAGTGCCAACCTCCTTATCCAGCAGCACTTGGCGCTAGAGGCTAGCATCCAGCAGATTCAAGGTGCGTAATGTACTCACCCTTTTGTTGTTCGTCCGTTCCGTGGATTTTGCTTGTATTGATCATGTGGTTCTTGATGTTGTAGATGAAAACAATGCGGCCCTCCGATGGCTGGACGCTCTCAAGAAGAGCCTTGGTCGAGCGGAGAAGAAGGCCGCAGATGCTGCGGAGGCCAAGGAGCGCGTACAGAAAGAGGCTGCCGATCGTGAGGAGCAACTCGCTGCTGCGGCGGTTGCTCACGAGAAGGAGATGGCAGATAGGCTTATGGATGCATCCAAAGTCTTCTCTGGTGAGTTTCCTTTCACTTTTTGGGGGTCTCATGTTTTTTCGACTGCTTCTTGTCTTGCTCTTATTCGGGTACTTTTCTTATTTGGTTCAGATGCTTCAGGCATAACGTTTGATCATGGTGCGCTGGAGCATGGAGATGCTCTGGCCGATGCCACCGCAGCGGTCGAAGATCGTTGCGGCACTGCTGCTGGATCCTTGGCGAAGGCCAAGGAAGTGCTCAGGCGCTTCTACAAGGAGGTCATCCCCAAGGGCGCTGCCTTGAGGATGCCGACGCCCTTGCGGATGCTCTGTCGGAGGATGCTCCGGCGGCGTATAAGCGCAAGCAGAAGGTCATCGGCACCTCCATGGGGTTGGTGATGGTGATGGCGTCCGGAGCGGAGATGGATCTTCCACACATAATGTCCCAGATGCCAGCGGCTGCAGATGGGTCAGAGGTAGCGTTCGCCCTCTTTGCCTCTCGCTGTAAGCGCTATGGGTCTAAGCTTATCGACCTCCTGGCCGAGTACGCAGCGAAGCAGCAGGAGGAGGCCAAGAGCAGGCAGTCTGGATCCGAGGCCACTACGGATGCGGGTGCTTAGGCCCATGTGTTGTACTTAGGATAGTTTATCCTTTTGCTTTCCTAATGTAACCATTTGGTGATGAACATACCCAACTTATGCCACGAGGTGGCCTTGATGTATATAAATTTATGTTTCGAGTTGTTGCCAGAGATACTTATGATGTTCATGTCTTGATTTGTTTGCCTCTAGGGTCCTTCGGGTGAGGTTCCTATTGTCACTCCGAATGCTCCCGAGCCGTGACCATCACTTGATGATGCGTCGCAGCTAGCTTTTCTTCGTGACCGTGTCCGCAGCTTGGAGAAGGATATCCTTGGCATTCGAGGCCACGCAGATGTGTGGAAGTCGAAGGCTAAGCGAGCCACTGCTAGGGAGGAGTTCTTGATGGGGTAGTTGCGGCAGATGAGCGAGCAACTGCAATGTGAGTCTTTGCGAACTGTTGTTCTTTCAGGTGAAGCTCTGTATGTTTGCTCATTTTGTTCATTCTGCAAGTAAGAATCTCGTTCCGAAGGAAGAGAAAGAGCGTGTCACTGTTCGGATGAATTGATGGCGCCCGGTGTTGCCGTGGGACGCTTCGTTGGAAACCCCAAGAGCAAGGTGTGAAGATCACATCAACAAGTTTTCCCTCAGTAAGAAACCGAGGTTATCGAACCAGTAGGAGGAAGGAAACGTCTCAAAGGTGTTGCAAGCAACATGGAAACCTGCACAACACAAACTCAAGACTTTCCCCCAACGAAACAGTGAGGTTATCAAGCTCGCCGGTTTGCTGTAACAAAGGATTAACTGTATGGTGTGGAAGGTGATGATGGTTTGCAGCAAGTAAACAAGTAACAGTGGAAGATGTTGTAGGGGTTCGTAGCATGGAAAACAAAAAAATTCTACCGCATGCACACAAACAAGCCAAGATCTATCTACTAGATTGTAGCAACGAGTCAATAGAAGTACTCACCCTCGAAGGTTCCAAAGCGGTTAACGAGAGCAGATTCTCGTAGGTGATGTAGTCGTACACTTGCCGATCTCAAGATCGCGTAGACGATCTTTCCGGCGCTGCATTCTGGAAGCGCTTTCGCAGTCGGTCACACGTTCGGTACTCGATGAATACCTTCCTCTCCCTTGTTGCAGCAGGCAGCGAGGTTGTAGTTCTCCCCTCACGATTCTGGCAGCACGACGGCGTGGTGTCGGAAGTAGAGGGAAGATCTCGTAGGGTTCGCCTAAGCCGGTGCGAGTTATGGTGGAATTAGGGGTTCCCGGTGATCTAGGGTTTAGAAGACCGGGAGGAGGAGGAGGTGTCGGCGGCGACTAGGGCGATGGCGACGGGCCGGCGGTGGCGCAAGGCGGCGGCGGCAAGGCGCGGTGGCAGCGGCTTGGCGCGGGGAGAGAGGGGCTAGGGCTTGGTGCTTTGGGGAAGCCCTCCCCCTCTATTTATGAGAGGGGGGCAGCCTTGGGAGGGGTGATTTTGAATCCACTTCCAAACCCAAGTTGGAAGGACTCTCTCCTACTTCCACTAGGAAACTATTGTTCCAGTTTGACTTTTCAAACCTCCCGTTTGACTTTCAACTTAGAGCTTTAATTCTCTCTCACAAATGACCACACCAAGTGACCTAGGATATGATCTAATCATTCCACTTACCCATGACACATTCATGGACCATTCTCCTTCCGGACCGGTGAACCTTCTATAACCTTCTAGAACCTCTCCGATGAAACCATCGGAATTTTTCCCAAACTCCGGAATCGGACTTTCCTTATATGAATCTTATTCTCCGGACCATTCCGCATCTCCTCGTGATATCCCGGATCCCATCCGAGACTCCGAACAACATTCGGTATCCCTTATTAACATTCCATATCTACTAAACAACATCGAATCCTTAAGTGTGTCTCCCTACGGTTCGTGAATTATGCGGACATGATCGAGACACTTCTCCGATCAATAACCAATAGAGGAATCTAGAAATTCAAATGGCTCCCACATATTTCTACGATTACTTTGCAATCGAATGAACCACTTACATACGATACCAATTTCCCTTTGTCTCATGATAGTTTACATATCCGAGGTTTTGATCGTCGGTATCTCTGCATACCTAGTTCAACCTCGTTACCGATAAGTACTCTTTTCTCGTTCCCGTGATATGTGATCCCTTGTGAGCCATTCACATGCTTGCAAGCTAATTGGATGACATTCCACCGAGAGGGCCCAAAGTATATCTATCCGTCATATGGATGGACAAATCCCACTCTTGATCCATGTGCCTCAACCCATACTTTCCGAACACTCAATGCCACCTTTATAGCCACCCAGTTACGGTGTGGTGTTTGATGTCATCAAAGCATCCTTCCAGTGGTGGTGATTAGCATGATCTCATGGTCGAAGGAATTAGGTTACTATGTATCAGAAAGCTTATAGCAAACGAACTATTGAAATGACTTGATCTTTATGCTACGCTTATCTATAGGAGTATGTCCATCATACCTACTCCTAATGATATGATCTCGTTGTTAACAACATCTCAATGTTCATGATCGAGAAACCATGATCATCTATTAACCAACAAGCTAGTATTATTAAAGAGGCTTTACTAGGGACTCTAATTTAGTTTACAAATCACACAAGTATTAATGTTTCCGGTTAATACTGTTATAGCATGAATGAAAACATTTACCATAAACACAAAGATATAATAATAACCACTTTATTATTGCCTCTAGGGCATATCTCCAACAGATGTATCAATGGTAAAGATTGGACCAGGGTCCATAGTTCACTAGAGGTGCTCTCCTTAGATAAACAACATGGCATGAAGGGTAAACAAATTACAGCAAGGCAATTGACAGGAACTGAGCAAGGCATAACAATGAAATACTAGACAAAAGATCCTATGAGATTCGATTGGGCAATACAACAATATACATAGACCGCCATCCAACTTCATCTATGACTAGAAGTCCACCTTTGGGTTATCATCCGAATCCCCTCCAGTATTAAGTTGCAAGCAACAGACAACTGCTTTAAGAAAAGTGTGTAAGGTAAACAATCCACTTGTTCCATGAACAAGAGACCGTTTTTTAGTCCCTAGTAGCAACAGCACATCTACAACCAAAGATATTTCTGTCACTTCCCTTGGAAACTAGAGGCATGACCCCACTATCGGGCATAAATACCCCCTCTTGGAGTCACTAGCAACTAGTTGGCCAAGATAGCTACTAACAACGGAGAGCATGCAAGATCACAAACAACACGGACATGATAGAATCAATAAGACAAAAACATTAATCAATCTAACATAGTAATCTCAATATCTATCGGATCCCCGCAAACACAACATGCATGATTACAAATAGATTAGATCTTGATAATGAACGGAGCTCACAAGATCTATACATGAAAGCACAAGGAGGATATACAACCATCTAGCTACTACATGGACTCGTAGTCCAAGGTGGAACTACTCACACTTCATACCGGAGGCTGCCATGATGAAGAAAAAGGCCTCCGGGATGATCTCCCCTCAGGCAGGGTGCCGGGAAGAGCTTCAGATCCCCCTATCTAAGGACAATGATGGCAGCGACTACAGACGGTTTCGTGGTATTCTGATAGGGTATTTAGGGTTTCGGCATCGAGGGTTTCTTATAGGCGAAGAGGCGAGGTAGGGGGTCTGCCAGGGGGGCCACACCCTGCCTAGGCGCGGGCCCACCTAGGCCCATACCACTGTCACCCCTCCGTCTCGTACTCCGGCTTTGTGTTGCCCACGGTAAAATATTGACTTTGGCTTTTGTCCCGTCCAATTCCGAGAATATTGATTTTCTGCCTTTCTGGAACCAAAAACAGAAGAAAACAGGCCATTGGCACTGTGGCAACTTGTTAATAGGTTAGTACCAAAAAACATATAAAACACCTCAAAGTGTGGTCAAAGCAAAGTAGATAGTAAACAAGCATGGATCATCAAAAATTATAGATACGTTTCCGACGTATCAAGCATCCCCAAGCTTAACTCCTGCTCGTCCTCGAGTAGGTAAGTGATAAAAAATAATTTTTGAGGTTACATGCACCATCAAAACCAAGATCAAACCATTTGCAAGAATTGAATGCTGGAATCAAAGAACTCTAAACATGTGCATGCAAGATGGAATTCTAACAATAGGACAAAGTAACTATGCATGCAACATGAAAGGCTACAAACAAAGATCATGAATAACATGCATTTAAAAATGTTTGTTTGTTTCAAATACAGAAAACATGGCATAGTGGCATTCATCTTGTCCCTCATAGAGTAGAAAATAGATGCATAGGACACCTTCAAAGTTCATAAGAGTGACTAGATACAAATAGCACAAGAATAAGCAATATCACAATATGCATCAATCAATAAGTTTTGGGACACTGCAACAGAATGGGAACTATGCTCTCTTAATGGTGCCTAAAGGTAGAAAGCGGAGACTCAATATAATGGTGGAAGAAAGGCCCTTCATAAAGGGAAGTAGGGATTTCAAGTTTCAAAAAGAGCTTCCAAAAATTATGGTACTTGTTAGCTTTCAGCCCTCATTGCCCCTATCATAAGCATCTTGAACTGATTAAGGTTAAAGTGAACAAAGATGGAGTATATGCTTGACAAAGTATAAGTTGGCAATCTCATGTACCTTGAATACGAGGGCCACACCTCATGCTACTCAACTTCAGTTACCTGTAAGTTCTTGTCATAGTAAGTACATGTGTATCATAGAGAACCGCCAACGGGGTACCCCTTGCACATGGTACAGGAGATATCCCATAACCAAAATGACAAGGCAAGCAGACAATGAGCATCCCAGCGATCTTTTTATTTACTATGTGCATATATTTTTATTGAGGATGCTTCACAGAATGCTCATTATGGTGATGCTGCAAGTTTCCACCATGATTAGGCATATCTTAGGTTAGCGGCCCAGGCGTTTCTCTAACACAAAATACATAACTCCATGGACTTACAATCTCCCTTTTTATTTCACACTGGTGACATCCATAGACAAAATAGCATGGTATCAACTGTGTACAAATTACAAGTGCAATGTTGAAAATGTTCCCCATGACAGCATGGTTCTGCTAATTCCAATATATAAGTGCAAGCATATACAACATAGATGACACAATGGTTCAAGTTTACTAGGGGAAAAGAATATAAAGTGTGCCATAAAGTTTGTGAGGGATTTAATCACTAAGTTTTCGCATAACAAAATACTTTTTAAAAGGAAGATAGCTGAAAACAAGAATATACTTGGAATGGTGTAACACACCATGCATAGGAGTTTATAGTGGACACTTTGGAATAACTTGGTTTATTGGGAGTTGGAAGCATGAGTAGAGCTTACTCATACAAGTGGAGGCTAGCAAAAGACTGGGAGCAACCAACTAAGAGAGCAATAATGGCCATAATCATGCAAAGCGACAAAACATTACTAATCAAAGCATAGAGTGGTAATACAACACAAGGAATAAATGATCATAGAGGCTATGGTGACTTGTTCATAGTCATAACATGGTGTGAGCATGTGCCAAGTCAACCCAAACAAAACATCAAAGGAGAATACCACAATACTATGCTTTTGTATGCTAAAACAACGCATAATTCTTTCAGGCACACTAAGCAATCCCAATTATTTGGAACAAGACATGCTATAGCAATAATCACTAAGCATAAGGTTAAAACAACACCTAACATGTTGAAAGAAAATTTCTTAATCCCATCTAGGTGCCCATACGATCCATTTCACATGTCATGCTAAAGTCTAAGTCACAGTCAATGCAAGCTCCTCTTGCACTTTCAAGCAGGAACTTCCTACTCCTTTCCAACACCAAGCAACTTATTTGAAACAACATAGCGAGAATGGGGGTCCAAACTACTTTATTCAAGCAAACTAAACAAACTAAGCAAACCATACGAAAACTAAGACGCTCCAAGAACAACACAACAGTGCATGAAACAATAAAAACGAAGTGTCTAGGAAGACCTGAGCTTTTTATTGATGAAGAAGGGGATGCGTTGGGCATCCCCAAGCTTTGACGCTTGTACCTCTTGGATAATTCTTGGGGTGACACTGGGGTGGCATCCCCAAGCTTGAGCTTTTTTCTATTCTTCATCTTATTACATTATTCTCTCTCTACACCTGAAATTTTTCCTTCATACAAAACTTCACACAATCTTCTTTAGCAACATTAGTGTATTCAAAAGATAATAGACCTTTGGGTTTAGCTTTAGAATAGCAAAACTTTTCACTAAAAACACAAGCTACTGTAGCAACTCTGTCAAAAAGCTCAATTCCCCAAAAGAGAACTCAAAAAGGAATCAATAAGAAACAAATGCAAATAATGGCAGAAACCTGTCAAAACAGACCAGCAGGTAGAAACCGATTTTTTCGAAAATCTTCTATTTATCAAATCAAAAAGTGTTGAACTAAAGAAAGTTAGAGAACATACTTCGGAATTTATTTGTAAATTTTCAGCTCAAGCCGACTTACAGAGACTCCTCACGAATTTTTATGGTGGAGGATAGAAATCTGTTTCGGGACAGCAACTCCCCAAATATTACTTCCCTCTCATTAGAGGTCATTCTTGGACAAAAAGCAAACAAAAAGGATAATAAGAGGTCATTACTGAAGTAATAAATTCCAAGACTCAAGGAAACTCTTTAAGTTATGCACAAGAAGCAACAAACCAAGTATTTTCAAATGAGGAAGCATTAACATCAATACTTGCAAAATCTTCAACTATAAAAGGTATCTCATCCAAATGAGTTTTGGAGGATCCCTTCTCATCACACTTTGGTTTACTACTTTCATCAAAAGGATTTTTAGGAACAATCCAATCAACATTCTTTTTAAAGGCCTCATGCATCCCGACAAGCTTAAAGGGTATGGGTATCTTAAATTCCTCTCTAGGCTTAGTTTTATTAGAAGTACCCACAACATCTACACATGATCCTAGCATATCAAAACGCTCAAATACCTTTTTAGCTTCCTTAGCAACATCATGGAACTCTTTGCGTAAAGTTTTAAGGATAAATTCTCTCTTTTCAGCATTCTTTTCTTGTTTTAGTTTTAGGAACAAAATTTGGATCATTGGGTTAAGGCTAACAAACCTAGACTCCAACATATGAACTAAAGAAGCTGCAGCAATTTCATAATTAGGAGCAAGTTCTGCTATAGATATATCCTCAATATCCTCATGTTTGCTAACATGATTGAAGAATTCTTCAATATGTTCTTTCCCAATTATAGATCCACTACCTATCGAAAGGTCCTTCAGGGCGAACTTGGGGAACAACATGGCGAGCTAGAGCAAGATGGCAACTAGAGTAGGAACTATTTTTTTTGTGTTTTTGAATAAAGAAAGCAAACCAAACTAAACTAATTTTTTTGGAGTTTTTGATAAAAAGAGGCAAACAAAACCAAGCAAAAGAAACTAAGAAAACTAAAAAAAAGTAAAGAGAAAGGTTGAGAAGGACTCCCCTTGTGAATATGTCCTTAGCCTCCCCGGCGACGGCGCCAGAAAAGACTTGATGGCGCCCGGTGTTGTCGTGGGACACTTCGTTAGAAACCCCAAGATCAAGGTGTGAAGAGCACAGCAGCAAGTTTTCCCTCAGTAAGAAACCAAGGTTATCGAACCAGTAGGAGGAAGGAAACGTCTCAAAGGTATTGCAAGCCACGTGAAAACCTGCACAACACAAAATCAAGACTTTGCCCCAACGAAACAGTGAGGTTGTCAAGCTCACCGGTTTGTTGTAACAAAGGATTAACTATATGGTGTGGAAGGTGATGATGGTTTGCAGCAAGTAAACAAGTAACAGTGGAAGATGTATCAATGGTAAATATTGGACCGAGGTCCATAGTTCACTAGAGGTGCTCTCCTTAGATAAACAACATGGCATGAAGGGTAAATAAATTACCACAGGGCAATTGACAGGAACTGAGCAAGGCCTAACAATGCAATACTAGACAAAAAGATCCTATGAGATTCGATTGGGCAATACAACAATATACATAGACCGCCATCCAACTTCATCTATGACTAGAAGTCCACCTTTGGGTTATCATCCGAACCCCCTCCAGTATTAAGTTGCAAGCAACAGACAACTGCTTTAAGCAAAGTGTGTAAGGTAAACAATCCACTTATTCCATGAACAAGAGACTGTTGTTTTCTCCCTAGTAGCAACAACACATCTACAACCGAAGAGATTTCTGTCACTTCCCTTGGAAACTAGAGGCATGAACCCACTATCGAGGATAAATACCCCCTCTTGGAGTCACTAGCAACTACTTGGCCAAGATAGCTACTAACAACGGAGAGCATGCAAGATCACAAACAGCACATACATGATAGAATCAATAAGATAAAACCATTAATCAATCTGACATAGTAATCTCAATATCCATCGGATCCCCGCAAACACAACATGCATGATTATAATTAGATTAGATCTTGATCATGAATGGAGCTCACAAGATATATACATGAAACCACAAGGAGGAGATACAACCATCTAGCTACTACATGGACCCTTAGTCCAAGGTGGAAATACTCATGCTTCATATTGGAGGCTGCCATGATGAAGAAGAAGGCCTTCGGGATGATCTCCCCTCCGGCAGGGTGTCGAGAAGAGCTTCAGATCCCCCCGATCTAGGGACGATGGTGGCGGAGGCTATAGACGGTTTCGTGGTATTCTGATCGGGTACTTAGGGTTTCGGCATCGGGGGCTTCTTATAGGCGAAGAGGCGAGGCAAGGGGGCCGCCAGGGGGCCCACACCCTGCCTAGGCGCGGGCCCACCTAGGCCGCTCCTGGGAGTGTGTGGCCACCCTGTGGCGCCTCAGCTCAGCGTCTCCAGGTACACGGTAAAATATTGACTTTGGCTTTTGTCCCGTCCAATTCCGAGAATATTGATTTTCTGCCTTTCTAGAACCAAAAACAGAAGAAAACATGCAACTGGCACTGTGGCAACTTGTTAATAGGTTAGTACCAAAAAACATATAAAAACACCTCAAAGTGTGGACAAAGCAAAGCAAAGTAGATAGTAAACAAGCATGGAGCATAAAAAATTATAGATACGTTTCCGATGTATCATGAATTGCCTGACGCAACAGGACCTGGAGGCTAGTGGCTTCTTCTGGATGGACCGCGACCGGGCCATCGTCCTTGCGACGGTGCAAGATCGCGTGCACCAGGTTTCTCGGGTGCTGAAGCAGGCGAGGATTTCTCTGGCGTCCATTTGGGACGTCATGTTCCCCTTAGATGAGGCGCCTTCCACCCTGTGTGGCCTTCTGGCGAAATTTCGGAACGTGGGCCATGTCAAGGAGTTGGTGCGGCGTCAGCTGATCGCTGGGGTGAAAGTTGCAATGTCCCTTGTTTGGCTGCATCGTCGTGATGTCAATCTTGCAGAGGTGGTGACTGGGCCACCCCTTCGGCCTGATGGCACTCTTTGGGTCATGCGCCCGCATTATGCAGTTGTGGCGCAACATGCTGATCTATTCGAGCAGCGGATGAATGTGATTCTCCAGAATAGGTAGGTCCTGTAAAGAAAACTTGATGTAAAATTTGTATTTTTTTGAGTGGGATCGTAGTTCCCTTTGTAAAGTTTGTATATAGTAGCACATGGTGCTTTGTTATGTGCATGTTCTTTTTGTTATCCTGACGTAGTCAGCAACTCAGGTTGTATGCATTGTTCTTAGTCGACGAGGTCGTGAGGTGAGGCGTAGCCCCCGAGCGTGTTATAGAGAAAAGTAATGTAAAGAAAATAAATTTCGGCCAAGGGACTAAGCTTTTATTCATAGCGTAACGAGGAGGTACATTGTTCGGCTGAGTAGCCTTAGCTGAGTAGCCTTATTGAAAGTAAAGAGGTGGCTAGGGGTAGAAGCGTCGCAAGTGTGCAACATTCTAGGGGTTGGAGTATTCGACTCCTGATGCGATGTCCATGAGGCGGTAGGCGCCACCTGGAATGACTTCTGTGACGATGTAGGGTCCTTCCCAGGGTGACTCGAGCTTCTTTGGCCGCTCTTGCTTGAGTCATAGGACGAGGTCTCCTCCGACGAAGGACCTTGGGCGTAGCCGACGACTGTGGTAATTGCGGAGGCTCTGCTGGTAGACCGCTAAGCGAGCCGCGGCAATGTCCTTCGACGAAGGACCTTGGGCGTAGCCGACGGCTGTGGTAATTGTGGAGGCTCTCCTGGTAGACCGCTGAGCGAGCCGCGGCAATGTTGCATGCCTCGTCGAGTGTGTCGACAACGTCTTCGAGTGCGGCTGTTGATTCGGCTTCATTGTAGGCGACGACCCGTAGGGCCTTGTGGCGTACCTCGGCAGGTAGTACGGCTTCGGCTCCGTGCACCATGAAGAAAGGTGTGAAGCCAGTTGAGCTGTTCGGCATTGTACGCAGGCTCTAGAGGACAGAGTGTAGCTCCTCTGCCCAGGCTCCCGCAAGCCTTTCGAGTGGGCATAGCAGGCATTTCTTGATGTTTTTTCCTATGAGGCCGTTGGCCTTTTCGACCTGTCCGTTGGTCTGCGGGTGCGCAACGAAGGCGTATGATATGTTGATACCAAGGCCCTCGCAGAAGTCTTGGAATTCATTTGAGATGTAATTTGAGCTGTTGTCCGTGATGATGCTATGTGGCACACCGAACCTCTAGACTATGTACTCAAAGAACTCGATGGCAGTTTTGCCGCTTTGGTTGGTGACAGGCATGGCCTCTATCCACTTGGTGAACTTGTCGACTGTGACCAGGAGGTACACGTGGCCTCCTTTCGAGGAATTGGGAAGTTTGCCGATCATGTCGAGGCCCTAGTGGGCGAAGGGCCAGGCCAGTGATATGGGCCTTAGATGCAATCCTGGTGCGTGCGGCTTGTCCCCGTATCTCTGACAGGCATTACACCTTCGGACGATGTCCTTGGCGTCATTCATGGCTATTGGCCAGTAGAATCCAACTCGTAGAGCTTTGGCGACGAGGGCGCGGCTGCCTACATGATGGCTGCAAATGCCCACTTGGATGTCTTGGAGGATGGTTTTGACGTCACCGATGGTGACTGATAGCGCTTGACGAGGTGGAAGAGGTTGAAGTAGATTCCCCAGTAATGGCACCAGAAAGCTTGATGGCGCCTAGTGTTTGATGTGGAAGCGCTTCTTTGGAAACCCCAAGAGCAAGGTGTGAAGCAGAAAGCAACAATTCTTCCCTCAGTTGAGACCGAGGTTATCGAACCAGAAGGAGGAAGGAAACATCACGTAGGTGTTGAAGCAACGTGGAGACCTGCACAACACAAACTCAAGACTTTGCCCCAACGAATTAGTGAGGTTGCCAGGCTCACCGGTTTGCTGTAACAAAGGATTAAACATATGGTGTGGAAGGTAATGGTTTGCAGCAAGTAAACAAGTAACAGTGGAAGATGTATCAATGGTAAAGATTAGACCGGGGTCCATAGTTCACTAGAGGTGCTCTCCTTAGATAAACAACATGGCATGAAGGGTAAAAAAATTACAGTGGGGCAATTGACAGGAACTGAGCAAGGAATAACAATGCAATTACTAGCCAGAAAGATCCTATGAAGCTGATTGGGTAATACAACAATATACCTAGACCGTAACCCAACTACATCTATGACTAGAAATCCACCTTCGGGTTATCATCCGAACCCCCTCCAGTATTAAGTTGCAAGCAACAAACAACTGCTTTAAGCAAAGTGTGTAAGGTAAATAGTCAACATGTTCCATGAACAAGAGACCGTTGTTTTCTCCCTAGTAGCAACATCACATCTACAACCGAATAGATTTCTTTCACTTCCCTTGGAAACTAGAGGCATGAACCCACTATCGAGCATAAATACTCCCTCTTGGAGTCACTAGCAACTACTTGGCCAAGATAACCACTAGCAACGGAGAGCATGCAAAATCACAAACAACACAGACATGATAGAATCATAAAGATAGAACCATTAATCAAACCAACATAATAATCTCAATATCCATCGGATCCTCGCAAACACAACATGCATGATTACAAATAAATTAGATCTTGATCATGAACGGAGCTCATAAGATCTATACATGAAAGCCCAAAGGAGGAGATACAACCATCTAGCTACTACATGGATCCATAGTCCAAGGTAGAACTACTCACAAATCATATCGGAGAGAAGGCCTTCGGGATGATCTCCCCTCTGGCAGGGTGCCGGGAAGAGCTTCAGATCCCCCCGATCTAGGGACGATGGTGGCGGTGGCTCTAGAAGGTTTCATGGATTTCTGATCGGGTCCCGAGAGTTTCTGCATCGGGGGATTCTTATAGGCAAAGGGGGAGACCGAGGCGGCCGCCAGGGCGGCCAAACCCTAGCCAGGCGCGGGGTAGGGCCCACCCGAGCCTGGGGGGGTATGGCCCCTCTGGCCGGACCCTTGAGCTCTCCTCTGTACTTCTTGTTCCCCATGGAAAGTTTTTGACTTTGTCCTTCATCCCGTCCAATTCCGAGAATATTTCTTTACTAACTTTTCTGAAACCAAAAACAACAGAAAACAGGCATCTGGCACTGTTGCAACTTGTTAATAGGTTAGTACCAGAAAACATGTAAAAATCACCTGAAAGTGTGGACAAGTAAAGCAAAGTAGATGCAAAACAAGCATGGAGCATCAAAAATTATAGATAAGTTTCCAACGTATCATCATCCCCAAGCTTAACTCCTGCTCGTCCTCGAGTAGGTAAGTGATAAAAGAATAATTTTTGAGGTGACATGCACCCTCGCAATAAAGATCCAACCATTTGCAAACATTGAAAGCTGGGATCAAAGAACTCTAAACATGTGCATGAAAGATGGAGTTATAACAATAGGACATAGTAACTATGCATGCAACATGACAAGCTACAAACAAAGATCATGAATAATATGCATTGAAAAACGTTTATATGTTTCACATGCAAAAAACATATCATAGTGGTAATCATCTTGTCCCTCATAGAGTAGTAATATAATGCATAGGACACCTGCTGTAACACCCTCAGAATCGACCCTATGCAAGTTTCAGCGATTCCTGCCAAACCCGAATAGAAACGATTCAAAAGCGCCCACCAGGCACTTGCGTGCGGGTGGAAAACGAAGTAATACCATTACACAATAGTTCACGATGGAACCCATAGAACAGATATATACAACATGACTCCATGAGTCAAGAATACAGATATACAATACAAAGATCCAAATCACCTTTAAAACGATACAGTGTCCGAGTACGGACAAGATGCAAATTGAGCTAAGAGCCCTCAAGAATAACCAATGGCGTCCATAACCCTGCCCAGGCCAAGCCGGAAGGGTAACCCTGCTAACGACGTCAATCCCAAAACCTGCTTAAACAAAAAGGGGAGCCGACAAAGGGGCAAAGGAAAAAGAGAGCGATTAGTACTGAGGCCAGTACACGGCAAGACTAGAATTCGGCGGTCCTCGCCTACATAGGTATGGTGTACTAAAGCGGCAGCGCAACATGCACTAAACAACCTATAGAGACTCAATACAACTGGCGGCTATCAGATAGGGATAAGAAGGACCTATTAGGATCCAACCTGAAACTAACACCAAGCATACCCATCCTGGTATTTCCCCCTCGAGACCAAACGAGGAAGTCAACCGAGGAACTCACACAGTGGGTAGTTTTATTTATTCAGTTATCATTGCAGCAATTACTAGTCAGGTATAGATAGTCATCCTAATATAATAAGCAGTGGGCCCTTTTAGTTAACCATTCCGTTGTAGTTGCAACACTTACTAGTCAGATACAATTAGCATGAGATATCTCAAACCCAGCAGTTGTTGGTACTTTTATTTAGCCATTCTGTTGTAGTGAAGCTGATTACTAGTCATATCGGATACAAGTCAAATTATAACAGTAAACTTTAGTTATAGTTGTCTATGATCGAGAACTGTGCTCCAAGTCGTCCATAACCGCGGACACGGCTTCTCGAAAAGATTTAACCTAGGGTGCACCAAAGTTTCCACACGCACCTACACCCTTGTTGTCAGATCAGGTAGGTCCAAGATCACAAAACATACACCCAACGGTATGTCGACGGGGTTTCGGACACGACGTTTCCCAGACCCAAAGCAAGCACATGGGGGCCACCCCACTAAGCTACCCGCAACAAAGTCGGCCGGCTCTGAGACGGGCCCAGAGGTTTGTGCCAATGGCTGTAAACGACTGGGAACCCGAAAATGTGACTGGGCTTGTCGATACCGCGAAAACATTCCACATTTGTTCCTAAACAGTACAGGCGCTCCACGTGCAATCGTATAATAAAGCAGTAAAGCATGGCATAAATACAGGATAGTAATAAAGCCCCAAACTACTTTGTGGCCCCGATGCAAGATGCTGAAATCAGGTACTAATCGATGGGGTGCCCACACACCCACAAGTGGTTAGCGCGCTCGATCTCTAACAGTGTCAAGAACTCGGGTCCTCACGGACACCAGTGAGCGGTTAAAAACCAAATATTGTCTATTACCCACGGGTGCCTCTGCATTTACCTACTTTCAATTTTAGTTATTAAACGGTAATTAAATCCATGATCATCTCCAACATTAAACATGCGGCATTACTCCAACAACTGTGGTACATCGACGGCGCGACGCAACACCTGCACAAGCAACTACGACTCGCAAGGCCAACTATCTACCAAACAACAGGTAATAGGATGTGTCCAAGGCAATTTAATGGCTCCAAGGGATATCACGGGTACGAAAACTAGAGCATCGCAACACAAATAGCAATAGATCAACAGGAGGAAATAAAGACTATAAAAGTAAGATAGGTAGAAAGGGGGAGAATGTTCGCCTGAAAAACATTGTCGAAGATTCATCCGAAGATCGGGTCGACACTCGCATCAACTCATCGGCCTAATCCGTGAAGAATCAAAGAACTAGAAGAAACACCGGTTGCACTATTTAATACTACGACAAAAGATCGGGCATGATTCATGTATGATGCATGACATGGCAAAGATGCGATGCGATTAGGCCATATTAAGCGGAACCGGGGTCCCGACAATTATTTAATAGGTTCAAGTTGTTTAGATACCCCACAATTGAAATGTTGTATTAACAAGGCGAAAACAAGGCATCGGTTCACTACACAAATTTAAATGGGGCCAATATTAGACTAGATTTTCCCGCATATGACCTCCATATTTAATTTAGGTGAATCTTCGAAACACCCACAATATGTATGCAAGCATGACAATTTAATTATGCAACAAGATAGATGTTACATCACAAAATAGGGGCGGATAAGATAGGGGTCACACATTGGATCGATGATCTTGGGGTTCGATGGGGTTCGGTTTGGTCCCGCCAGGATCGGTCTTCGGGTCCAGGAACGGTGTTCGATCACCGAGAACGGGCTTCAGAATTTGGTGTAGGAGATCCTGGCATTCCGAGAAGTGGAACTTGCATCGGTGGACTTCGGGCACTCCAGAAACCTTTCCATAGCGCGTACATGACGGAGTTGATCTTGTCAACGAGGAGATCTTGGCATTACCGGGTAGCACAAGGTTGCAGGGAAACAAGCCGGATGCAATGCTGCGAGGTAGGGACGGAAAACATCAACGACATCTCATGAGTACCACTATACACCAACAAAATAGCAGAGTTCGAACGGCACATAGAGGACCCCTCTGTTCATCTCCAGCTGAACACAAAGACAGAGAGGATATGCGTTGTGCGTGCACGACGCTGCAGACGGAGGTGGAGGCTGCCGTGGTGGCCGGAGGGCACCGGGCAGGGAGGCGGCAAGGTCACAGGCAGCGGTTCGGGCGGATTCAGGGATGAGGCCGTCGGCCGGGCGTAAGGATGAGATGAGTCGGCGGGCGCACGACGAGGAGATGGCCACGGCGGTAGCAGATCTTGGTGGCGACAAGAGTTGGCCGAAGGCGGCGACGGGCTTGGCGAGGGCGACGGCCACGATGCAGGCGGCAGATGTCGCGTCGACGGTGGCTGCGAGGCTCGCGGAAGGGAGGCCACGGTGACGGTCTACGTGCCCAGGAAGGGAGGCCGCACGCGCCACGGAGGAGGAGGGGTTGGCGGAGCTCCGCGGGCGACAAGGGCCTCACAGGGAGGAGCTCTGGCTGGAGGAGGGCGAGCTGGCGCCGCAGGGAAGCGGCCCAGGAGGTGGTCGAGGAGGAAGGTGGGGATGGGCCCTAGTGGCGGGGAGCGGGCGCAGAAGGAGGGGATCCCGTGAGCGAGGGCGAGGAGCGGGGTGTAACACCCTCGGAATCGGCCCTATGCAAGTTTCGGCGATCCCCGCCAAACCCGCATAGAAACGATTCAAAGGTGCCCACCAAGCACTTTCGTGCGGGTGGAAAACGAAGTAATATCATTACACAATAGTCCTCGATGGAACCCACAGAACAGATATATACAACAGCGACGCAAAGAGTCAAAAATACAAATATACAATACAAAGATCCAAAACACTTTGAAAACGATAAAGCGTCCGAGTACGGACAAGATGCAAATTGAGCTAAGAGCCCTGAAGAATAACCAATGGCGTCCATAACCCTACCCAGGCCAAGCCGGAAGGGTAACCCTGCTAACGACGTCGACCTCAAAACCTGCTTAAACAAAAGGGGTGCCGACAAAGGGCAAAGGAAAAAGAGAGCAGTCAGTACTGAGGCCAGTACACGGCGATACTAGAATTCGGCGGTCCTCGCCTACATAGGTATGGTGGACATAAGCGGCAGCGCAGCATGCACTAAACAACCTATAGAGACTCGATACAACTGGCGGCTATCAGAGGGGGGTAAGAAAGACCTATTCGGAGCAAACCTAAAACTATCACCAAGCATACCCATCCTGGTATTTCCCCCTAGAGACCAAACGAGGAAGTCAACCAAGGAACTCACACAGTTGGCAGTTTTATTTATTCAGTTATCGTTGCAGCAATTACTAGTCAGGTATAGATAGTCATCCTGATATAATAAGCAGTGAACACTTTTAGTTAACCATTCCGTTGTAGTTGCGAGACTTACTAGTCAGATACAATTAGCATGAGATATCCCAAACCCAGCAGTTGTTGGTACTTTTATTTAGCCATTCCGTTGTAGTGAAGCTGATTACTAGTCATATGGGATACAAGTCAAATTATAACAGTAAACTTTAGTTATAGTTGTCTATGATCGAGAACTGTGCTCCAAGTCATCCATAACCGCGGACACGGCTTCTCGAAAAGATTTAACCCTACAGGGGTGCACCAAAGTTTTTTTCCACACGCACCTACACCCTTGTTGTCAGATCAGGTAGGTACAAGATCACAAAACATACACCCAACGGTATGTCGACGGGGTTTTGGACACGACGTTTCTCAGACCCAAAGCAAGCACGGGGGACCACCCCACTAAGCTACCCGCATCGAAGTCGGCCAGTTTCCGAGATGGACCCAGGGTTTGTGTCGACGGCTGTAAACGACTGGGAACCCGAAAGTGTGACTGGGCTTGTCGATACAGCGAAAACGTATCACGGGGTTCCTAAACAGTACAGGCGCTCCACGCGCAATCGTAAATAAAGCAGTAAAGCATGGCATAAGTACAGGATAGTAATAAAGCCCCAAACTACTTTGTGGCCCCCAGTATAGTACTTTGAAATCAGGTACTAAATCTATGGGGGTGCCCACACACCCCACCTGTGGTTAGCGCGCTCGATCTCGGAACAGGTGTCAAGAACTCGGGGTCCTACGGGACACAAGTGGACGGTTAAAAACCAAATAACATCTATTGCCCACCTATGCCTCTGCATTATTTACCTACTTCAATTTTAGTTATTAAACAGTAATTAAAGCCATGATCATCTCCAACACAAAGCATATGACAGTCTTCCAACAAATGTGGTACTTGATGACACGCAACAGCACTGGAGCAAGCGACTACGAGACGCAAGTCCAACTATCTATCAAGCAACAGGTAATAGGATGTGTCCAAGGCAATATAAGGCTGCAAGGGATATCACGGGTACGAAAACTAGAGCATCGCAACACAGATAGCAATCGATCAATAGGAGGGAATAAACACTATAAAAGTAAGATAGGTAGAAAGGGGGAGATTGCTCGCCTGAAAACATTGCCGAAGATTTATCCGAAGATCGGGTCGACACTCGCATCAACTCATCGGCCTAATCCGTGAAGAAGCAAAGCACTAGCACAAACACCGGATGCACTATTTAATACTACGGCAAAAGATCGGGCATGATGCATGTATGATATATGACATGGCAAAGATGCGATGCAATTAGGCAATATTAAGCGGAACCGGGGTCCCGATAATTAAATATATGGTTCTAGTTGTTTAGCTACCCGCATTTTAAATGTTGGCTTAACAATGCAAAAATTATATCATCGGTTCACTACACAAATTTAAATGGGGCCAATATAAGTCTAGAAAAGCCCGCATATGGCCTCCATATTTAATTTAGGTGAATCGTCGAAACACCCCCAAACACCCACGATATGTATGCAAGCATGACAATTTAATTATGCAACAAGATAGATGTTATATTACAAAATAGGGGCGGATAAGATAGGGGTCACACATTAGAGGGGCTCGACGATCTTGTGGTCTCAGGGTTCGACGGGGTCGGTCTTGGAGATGACCATGAATGTCCACGGTCGATCTTGCAAGGGCAAGCAGGTCTTGGCGGTGGCCTTGTCGGTGTTCCTCAAATAGTCGCGAGCAACACTATTACCCTCGACCACATCTTTCTGGTCATAGCACACAATTCCCCAACAACTAGCATCATCTAGGCAAGTTGACCATGATCAACATTTCTCAAGCCTGTGCAGGAAAAAGGCAGGCGCATAAGTGTACATGCTGCAACACTTCAGGCAACAACACAAACACATGGGCTTCACCGGTACACGAGGACGTCGGCCTTGGAAACACGCAACACTGAGCGCCCGCGGTCGAGGACGACCTAGCAGCAGGGCTAGGTGACGAACTGGCGCGCAACCATGGCTCCTGGGGCTGCTGCAAGGTGCGGGGGACGCGGCAGCAGGACAAGGACGCGCCAGGGCGGGCGGGAGCACCTGCGGAAGAGGCCAGGCGGTCAAGGCTCGAGGCGGGAGGAAGGGAAACGGCGCCAGGTGGGGAGGTTGTCGACGGCATCTAGCGAGGAGGCGGCGCTTAAGGAGGCAGTGGCGGAGAGAGGATGGAGGGGTCGACGGGGAGGCGACGACGGGCGCCTGCGGGCAAGGCCGGCTTGAGGAAGGTAAGTACTGGCAACGGGGCGATAGGGGCGCGGTTCCAGGCCAGTGAGGAAGAGGCGACGGGGTCCGCTCGGGGAGGAGCTCGGCGGCCAGGAAGAGGCGCTGGCGGCGGCGGTTGTTGAGCAGAGAGATGGGTCGGGCGGGAGAAGAGACGCGGGGAACGAGAGAAGGAGCGGGCCTGCAGGGTGGGGTCAGGTCAGGGACTGGGTCGTGTGGTTGTGGTGTTGTGTGCCTGGCGTCGCGTGCAAGTGTGCATGCGTCCGGCCGTGTGCCGGCTGGCGGCGGCAGGTGGAGGGGTGAGCGGCTAGGTGGTCTAGGGTTTGGGGTAGATCAGGTATTAGGGTTAGGGTTTTGTTTTTTGGGTAGTAGGCTGCTGCTGGTTGGGCCTCTAGGCCTGACCGGCGGCGGCCTCCCCCAGGGTTTTAAAACAGTTTTATTTTATTTATTTAGCTTTTTGATATTATATCTATAAAAGACTTTTATAAATAGGTTTTAGACAAAATAGCATATCTGGAAAAGGCCGGGCTTTTATTTTGAAATAAGGGGGATTAATAGAAAACAAAATAGAGCTTTTAGAAAAATAGTTTTTTGGCAAATATATGCATGATGATGTGATGATGATGCACAAACTACTAATTAGCAAGTGATTTTCTGATAGTGGTTTTACCCGGGGTGCTACACGGGGTGAGCGGGGACGCGAGGTGGGGTCGGGAACGTGGGACGGGCGGCTGTCGCTGGTGGGTCCAGGAGCGAGCGTGTCTGGTCTCTGGTGTGTGGGCTGGGTCTGGTCGGGTGGCGTTGTGTGTGCCAGGGAGGTGAGTGGCGGCGGGTGTGGGGAGGAATAGGGTTAGGTTTAGGTGGGGATTTGGGGTAGGTATATTAGGGTTTGGCTAGGGATAGTCTGTCTAGGTTCAGCCGGCTGGGCCTGGCCGGTTTAGGTCTAGGTGTTTATTATTATTTTTATTTAGAATAATGTATGTTTTCTTTTCTTATATTTAGAAAACATTTTGTAAATAGCTTCTCACGATTAAAATATTAAGAAGTATAATTGAATAACAGAAGAGATATAATATAGAAGACAAAATACGGTTTTTGTAAAAATATTTCCAGGGAAATATATGCATGATGATGTCATGATGATGCATGAATAAAAAAAACAAGCTATTCTAGTAGTGGTTTTACCCGGGGTGCTACAATTCGACACCACAAACAATGGATCTCGCCCTCGAGATCCGCCTCATGGTATGGGGAAGAAGGCCGGTGATATGAATCTCCTCGCTTTGTGTAGATCCTCGCGACACCACTAACAAGGATTATTTCTCCATCTTGAAATCGGCGACATCACCAACAAGCGGTCGTTGATCATGTTCGTCGAGGGAACGCTCCGGATAACAATAGACAAAGTTAAAGGTAAGGCCACCTCTAACTTCCATGGAAGGAGTAAGAATTGCATCGATCCACCATTCAGTGTACAAAAGCGAATGATACGAGTAGTGGTATGGTCGCGACTCCATCCCGCACTCAAAGCATTAATCTGTACATGAATAGAAGACTTATGCAATCAACTCTCGGGATTCAGACTGAAGGTCTCGAGAAACGAGGTTCGGGAGCAAAAGAGTGATGCTAAATCTTTGTCGGATCTGATGGAGATGAGGTCGTCGCATTGAAAAACACTAGAAGATACAAAGAGATTATTTTTTTGTGAAATTTTGATCCACTAAAAGATACAACAGATGAAAGATCCATCAGATAGCATGAATGTCGGATGTTGAAGCACCGTTAGAAAAGGATGGAAGAGAAATCCTAAAGGTACGACGGAAACCCAACCACGAGAATTCCTGGACTCGAAGAAAATTTAAGAGAGCAGATTCAAAACATGCAGAGGTAAGAGGAGAATAGTAGAGGGTAAGGAGTAAAAGCAGACCTAATCAGATCTATCCAGCCGATTTTTTTAAAAATAGTTTTGACACTCTATAGCGGTCGTTAGCTAGGTTATCCTACAGGCTGGACCAATGGGTATCGTAACTGTTGAGCTTTGATACCACTCTGTAACACCCTCAGAATCGACGCTATGCAAGTTTTAGCGATTCCTGCCAAACCCGCATAGAAACGATTCAAAGGCGCCCACCAGGCACTTGCGTGCGGGTGGAAAACGAAGTAATACCATTACACAATAGTTCACGATGGAACCCATAGAACAGATATATACAACACGACTCAATGAGTCAAGAATATAGATATACAATACAAAGATCCAAATCACCTTTAAAATGATACAGCGTCCAAGTACGGACAAGATGCAAATTGAGCTAAGAGTCCTGAAGAATAACCAATGGCGTCCATAACCCTGCCCAGGCCAAGCCGGAAGGGTAACCCTGCTAACGACGTCAATCTCAAAACCTGCTTAAACAAAAGGGGTGCCGACAAAGGGGCAAAGGAAAAAGAGAGCGGTTAGTACTGAGGCTAGTACACGGCGAGACTAGAATTCGTCTGTCCTCGCCTACATAGGTATGGTGGACTGAAGCGGCAGCGCAGCATGCACTAAACAACCTATAGAGACTCAATACAACTAGCGGCTATCAGATAAGGATAAGAAGGACCTATTCGGATCCAACCTAAAACTAACACCAAGCATACCCATCCTGTTATTTCTCCCTCGAGACCAAACGAGGAAGTCAACCGAGGAACTCACACAGTGGGCAGCTTTATTTATTCAGTTATCGTTGCAGCAATTACTAGTCAGGTATAGATAGTCATCCTGATATAATAAGCAGTGGGCCCTTTTAGTTAACCATTCCGTTGTAGTTGCAACACTTACTAGTCAGATACAATTAGCATGAGATATCTCAAACCCAGCAGTTGTTGGTACTTTTATTTAGCCATTCTGTTGTAGTGAAGCTGATTACTAGTCATATCGGATACAAGTCAAATTATAACAGTAAACTTTAGTTATAGTTGTCTATGATCGAGAACTGTGCTCCAAGTCGTCCATAACCGCGGAGACGGCTTGTCAAAAAGATTTAACCCTGTAGGGGTGCACCAAAGTTTCCACACGCACCTACACCCTTGTTGTCAGATCAGGTAGGTACAAGATCACAAAACATACACCCAACGGTATGTCGGGTTTTGGACACAACGCTTCCCGCACCCAAAGCAAGCACATGGGGCCACCCACTAAGCTACCATAGCAAAGTCGTCCGGCTCGAGACGGACCCGAGGGTTTGTGCCAATGGCTGTAAATGACCGGGAACCCGAAAATGTGAGGGCTTGTCGATACCGCGAAAACATTCCACATTTGTTCCTAAACAGCAAGCGCCCACGCCGCAATCGTGAATAAAGCAAGAAAGTATGGCATAACACAGATAGTAATAAAGCCCCAAACTACTTTGTGGCCCCATGCAAGACTTTGAAATCAGGTACTAATCGATGGGGTGCCCACACCCCACCGTGGTTAGCGCGCTCGATTTGAACAGTGTCAAGAACTCGGGTCCTACGGACACCGGAGCGTTAAAACCAAATATTGTCTATTACCCACCGGTGCCTCTGCATTTACCTACTTTCAATTTTAGTTATTAAACGGTAATTAAATCCATGATCACCTCCAACATTAAACATGCGGCATTACTCCAACAACTGTGGTACATCGACGGCGCGACGCAACACCTGCGCAAGCAACTACGACTCGCAAGGCCGACTATCTACCAAACAACAGGTAATAGGATGTGTCCAAGGCAATTTAATGGCTCCAAGGGATATCACGGGTACGAAAACTAGAGCATCGCAACACAGATAGCAATAGATCAACAGGAGGAAATAAAGACTATAAAAGTAAGATAGGTAGAAAGGGGGAGAATGCTCGCCTGAAAAACATTGTCGAAGATTCATCCGAAGATCGGGTCGACACTCGCATCAACTCATCGTCCTAATCCGTGAAGAAGCAAAGCACTAGAAGAAACACCGGTTACACTATTTAATACTACGACAAAAGATCGGGCATGATGCATGTATGATGCATGACATGGCAAAGATGCGATGCGATTAGGCCATATTAAGCGAAACCGGTGTCCCGACAATTATTTAATAGGTTCAAGTTGTTTAGATACCCCACAATTGAAATGTTGTATTAACAAGGCGAAAACAAGGCATCGGTTCACTACACAAATTTAAATGGGGCCAATATTAGACTAGATTTGCCCGCATATGACCTCCATATTTAATTTAGGTGAATCGTCGAAACACCTCGAAACACCCACAATATGTATGCAAGCATGACAATTTAATTATGCAACAAGATAGATGTTACATCACAAAATAGGGGCAGATAAGATAGGGGACACACATTGGATCGATGATCTTGGGGTTCGATGGGGTTCGGTTCGGTCCCGCCAGGATCGGTCTTCGGGTCCAGGAACGGTCTTCGATCACCGAGAACGGGCTTCGGAATTCGGTGTAGGAGATCCTGGCATTCCGAGAAGTGGAACTTGCATCGGTGGCCTTCGGGCACTCCAGAAACCTTTCCATAGCGCGTACATGACGGAGTCGATCTTGTCAACAAGGAGATCTTGGCATTACCGGGTAGCACAAGATTGCAGGGAAACAAGTCGGATGCAATGCTACGAGGTAGGGACGGAAAACTCAACGACATCTCATGAGTACCACTATACACCAATAAAATAGCAGAGTTGGAACGGCACATGAGGACCCCTCTGTTCATCTCCAGCTGAACACAAAGACAGAGAGGATATGCGTTGTCCGTGCGCGACGCTGCAGACTTAGGTGGAGGCTGCCGTGGTGGCCGGAGGGCACCAGGTAGGGAGGCGGCAAGGTCACAGGCGGCGGTTCGGGCAGCTTCAGGGGGATGAGGCCAGGGGTCGCGGCCGGCGTGGGGTAAGGATGAGTCGGGCGAGGCGACACACGATGAGGAGATGGCCACGGCGGTAGCAGAGCTTGGTGGCGACAAGAGTTGGCCGAAGGCGGCTGCGAGGCTCGCGGAAGGGAGGCCACGGCGACGGTCTACGTGCCCGGGAAGGGCGGCCGCACGCGCCACAGAGGAGGAGGGGTTGGCAGAGCTCCGCGGGCGGCAAGGGCCTCACAGGGAGGAGCTCTGGCCGGAGGAGGGCAAGTTGGCGCCGCAGGGAAGCGGCCCAAGGTGGTCGAGGAGGAAGGTGGGGATGGGCCCTGGCGACGGGGAGCGGGCGCAGAAGGAGGGGATCCCGTGAGCGAGGGCGAGGAACGGGGAGAGCGGGAGAAGCGAGGTGGGGTCAGGAACGTGGGACGGGCGGCTGTCACTGGTGGGTCCAGGAGCGAGCGTGTCTGGTCTCTGGTCTGTGGGCTGGGTCCGGTCGGGTGGCGTTGTGTGTGCCAGGGAGGTGAGTGGCGGCGGGTGTGGGGAGGAATAGGGTTAGGTTTAGGTGGGGATTTGGGGTAGGTAGATTAGGGTTTGGCTAGGGATAGTCTGTCTAGGTTCAGCCGGCTGGGCCTTTTGGGCCTGGCCGGTTTAGGTCTAGGTGTTTATTATTATTTTTATTTAGAATAATGTATGTTTTATTTTCTTATATTTAGAAAACATTTTGTAAATAGCTTCTCACGATTAAAATATTAAGAAGTATAATTGAATAACAGAAGAGATATAATATAGAAGACAAAATACGGTTTTTGTAAAAATATTTCCAGGGCAATATATGCATGATGATGTCATGATGATGCATGAATAAAAAAAACAAGCGATTCTAGTAGTGGTTTTACCCGGGGTGCTACACCTGCAAAGTTCACAAGGGTGACTAGAAAGAAATAGCACAAGAGCAAGTAATAACACAATATGCATCAATTAATAAGCTTTGGAACATTGCACACAGAATGACAACTATGCTCTCTTAATGGTGCCTAAAGGTATAAGGTGGAGACTCAAATAATGGTGGAAGAAAGTCCTTTTTGTAAAGGAAGCAGGGATTACAAGTTTCAAAAAGAGCTTCCAAAAATTATGGTACTTATTATCTTTCAGCCCTCATTGCCCCTATCATAAGCATCTTGAAGTGGTTAAGGTTAAAGTGGCAAAGCTGGAGTATATGCTTGACGAAGTATAAGTTGGCAATCTTAAGTCCCTTGACTATGAGGGCTACACCTAATGGATACTCAACTTAGGGCCCAGGCAAGTTCTTGTCACTGTAAGTATTTGCATATCATTGAGAACCGCCAACGGGGTACCCCTTGCACATGGTACATGAGCTTTCCCATAACCAAAATGACAAGGAAAGCAGACAATGAGCATCTTAGCAATTCTTCTTATGTACTATGGGAATATGGTACTTTTTTCTCTCTTTCCTCTTTTCTCAATGTGTCTCTTTTTTTATAAGAAGAATGCTTCATAGTTGTCACTATGGTGATGCTGGAAGTTTCCACCATGATTAGGCATGGCTTAGGCTAGCGGCCCAGGTGTTTCTCTAACACAGAATACAAACTCCATGAACTTACAAGTTCCCACTTCATTTCACACCGGTAACATCCATAGACAAAAGAGCATGATATCAACGGAGTACAAAAAGTACAAGTGCAATGTTGAAAACGTTCCCCGTGACAGCACGGTTCTGCTTATGCCAACTTATAAGTGCAAGCATATATAACAAAGTTGCCTCAATGGTTCAAGTTTATTAGGGTCAAAGAATAAAAATGTGCCATCAAGTTCGTGAGGGCTTTAATCACTAAGTTTTCACATAACAAAATAGTTTTTAATTGGAAGATAGCTGAAAACAAGAATGTACTTGGAATGATGTAGCACACCATGCATAGGAATTTATAGTGGACACTTTGGAACAACTTGGTTTCTTGGGAGTTGGAATCATGAGTAGAACTTACTCATACAAGTGGAGGCTAGCAAAAGACTGGGAGCAACCAACTAAGAGAGCAATAATGGCCATAATCATGCAGAGCAACAAAACATTACTAATCAAAGCATAGAGTGGTACTGCAAGTCAAGGACTAAATGATCATAGAGGCTAATGGTGACTTGTCATAGTCATAACATGGTGTGAGTATGTGCCAAGTGAACCCAAGCAAAGCATCAAAGGAGAATACCACAATACTATGATTTTGCATGCTAAAACAACGCATATTTTCTTCAAGGCACACTAAGAAATCCCAATTGTTTGAAACAATACATGCTACATCAATAATCACTAAGCATAATGCTAAAACAACACCTAGCATGTCATGCTAAAGTCTAAGCCACAGTCAATGCAAGCTCCTCTTGCATTTCAAGCAAGAACTTACTACTCTTTTCCAAACACGAATCAAACTTATTTGCAAAAGAACACAGCGAGAACGGGGGTCCAAACTACTCAAGAAAACTAAACAAACTAAGCAAAGCAAATGAAAACTAAGACGCTCCAAGAACAACAGAACTGTGCATGAAACAATAAAAATAAAGTGTCTAGACAGACCTGAGCTTTTTATTGATGAAGAAGGGGATGCCTTGGGCATCCCCAAGCTTTGACGCTTGTACCTCTTGGATATTTCTTGGGGTGACACCATGGTGGCATCCCCAAGCTTGAGATTTTTTCCATCCTTCATCTCATTGCATCATTCTGTCTCTACACCTGAAATTTTTCTTTCATACAAAACTTCACACAATCTTCATTAGCAACATTAGCTTATTCAAAAGATATTAGACCACTGGCAAAGCTTTGTAAAAGCAAGGCTTTTCACTAAAAACACAAGCTACTGTAGTAACTCCTTCAAAGAAACTCAATTTACCTGAAGAGAGCTCAAAAAGGAATGAATAAGAAGCAAATGCAAATAATGGCAGAAATCTGTCAAAACAGACCAGCAGGTAGAAACGAATTTTTTCGAAAAACTTCTGTTGCTCAAATCAAAAAGTGTTAAACTAACGAAAGTTAGCCAACATACGGGGGGATTTATTCGTAAATTTTCAGCTCGATTGGAGTTACAGAGCATCCTCACGATTGTTTTGGTGGAGGACAGAAATCTGTTTCGGGACAGCAACTCCTCAAATCTTATTTTCCTCTAATTAGAGGTCATTATTGGCACAAGAAGCAAACAAAAAGGATAAGGAGAGGTTATTATAATAGTAATAACTTCCAAGACTCAAGGAAACTCTTGGGTTATCTCCCAACAAGTACTTTTTCTTTAACGACTTTAAGTTAGGCACAAGAAGCAAGAAGAATCAAGTATTTTCAAATGAAGAAGCATTAACATCAAATCTTGCTTTCAAAGGAGGAGCAAAAAACAACTTCTCTATCCTCATAGGTAAGTGTTCAATACCTTTCTTGAATGGAAAATGATATTTAATGGTGTCTTCTTTCATATCAATGATGGCACCAACTGTTCTAAGAAAAGGTCTTCCCAAAGTAATAGGACAAGAAGCATTGTATTCAACATCCAAAACATAGAAATTAACAGGGACATAAGGATTGTTAACCATAATGAGAACATCATTAATACTCCCCATGAGTTTCTTCTTTGCATTATCATTGAGTGGGACATTTAAATAATAATCTTCCAACAGTGGCAAATCAAGCATTTCGTAAATCTTCCTATGCGTAATAGAGACACTAGAACCAAGATCACATGAAGCTTTGAGATCAAAGTCATTCACTTGCATATTAATAATGGGTTCCCAACTATCTTCTACTTTCCTAGGAATAGAAGCTTTGTGTTTTAGCTTTTCTTCCTTAATCTTAACAAGAGCATTTGTAATGTGTTTAGTAAAGGCAACATGCATATCACTAGCATCATGAGTTCTAGCAAACTTTTGTAGGAACATAATCACTTCAGAAATATTGCAACCATCAATATCAAAATCAAACTTAGCATCACTAGTAGTAGGATCAATAGGCTTAGGCATAGTAGGAGGAGGAATAGGGGCTACTTGTGGTTTAGTGGTGATAGTGCACACACTATTGTTTCTATCAATTCCAGCTTCCCTTTCCCACCTAGCATGAAGTTGAGCTAACAGCCTAACATTTTCATCAATAGTAACTTGTATGGCATGAGCAGTAGCAAAGGTATTTTCCATAGTTTCAGGTTTAGCAGATTTTATTAACCAAGGAAGTTTGAGCTTTAGACAAAGAGGATATATTTTTATCAACAGTTAAAAGATTTTCTTCTATAGTCTTATTGAAAGTGGTTTGTTTACTAATAAAGTCCTTGAGCATTACTTAAAGTTTAGAGGGGGAACTTCTAGCATTATTGTAAGAGCTTCCATAGGAGTTGCCATTATTAGGAGGATAAGGCCTATAATTGTTGTTGCTACCAAAATTATTCTTATAGGCACTTTTGTTGAAATTGTTGTTTCTAATGAAGTTCACATCAACTTTCTCTTCTTGAGCAACCAAAGAGGCTAAGGGGACACTATTAGGATCTAGAGGAGCTGTCCCATTAACAAGAATAGCCATAATAACATCAATCTTTTCACTCAAAGAGTAAGTTTCCTCAACAGAATTTACCTTCTTACCATGTGGAGCTCTCTCAACATGCCATTCAAAGTAGTTAACCATCATATTATCAAGGAGCCTTGTTGCAGCACCCAAGGTGAGTCCCATAAAAGTACCTCCAACATCAGAATCCAACAGGTTTCTTGAGGAGAAGTTCAAACCTGCATAAAAAGTTTGGATAACCATCCAAGCAGTGAGTCCATGAGTAGGGCAATTTTTAACCAAAGATTTCATTCTTTCCCAAGCAGGAGCAACATGTTCACTATCAAGTTGTTTAAATTTCATTATGTCGCTTCTCATAGCAATAATATTAGCAGGAGGATGATACTTTCCAATAAAATCATCTTTGCACTTAGTCCAAGAATCAATACTATTTTTAGGCAAAGATAGCAACCATTCTTTAGCTTTTCCCCTCAAGGAGAAAGGAAAAAAGTCTGAGCTTAATAATATATCCATCTACATCCTTATACTTTTGCATCTCACAAAGTTCAACAAAGCTATTAAGATGGGCATCACGATCATCAGAACTAGCACCAAAAAATTTCTCTCTCATCACAAGATTTAACAAAGCAGGGTTAATTTCATAAAAGGTAGCATCAGGAGAAGGTGGAGCAATATGTGTGCTTAGGAAATCATTGTTGTTGGTGCTAGTGAAGTCACACAACTTGGAGTTCTTAGCAGAGTTCATTTTAGCAAAGGTGGGAAAGCCAAAAACAGCAGCAGCAGCAGCAGCTAGAGCAGGAACTAATTTTTTTGTGTTTTTGAATAAAGCAAGCAAACCAAACTAGACTAATTTTTTTGGTTTTTTTGGAAAGAAGCAAACAAAACCAAGCAAAAGAAACAAAGCAAACTAAAAAAAGTAGAGAGAAAGGAAGTAAAGGACTCTCCTAGTGAAGACGTCCTTAGCATCCCCGGCAACGGCGCCAGAAAACTTGGTGTCTGACGGGAAGGAAGAAGTTCGATGTCCCTTTAGTCCCCGGCAACGGCGCCAGAAAACTTGTTGATAGCACTTGACGAGGTGGAAGAGGTTGAAGTAGATTCCCCTGTAATGGCACCAGAAAGCTTGATGGCGCCTAGTGTTTGATGTGGAAGCGCTTCGTTGGAAACCCCAAGAGCAAGGTGTGAAGAAGCAAGCAGCAAGTCTTCCCTCAGTTGAGACCGAGGTTATCGAACCATAAGGAGGAAGGAAACGTCACACAGGTGTTTGAAGCAACATGGAGACCTGCACAACACAAACTCAAGACTTTTCCCCAACGAATCAGTGAGGTTATCAAGCTCACCGGTTTGCTATAACAAAGGATTAAACGTATGGTGTGGAAGGTAATGGTTTGCAACAAGTAAACAAGTAACAGTGGAAGATGTATCAATGGTAAAGATTGGACCGGGGTCCATAGTTCACTAGAGGTGCTCTCCTTAGATAAACAACATGGCATGAAGGGTAAACAAATTACAGCGGGGCAATTGACAGTAACTGAGCAAGGAATAACAATGCAACTACTAGCCAGAAAGATCCTATGAAGCTGATTGGGCAATACAACAATATACATAGGCCATAATCCAACTGCATCTACGACTAGAAATCCACCTTCAGGTTATCATCCGAAGCCCCTCCAGTATTAAGTTGCAAGCAATAAACAACTTCTTTAAGCAAAGTGTGTAAGGTAAACAGTCCACATGTTCCATGGACAAGAGACCGTTGTTTTCTCCCTAGTAGCAACAACACATGTACAACCGAAGAGATTTCTGTTACTTCCCTTGGAAACTAGAGGCATGAACCCACTATCGAGCATAAATACTCCCTCTTAGAGTCACTAGCAACTACTTGGCCAATATAACCACTAGCAACGGAGAGCATGCAAGATCACAAACAACACATACATGATAGAATCATAAAGATAGAACCATTAATCAAACCAACATAATAATATCAATACCCATCGGATCCCCGCAAACACAGCATGCATCATTACAAATAAATTAGATCTTGATCATGAACAGAGCTCACAAGATCTATACATGAAGGTACAAAGGAGGATATACAACCATCTAGCTACTACATGGACCCATAGTCCAAGGTGGAACTACTCACAAATCATACCGGAGAGAAGGCCTCCGGGATGATCTCCCCTCCGGCAGGGTGCCGGGAAGAGCTTCAGATCCCCCCGATATAGGGACGATGGTGGCGGCGGCTACAGACGGTTTCGTGGATTTCTGATCGGGTCCCGAGAGTTTCTGCATCGGGGGTTTCTTATAGGCGAAGGGGGAGACCGAGGCGGCTGCCAGGGTGGCCAAACCCTAGCCGGGCGTGCGGTAGGGCCCACCCGTGCCTGGGGGGGAGGTCTGGCCCCTCTGGCCGGCCCCTCGGGTTCTCCTCTAGACTTCTTGTTCCCCACGGAAAGTTATTGACTTTGTCCTTTGTCCCGTCCAATTCCGAGAATATTTCTTTACTAACTTTTCTGAAACCAAAAACAGCAGAAAACAAGCATTTGGCACTATTGCAACTTGTTAATAGGTTAGTACCAGAAAACATGTAAAAAGCACCTCAAAGTGTGGACAATTAAAGCAAAGTAGATACAAAACAAGCATGGAGCGTCAAAAAGTATAGATACGTTTCCAACGTATCAGTGACGCACCTTTGGAGCACACCCAAAATTTTGCGCTTGTACAGTTCGCCATCGTGGATGGTGAAGGCCTTAGACCGGCGAGGTATGCGCTAGGAATCCATCGGGTCATCGGGCAGTTCATTATTTATCAGGTACCGAAGGTACGGCTGCGTCCATGTTTTTTCGATTGCCATGACCTACATCAAGTTTACCACCTCGACCTCTGTGTCGATTTTTTCAGGTCCCTCCCGTCCTTCGGGTAGCGTAGCCCCCGAGTGCTCTGCTTCTTCGTGTGATCCCTTGGGGAATTTCTTCTTGATAAAGGGTACGCATATTTGTTCGAGAAACACACCTGGTGGCACCCGTGCGCAGGTGGAGCCGATGTTGGCGAGTCTCTCGACTTCCTCGTTGTTTTCCCTTCCGACATGCCGAAGCTCGCAGCCATCAAAGTCCCCTTTGAGTGAGTTATAGAGCGTGCGGTACGCAATCATTTTGGCGTTGTGAGCGTCGCACTCGTTCATCGTCTGCTAAATGACAAGGTTCGAGTCATCGTAGATGATTAGGCGCGTTGCACCGCATATCTTGGCCATCCGCATGCCGTGGATGAGGGCTTCATATTCGGCCTCGTTGTTCGAGGCACGAAATTTCATCCGAAGGACGTATTTCATCTTGTCGCCCTGCGGGGACGTCAGTATGACACCAACTCCTGCTCCAGCCTCGCGCTTGGAGCCGTCAAAGTGCATAGTACACAATTGCTTCATGTCCAGAGTATCCGGCAGCTGGAGTTCCATCCAGTGGACGAGGAAGTCAGGGAGGACCTGATATTTGATGGCCTTGCGCCGCTTGTAGACTATGTCTAGGGGAGGCAGCTCGATGCCCCACAGGGCTACACGTCTCGTGGACTCAGGATTGTTTAGGATGTTGGACAGTGGGGCCTCCTTGACAACCATGATCTGGTGCTCCTAGAAGTAGTGGCTCAGTCAACGAGACGTCATGAATACGCCGTAGGTGAGCTTCTGGTAGTGAGGGTACCTCTACTTTGTCGGAGTCAGTACCTCGCTGAGGTAGTAGATTGGGCGTTGGACCCCATAGGTCTTGCCATCTTCGGGTCGTTCGACCACGAGAACGGTGCTTACCACCTAGTGCGTAGCTAAGATGCATAGCAGCAGAGGCTCTCGCTCCTTTGGTGTGACCAGGACATGCAAGGTGGAGAGCAGCCGCTTGAGGTCTTTGAATGCGTCATCTTCTTCGGGTGTCCACTCGAACTTTTCCGCCTTGCACAGCAGCTGGTAAAAAGGCAGGGCCTTCTCGCCCATGCGGCTGATGAATCTGCTCAGTGCTGCGATCCGCCCAGCCAGCTTCTAGACACCTTTGAGGTTTTTCGGCTTCTCCATGGATAGTATGGCCCTGATTTTCTTTGGATTCGCCTGGATCCCTTGCTGGGAGATAAAGTAGCCGAGTAGTTGGCCATATGGGATGCCGAAGGAGCACTTTTCTAGGTTCAGCTTGATCTTATAGTGATCAAGGTTATCAAACGTCTCGCGAAGATCGTCGATCAGCGTCTTGGCTCCCTTGGTCTTGATTACTATGTCGTCGCCATAGACTTCAATGTTGCGGCCAATCTGTTTTTTCAGGCACGCCTGCATGCATCTCTGGTACGTGGCACCTGCGTTCTTCAGCCCGAAGGGCATGGTGTTATAGTAGAACACTCCGAACAGCGTGATGAACACCGTTTTCTCCTGGTCTTCGACCTTTAGCTGAATCTAGTTGTAGCCTGAGTAGGCGTCAAGGAAGGAGAGTTTCCCGCATCTTGCAGTCGAATCGATGATCTAATCGATCCGCAGTAGAGGGAGGTGGTCCTTGGGACAATATTTGTTGAGCGATGTAAAGTCTACGCACATCCGCAGGATGTCCGTGTCCTTCTTGGGGACCATCACGGTATTGGCCAGCCACTCGCTCTCTTTAATTTCTCGTATGAAGTTGGCATCGTGCAGTCTGTTGACTTCGATTCCAACGGCTTCAGCTCTTGGTTCGGAAAGTCGTCGGATCAACTGATTGACTGGCTTTGCATTGGGGAACACATTGAGTGCGTGCTTAGCGAATTCCCTGGGAACTCCTGGCATGTACGCAGGACACCAGGCGAAGATTTCCCAGCGGTCACGGAGGAATTCGACGAGCGCGCTTTCCTATGCAGGACTAAGGTCGTTGGCGATCAACGTTGTTTTGGAGGCGTCCGTCGGGTGAACCTGCACCTTGTTCGTGTTGACCGTGGAGTCGAATGACATATCAGGTATGTTTTTCCTGGCGACTGGGGGTGCCCCATTGTCTATCACCTCTCTGAGCCTTGTGAGCTCTTCCTGCATGCCAAACGACTGGGAGATTTTGTTGAAGTCTCTATCGCAGTGGTCGGATCGGGTGAAGCTTCCCTGGATGGTGACAACGCCTCTGGGTCCTGGCATCTTCAGTAGCAAGTACGCGTAGTGCAGTACTGCCAGGAATCTTGCGACTGCCACGTGCCCAAGGATGGCATGGTATTGTGATGGCCAGTCCACCACTTTGAACTCCAATCGCTCGCGCCTGAAGTTTTCGGGTTGCCCGAAGATGACGTCAAGCCATAACTTTCCCAGGGAATATATGCCCTTCCCTGGAACTATGCAGTGGAACGTCGTGTCTGATTGCTCTAGGCTGCATAGAAGGATCCGCATTGCTGCGAGTGTGCTGGTGAACATCAGGTTGATGCTAATGTCGCCATCCATGAAGATGTGACTCATCTCGAATCCTCCGATCTGTGCCTCGAGCACCAGGGCAGCATGTCCTGGGCGTGGGATCTGGCGTGGGTGATCCGAACGGTCGAACGTGATGCAGGACTGCGAGCCACTGAGGTACTCAGGGATTGCTGGCGGGGATGTTACTGCCATGCTAACTTGGCGGGTGATCTTCTTCTGCATCCTGTTGGTTGGGCGCCCCTTCTGGATCATCAGGGACCCCTTCGGTGGCGGGTACCCTCCTATGGCGTTGTTTGGCGCTGGTGCGATCGCTGGATTCGACGGTCCAACGGGTGGTGGTGGAGGAGCTCCGTGGGCGATGTCACCTGGTGCAGGTGCGGGCCCGAATCCAGGGTTCACGATTTGGCGTCGAATTTAGGTGAGACCCTCGCTGAGCTTCTAGAACTCGCGGCAGTCTTTTAGCATGTGGCTGGCCTTCTTCTTGTCATCCTGCTTGTCGATGTAGAAGTGGATGGTGCAAGGACCAGACAATTTGTTGTATACTGAGCGCTCATCGTCACGGCTGCGACATTGCCATGTTTGTGTGGGTCGCCCTTTGTCGCGTAAGTTGCCTCCGCGGTATCTGCTGATGCGATTGCCGTCGTTTCGTCGGTAGGCGTATCCAGCCTTGACCAAGTCGACTCCGTCATGGTCATCGTAGACGCGTGATCTTTGCTTGCTGCGGCGTTCTCGCCTGCGGCCATAGTCATCCTCGTTATCCGAATGCTTTCGGTGGACGGAGTCCTCGCCATCCTCCCATCAGTTGGCGATGTCTATGAGGTGGTCGAGTGTCTTGTGCTTGACGCGCCCAAGTTCTTTTTTGAAGTCCGGGCGCGTGACACCATCCTTGAAGGCGTCGATTGTCCTTTCCTCGGAGATGTGCGTGGCGGAGTTCTTGATGTGGGACCAGCGTAGGATATACGAGTGAATGGATTCGCCGGTACGTTGGGTGCAGGCGCACAGTTCCTCGATCGAGGCTAGCCTCTTGCTGGTGCCTTTGAAGTTGCGGATGAAGCTGTATGCCAGCTCCTCCCAACTTCGGATGGAGCCGGAGGACAGGCTGCTGAGCCAGATCCGAGCTGTGACTGTCAGCTGTAGCTGAAGGCATTGTAGCGCGGTGTTCCTGTTACCGCCGTGCAGCTTGACAGATGAGAGGTGGTCGCTGAGCCAGGCCTTCAGGTCCTGCGTGCCGTCGAACTTCGGAGTGTCCAAAGGGAGCTTGAAATTTTTCGGCATTCGCGTCCGCCGAACGGATCTGCTGAAACATCTAGCTCCGCACAGCTCTCCGTCATCGTCCTCGTCAGATTTGGTTGAGCACGCGCGTTTAGCACGTGCCTTGTCGATCTTGCGCTGGGTGAGATCGTTTCGAGCGTCGTAGTCGCTGCGGCGCCGTGGGATTTTGCGACGTCGAGGCAGATCGTGCTCGTCCTCGTCGGATGAGGGTGTAGGGCTGCGGGTGAACTTGACCGCAGCTTTTTTCTTTGGCTCCGCAGGAGCCTCATAGTGGAGCTCGGCTCTGAGACCAGCTAGCGTAGATTTGTGCATGGAGCTCTTCGGGTCACCCACCGGAGGTGGGTGGGATGCGAGGTATGTAGTGGCCGCCATGATCGCAGCCTGCAATATCTACGGCATGACGTTGTCGTTCACGTCCATCATCATGAAGGACGTTTTGAGGGCCCTGGTGACTTCGCGGCGTGCGGCGGGGTCTATGTGCTCCGTGCGGGAGCGATGCTTGTTGGTGTTGTTGCCGTGCGAGCTGGAGCCACCAGCGGTGGAGAGCGCAACTCGCCGCGCGCTAGATTCTAAAGCCGCCTGCTTACGTTTGTCGAGCTCTTCCTGTAGCTTTACCTGCCAGTTATGCTCGCTGATGAGGAGGAGGTGGTAGGCCATTAGTAGATCCCGTGAAGCATTCACGGGTAGGATGACGTAGCCTGCCACGGCTTCGCGTGCTTGGCTCCATCCTTCCTTGTTGAGGTTGATCTTCTGGTAGGAGTTAGTGTCGCCTTCATTGGGCCTGAGCGATGGAGCTCCCCCGTTTCCTCCGTTCTCACCTTATGGGTTGAGAGGTGGGTTAGGCACACTTGAACCTGGCGGTGGATCTGCTTTGCTCTGGATGACCACGACGCATAGGTAACATCCGCGGATTGGATCGCGGCTGTCGCAGCTTTCGGATCCGGAACCGTAGGTTCCTTTGTCTGAGGGAGGGCCGCACAGATCTGAGATGCAGTTGCTGTTGTCATATGACTCATCTGTCAGTGTCGACGTGCATAACACGCTGATGGGTGGGACCCACGAAGTGGGTCTGATGGATGGTGGTGGCACCCGCTTTGGGAGGTGGAGAGTGTTGGTCTGCCCCACCTAGAAGCAGAAGCTCCTGAACAGCATCTCGAGCCCGTCACCGACGGACTCGAAATCTCTCAGGGTGGCCGGCGAGTGGGAGGTGAAGTCGAAGGTTCCGAAGAGGAGGTGATTCTCTGCCACCGACGAGTTGTAGATCGCTCCAGATGGGACCGTCCTGATCGCACAATCAGCGTCCCCAGTTCCCGCAGACGGCGCCAATTGACGAGGTTCGATTTCGTTAATGCCCATTGTTATGGACTTGGGTTTTGGATAAGATGGGGATGCTAGAGATTGCGGAACGGTTAACAGACAAGCAACACGGGGACACAAGATTTACCCAGATTCAGGCCCCCGGAGGGAGAACCCTACTCCTGCTTGTCTGCTCTTGATTATGGCGGAACCGAAGGTTTCAAGGGTGTGCAGATGCAATCTGGCGTGAGGTGCGTATGAGGTGAGTTGAAGGTCCTCCTTGTCGTGCCCTCCTAGCCTTTATATAGATAGGCAGGTCCCGGGTGAAGGTCGAGTCGGTTACAGATTAGGGTTTGTACCCTTTGAAAATCTATCTACTCTAGTCTTGTTCTCCAAGGATCCGAAGACATTATGGTCTTGGGCCACCCGAAATCTTCACCGGCCGTGTATCTTGTCATGGTCCTTCCTTGGGCTGGACTAGGTATGCCAATGTTGTGTACCCGAGGGGTATAACCATGTCAATGGGTGTATCATTATTGATAATTTTTTAGGGCAACATGTTGATGAGGTGTGCTATAGTTAGGAATGCTTCATCCCAAAATTTTAAGGACATAGATACATTTGCAAGGAGGGCAAGGCCTACTTCTACAATATGTCGATGCTTACGCTCTGCTGAACCGTTTTGTTGGTGTGCATGAGGGCAGGAAATATGGTGCTCAATTCCGATTTTTTGAAATAAGGAGTTGATTTTTTCATATTCTCCACCCCAATAAGATTGCAAGGCAAGGATTTTTCTATTGAATTGTCGTTCAACAAGCTGCTGAAAATTATGGAAAATTTGGAACACATCGGATTTCTTTTTGAGAAGATAAATCCAAACAAGTTTGCTATAGTCATCATTGAAGCTTACATAATAAGTGAATTTTCCTACGGAGGTAGGAGCATGACCCCAAACATCTGAGAACACAAGCTGTAAGGGGGCGGTAGATACACTAGATGATCTCTCATAAGAAAGTTGATGACTTTTAGCTTTTTGACATGAATCACAAACAGACTCAATTCTAGACTCTTTTAAAAAAGGAAGTTCATGATTGCTAAGTACTTGTTGAACAACTCGAAACGAAGGATGCCCTAAACGACTATGCCACTGGGATGTTGAAGGCTTGATGGCACTAAAGACTTGTTTATTCTTGTGGAGTGATGAAGATGATATCAAGGGGTAGAGACCATGGATGCACCGTCCTTTAATAAGAACTTTCCCTGTTGTCCGATCCTTAACATAAAAATACCAAGGATGAAATTGAATATTGACATCATTATCACGAGTAAGACAATGGACATAAACAAGATTTTTTGTGGCATTTGGAATATGAAGGAATTCTTGAGATGCAATTTTTGAGATCGGGTATTAACAATTGCTTGACCTACATGTCTAATGCTCATACCTTGTCCATTGGCCGCATGGATTTGATCACGGACCATGTATTTTTCCTTCATGGTGAGCTTGTTGAGTTCACCCGTGATGTGATCGGTGGCACCGGTATCTTCGTACCAGTTGGTGTCCACCCCATAGGAAGCATGGGCGCCCTTCTCCTCCTCTTCTTCTTCATCGTCGGAGTAGCGGTGCCAGCACTTCCATGCCTCGTGTCCTGGCTTGCCACAGATCTGGCAGGTGATGTTGTCGCGGTCCTTGTTGCCGCTCCTGCCGCCTCCATGGCGACCACCACGGCCTCCATTGCCATGATGACGGCCGCCGCCACCACGGACTCCATTGCCGCGGCCTCCACCTTGGTGCCCACCATAGTGACCGCGCCCGCGGTGTCCAGGCTCGTTGCGTGTCAATATAGGTTCATATGCTGGCATATTACATTAGGAGGCTACAAGACATAAACACTACGGGGAGGATTGATCTAATCCTTATAGACTAGATTAGATGAACATACAACAAGATAGCAACAGAAGAAAAATGACCGGCCCGTATCTATTTATCACTAACACTGAGAATATTTTTAGTCCAATTTGATCAAATTTTAGCAAATTTGACTTAATTCGTCCACCCTTGACGTTGTATTTTTTTTTTCAAAATAACCCCTGTGTATTTTATCAATTATTCGTGTCCTTGATGCAGGCCCGCCTTTCAGTATGAGTACAAATAAAAATGGTTAAAACACGAAGGGTGGGAGGGACTTGAACACAAAACCTATATATAGTGACACAACAACACAAGTCACTATGCTAATAAATGTTACTATTTAGATATGAGGACATAATTATTTTATATAACAGGAAAGCACTCATGCACGGTAAAAATGTAATTCAAAGTATCAAAAACACCCTCGAAAAATATGTACATATAGAAAATCATGTAATCATTTTTATAGTGGAAAATTTCAATCCGAACTGATTTGTATTGGATTAAAAAAGACAACTTTGACAAGATTTGAAGGTGCACAGTTTGCAAATCCAGTTCTCTAATTTATTTTTTCTATATAGCCCAGAACAAAAATTATTTTGGATTAAAAATTTGCATATTTTTTTTAAAAAATTCATAACTTTATAACACATATTTTTGAAGAGTTAAATCCATCGTTAGTCATTAAACTTGCGTAGCAAAGTCAATACGGTTTATTGTATGACATGAATACGAGTTTATGGTCATTGAAGACGCGTCAGAGCGTCACTCGTGGTCACCGCTCGCGCCGTAGAGCTGTATTTGATGACATGGCCCAAACTTCATAAGTCTGATCACCGGCCCAAACTTTAGTCTTTTGTCTAGGATAGAAAAGTAAATTTTAGTGACGTTTTTTCAAATGAAACACAACTAGACTCGCCGCGTCATCAAATACATCTCAGCGTGAATGGTGACCGCGAGTGACGCTCTAACACGTCTTCAGTAAACATAAACTTGTATTTCTGTTATATAATGATTGTATTAAATTTGCTAAGCAATTTTAATAACTGAAGATAGATTTAAATCTTCAAAAATATGTGTTATGAAGTTATGAATTTTTTTAAAAAATATGCAAATTTTTAATCCGAAATAATTTGTGTTCTGGGCTATATAGAAAAAATAAAATTATAGATCTGGGTTTGTCAACTGTGCACCTTCAAATCTTGTTAAAATTGTCTTTTTTAGTCCAACACAAATCAGTTCGGATTGAAATTTCCCACGATAAAAATGTTTGCATGATTTTTCACATGTACATATTTTTCGAAGGTGTTTTTGATACTTTAAATTACATTTGTACCGTACGTGTGTGCTTTCATGTTATATATCCTCCCATCTAAACACAGCTAGGCTCGCCGCGTCATCAAATACATCTCAGCGTGAGTGGTGACCGCGAGTGACGCTCTAACACGTCTTCAATGACCGTAAACTTATATTTTTATTATATAATGATTGTATTAACTTTGCTAAGCAATTTTAATAACTGAAGATAGATTTAACTTTTCAAAAATATGTGTTATGAAGTTATGAATTTTTTTAAAAAAATATGCAAATTTTTAATCCGAAATAATTTGTGTTCTGGGCTATATAGAAAAAATAAAATTAGAGATCTAGATTTGTCAACTGTGCACCTTCAAATCTTGTCAAAATTGTCTTTTTTTAGTCCAACACAAATCAGTTCGGATTGAAATTTCCCACTATAAAAATGTATGCATGATTTTCTACATGTACATATTTTTCGAAGGTGTTTTTGATACTTTAAATTACATCCTCCCATCTAAACAGTACGTGTGTGCTTTCATGTTATATAAAAGAATTACATCCTCCCATATAAATAATAGCATTTGTTAGTGTAGTGGCTTGTGTTGTTGCCTTTGTATGCAAAGGTTTTGAGTTCAAGTCCCCACCCTGCTTTGAATTTTAATCATTTTTATTTATACTCCTACTGACAGGTGGGCCTGCACAAGAATACAAATAAAAGAGAAAAATACATAGAGGTTATTTTGAAAAAATACAACGTCATGGGTGAACGAATTTAGTCAAATTTGCTGAATTTAATCAAATTAGACTAAAATGCTCTTAGGATACAAGTTGTGGGACTAGTCCTGCCCATTTTGCAATATGTAAGACTAAAACGCTCCTATGATACAAGATGTGGGACTAGAAGTCGTATATACCTCTTTTATTTGACATGACTGGTATTGAACTCTTGATCACTAGATTGTTTCTTTGCACCCGGTCGATTAGAGCATCTCTTGTCGATCCAATAAAACCGATCTCTTTTAAGGTACGAGTACCTTTTACTACTCATGGAGGTGACTATTATAAATTAAAATCTAGCCATTGATTTACAGGTGGCAACGTCAACTTTTTAATAAAAAGAAAATTATTGCACCGCAAATCTAATTAATTATTCCGTTAATTTAGCCTAAAATCTTGGCAACGAGATCCCCATTTATTTTCGGTTCTCGTGTACCTTCTCGATTTGTCTAGCAGTGTGATTAATTAAAACAACGGCAGAACCTTCAAAAAAAAACGGCAAAACCAACTCGACGGAGTTCATGTGCTCTTGGCGGCCACCGGCCGCGCAGCATGACTACCAAACTCATGGCCATGGAACTAGCTTGGGCTTGGAATCTTTACCAAACAATGGAGAGTTGGAGACAGTGCAACCGTATTTCGTTAATTAATTAGTTCTAGGCTTTAGGAAGCTTAGATCTCTCCACTCTTCACCACCATCGCGCCATAAAGGCAGCGACTATGCACACTTTTGTTGGAGACGTCACGCTTTTCCGTTTTAGGCCCCGTTTACTTGTCTAGGTTTTGCAGGGATGGGAAGGTATTTTCCCGGCCCACTCGACAATCCCGGAACTTCATGGATGGCATGTTTACCTCTCTGCTTTCTGCGAGTTTTTTCCCGACGCATCCCGGCAATTCCACCCCCAAATCCCTCTCTACCCGAGTTTTCTAATACACAAGCCTACACCCGTGTATCGTCGAGGAAAGGAAGCGAGCGGAAGAGGGAGGAGACGGCGCAGACCTGGGGACGCTCTCGACGGCGCGGTCGTTGACCTGGGATGGCACAGTCGTCCACCTCCTTCGGCTTCGCCAAGCCTTTCTCTCCAGTCAGTCCCTCTCCCCTCCTCCTCTACTAGGGTTTCTGGGTCGATGTCGGCGTCCACCTCTCGCCTCGGTCTGGTTCTTTGGAGCGGCAGCGGTGGCCTCCTCCCACCCACCGGTCAGCGGCGAGTTAGGGTTTCCCCGTGTCACCTCCATGCAACTGCATGGTCAACTCATGGCTGTCACACATGCCGCACGAGACAGTACAATATGAGCTTACATATTTATGAGCTTCACTTACCATTTTAAGATCTCGGACTCACTTTGTTAATGCAAATTGTGACGAGGTTTATTCTCGTCAATGCCCGTTGTTATAGACTTGGGTTTTGGAGAAGATGGGGATGCCAGAGATCGCGGAATGGTTAACAGACAAACAACCAGGGGACACGAGATTTACCCAGGTTTAGGCCCCCGGAGGGAAAACCCTACTTCTGCTTGTCTGCTCTTGATTACGGCGGAACCGAAAGTTACAGGGGCGCGTAGATGCAATCTGGCGTGGAGGTGTGTATGAAAGGTGAGGTGAGAGAGCCTCCTCGTCGTGCCCTCCTAGCCTTTGTATAGAGATAGAAAGGTCCCGGACATAGATCGAGTCAGTTACAAGTTTAGGGTTTGCCCCTTTGAATATTCTATCTTTTCTAGTCTTGCTCTCCAAGGATCCGAAGGCGTCATGGGTCCAGCCACCCGAAAGTCTTCATGGGCTGGCGCATATTATTGTGGGCCTTCCTTGGGTTGGACCAGGTATGCTAAGGTCGTGTACTCGTAGGGTATAACCATGTCAATAGCCCCCGAGTGTTCAGTCGAATCGTAGATTCGGTTGAGGACTCTTCAATTTTTCGGGTGCAGCTATCTCTGCTTGCTAGAGAATGATTTGAGTGTGTAGGGATTGTTGATGCGTGTGCCTGACTCTCCCGATGGATCAGGGTCAGTTAACTGTCTTAGGACAAAACAACACGATCTTCTTCAGATTCGAGTCCCTCGACTCGAACCCGGAACATATGCTGGCGTAATTCGACTCAGGCCGCTGAGGACTTACATGAGTGGAATCCCAATAAATTTTGAATGATGTACCCAACACATCCGTCGGGATTTTTCATCGCGCCTGCTGGCACGGATTTTTACTAGCAGAGCACAGTCGTGTGCGTTGCAGGCCATCAGATGATATCTGTAGGTCTTATCTTTGTGTCGTAGACACAGCATCTGAATGTTTATCACTACGGAGGTGTTTCGGGTGGCCAAGGAGGATGTTGCTCACTTAGCGTTAATTGGGGCAGAGTTGCCGAAAAGTTTTTGCATGCTGATCCGAAGGATCGCAGTCGAAGAATTCATAGGATGCACGACCAGCGCTCCCTATGGGAGTAGCCCCCGAGTGTATGTTCGAGTCGTAGACTCGAGCGGAGACTTTAGTTCAGCTGTTGCTTACTTCAGGTCCGTAGGACACAATTTTTTTCGGATGCTTGAATCAGTCCTCCCTATGGGAGTAGCCCCCAAGTCCGTAGTAGAGTCGTAGACTCGACGTAGGACTCGAAGAAATAGTTCAGTGGTGTAGTACCTTAATCATACTTCGGGTGCGCGGCCAGCGCTCCTGATAGGAGTAGCCCCCGAGTAGTTACTCGAATCGTAGATTCGAGTGAGTACTTTAGCTGTGTAGCCGAAGATTTGTAACCGTTGTTAGTATAGCTTTGATGACGTCAGTGCTGACTATCGGTGGCGCCAGAGGTGACGTGACTGGACGAATGTGGGTCCCACTTTCTGACTTTGAAAATACTGGTCACGTGTGGCGTGGAGATAATTACGGCGTCGCCTCGATTTCCGTGCGTAGTGGACGGCGTGCGAGCGACGGTTCGCTGCTGTGCTGACACGTCGATGGTTGGATTTTGATTATGTCTCTAGGGCATCTCGATGAACGGTCCTTGTTCGTCGTCTTTGTCCTTATAATCTGTGGGGAAAAGTTTGTTTGTTTTCACCGCAGCCATTTGCCTTTCACTACTTCCACCTTCTTGAGTTTTTCTTCGGCGCGCGCTGGAAGTTCTTCGATCCTTCCCATCTTCTTTTCTGCGCTCACACCGCCGCCGTCGCCGCACTGCAATGGGGAAGTCAAAGAAGGCCTCCACCGCAGTTGGCACTAGCACTGCTGCCAGCGGCAAGAAAGGTACCGCCGCGACTCGCGTCACCGACGGTGGTTGGCGGCGATCGGAGATGCGCGAGGGCGACCTGCGCAAGCTTCGTGAGAGGGGTCTGATCCCGCGGGACAAGGAGGCCGCCGAGATTCCCGGCGACGAGGTAATTCCCCGTCCACCCGCTGGGTTTCGGGTCATGTTTGTCGCTTTTGTCCTTCGGGGCCTCTCTCTCCCAGTTCATTATTTTCTCTGTGGATTGATTTTCTTCTATGGCATCCAACTCCATCATATGTCGCCAAATTCCCTTCTCCACATCGCCTGTTTTATCACCTTCTGCGAGTGCTGGCTTGGTATCGAGCCGCACTTTGGCCTTTTCCGGAAGCTCTATTCCGTGAAGAGGCAATCTGGCTCCGATGGCGTTTATCCCATCGGCGGCTGCATCATTTCCCTTAAATCCAATTTTCCCTTCTTCTCTTTTTCTATGTCCGAGTCTGTACAGTATTGGCGGAGGCGATGGTTTTACATCCGCGACTCCCCAGTGGACGGGCAAAATTTTGGCCTTTCTCCTTTCGACCCCTCCTAGAAAATCCAGCCGAAGAGGTCCTGGAAGAACCACATTTTGGATGGTGAGGTGGCGGAGATAGAGGAGCTCTATCATCGGGTTGAGGACCTCCAGGTGATTTCGGATAAAGAGGTGAATGGTGTGGATATTATCTGCACCTTCCTCAAACATCGGGTGCAGCCGCTCCAGGCTAGGGCGCACCCGATGTTCCTTTATTCTGGCCGCCAAGATCCGACTAGGGTTTCGACTGAGGAACTCTCCAAGGGGGATCTCGACAGAATCCTTCGGCCACTGCTGAAGTTCAAAGCCAAAGAGGACCTTCCGGGGAAATCGTTGACCCCTCCGTTCACTGCCTCTCGTCCGGTTCCACAGGTGTAGATCTGGGGCGTGCGCGTAGCGCTATTTTCGAGTGCGTTTTTCTTGTACTCGTTTGTTCTGAAAATTTGCTTTCTTTGTGCATGGATTCAAGGTGCCGGGCATGGTGCTCTGCTACCCGAACATTTTCCGGATGCGCCGGACAATGAGGTAGTGGACTCCATGTCCGAGCTTCCCTCGGCGCAGTCGCCAACTGAGGAAGCCCCCGAGTCGAGCGAGGGGCAGACCCGAAAGCATGCATGGAGCTTGAGCGAATCGTTGGATGCCTTGACTCCACCGACGCCTAGGAACCCGATGTGCCTTGCGCGTCATAGTGGAGGTGATGGTGGCTCTTCCTTCCCTATTCCGGCGAAGCGGAAGAAGGAAGAGAAGAAGGGCAAGAGGTCCTTGCTTGTCTTCAATTTGAGCGATATGGAATCGTAAGTTCTTTCAGTTGCTTTTTTGCTATTCTTCATTGCTGCTTGATTGTCTTTGACTGATGTTTTTTCTTTGCAGCCACTCCTCTGATGGCTCGTTTAGCTATGCCACTCAGGAGGTGGTGGGGAGTCGAAGATGACGCCTCCTCCTTCGTAGACAGTGGCCAACTCTGGGGGTGTTGCTCCGAACCCTTCTCCACAGGAGGCTCGGGTGATTGTCTCCCAGAAGGCTATAGACGGACCTTCGGAGTCGTCGTCTGATCATGTAAGTGCTTTCATTCTTGCCGTGGGGGGAGCCCCCGAGCATTTTTCGTATGATCTGCTGATCATCGCTTCTGTTTTGTGCGTGCCTAGGGGGGAGCCCCGAGCGCTATTTTTGTATGCTTGATTTTTTTGCTCGTTTCTTGGGTGCAGCCCCCGAGCGCTATTTTCGTATGCTTGATTTGTTTTGCTCGTTTCTTGGGCACAACCCCCGAGCCCTTTTTCTGATAAGTTGCTTCTTCTCGCAGCCTTTTGTGCAAGGCGCCAACCAGCTGGTAAAGCAGCATCTGGTATTGGAGGCCAGCCTCCAGCGGCTTCAAGGTACATCCGAAACTGGGTCTGTCACTTCTTCGTCTGCTTGCTAGCTTATGAAACTCACACATGTACTTTCTGCTTTTTGCAGATGAGAATAATACTGCCCTCCGCGATCTTGATGCTCTCAAAAAGAGCCTTGGGCGAGCGGAGAAAATAGCTAAGGATGTCGTTGGTGCAAAGGAGCGTCTTGAGCAGGAGCTAGCCGACGCAGTTGCGGCCAAGGAGCGCTTGCAGCAAGCGGCTACGGACCGTGAGGAGAAGCTTGCTACCGCTGCGGCCTCGCGCGAGAAGGAGGTAGCCGAGAAGCTGATGGCTGCTGCCAAGGCTATTTCGGGTGAGTGGTTTCGCCTGCATGGTTTGTTTCGGCTGCCCTGGCTCCGTACCTTTGTTTGATTTTTACTGTGCCTTTATATTTTTTCTATATGCCGCCGGCATTGAGTTTGACCGCGGTGCCCTGGAGCATGGTAGTGCTCTGGATGATGCCGCTACAGCGGTCGAAGACCGTTGCAGTACCGTGGTCGGCTCACTTGCCAAGGCCAAGGAGGTTCTTGGACGCTTCTACAAGGAGCTCGTCCCCAAGGGCGTTGCCCTGGATGATGTCAAATTGTTGGCGGATGCCTTGTCGGCCAACGCACCTGCGGCGTAAAAGCGTAAGCAGAAGGGCATCGGCGCGTCCGTGGGGCTGGCAATGGCCATGGCGTCTGGAGCGGAGCTGGATCTTCATCAGGTCACCTCCTAGATGCCGACGGCTCCCGACGGATCCGAGGTAGCTTTTGCCCTCTATGCTGCCCGTTGTAAATGCTATGGGCCGAAGATGATTGACCTGCTGGCGGAGTACGCGGTGAGCTAGCAGGGAGAGGCCAAGAGCAGGCAGTATGACTCGGAGGCCAATCAGGATGCAACTGCTTAGGCCCTATAATTGTAGTGTAGTAGTTGTCTTCTTTTGTTGTAATATATTTATGAACACTCCTTGTGCCACGTAGTGGCTTTTGTATATAATGAATCTCCGAGTTGTTTTCCCATTCGTGTGTTTGTTCATATCCTTGTCTCTTTTCCTTTAGGGACCTTCGGGTGATGACCCTGTCGATACTGCGCCTGTTCCACAGCCACGACCATCCTTGGATGATGCGTCGCAGCTTGTGTTTCTCTATGATCGCGTCCGCAGTCTCGAGAAGGAGTTGCTTGGCATCCGAGGTCATGCGGACGTTTGGAAATTGAAAGCAGAGAGAGGCGCCGCCAGAGAGGAGTATTTGATGGGAGAGTTATGGCGTTTAGCCGAAGAGCTGCAATGTGAGTTTCTTCGAGCCACTGCTCATTTTTGGATGCGCCTGTTGGCTTGTCATCTTACTTTATAGGTGCTAACCGTGCTCCTCGGGAGGAGAAAGAGCGTGTTGCAGTTCGAGTCAATTGCTTGACCTAGCAAGATATGGAGGCTGGCGGTTTTTTCTGGATGGATCGCGACCGTGCCATGATCCTTGTGATTGTGCAGGATCGTGCTCACCAGGTCTCGCGAGTGTTGCGGCAGGTGAAGACTTCCATGGCGTCGGTTCTGCATGTCATGTTTCCTCTGGATGAAGCACCATCGACTCTTCGGGGCTTGCTGGCGAAGTTTCGAGATGTGTGTCACGTCAGGGAGCTGGTGCAGCACCAATTGGTTGCGGGGGTGAAGGCTGCGTTTTCCCTCAGGCGGCTGCATCGCCCTAACGTGGACCTTGCTGCCGTTGCGGCTGGGTCGCCTCCTCGGCCGGATGGTGACATGTGGGACATGCGTCTGCACTATGCGGCTGTAAGGCAGTATGCCGAACAAGTTGTAGATCTTTTTGAACATCGTGCGCAGGTGATTCTTCAGAATAGGTAGGACCTAAAAAAAGATAGATGTAAAACTTGTATGTATTCGACTGGGCGTGATATGCCCTTTGTTGTAAAGGTTTATTGTATTAGCACGTTGGTGCTTGTTTGTGTGCATGCCCTTTTCGTTAGCCTGACGTGATCAGCTACTCAGGTTTACATGCGTTATCCCCAGTTGACGAAATCGTGAGGTGGGGGAGCCCCCGAGTATGTTGTAGCATGAAGGAATGCGAGTAAGAGATAAATTTGGGGCGAGACACTTAGCTTTATTCATATTGTAATGAGGAGGTACATTGTTCGGCTGAGTAGCCTTGGCTGAATAGCCTTATTGAAAGTAAAGGGGGGATAGCTAGGGGTAGAAGCGTCGCAGTTGTGCGACGTTCCATGGGTTGGAGCATGTGACTCCAGACTCCACGTGCTTGAGGCGATAGGCGCCACCTGTGATGACTTCGGTAATGACGTAGGGTCCTTCCCAGGGTGACTCGAGCTTCTTCGGGCGCTCTTGCTTGAGTCACAGGACTAGGTCTCCTTCCACGAAGGACCTTGGTCACAGCCGACAGCTGTGATAATTATGGAGGCTCTGTTGGTAGACCACCGATCATGCTACGGCGATGTTGCGTGCCTCGTCGAGTGTGTCGACAGCGTCTTCGAGTGCGGCCGTCGATTCGGCTTCGCTGTAAGCGACGACCCGTGGGGCCTTATGTCGTACTTCGGCAGGTAGCACGGCTTTGGCTCCGTGCACCATGAAGAAAGGCGTGTAGCCAGTTGAGCTGTTTGGCGTTGTGCGCAGGCTCCAAAGGACGGAGGTTAGCTCTTGTATCCATGCTCCTGCAGCTCGCTCGAGCGGGCTCATTAGGCGTTTCTTGATGACGCCGCCGACGAGGCCGTTGGCCTTTTCGACCTACCCGTTTGTTTGCGGGTGCGCCACGGAGGCGTATGTTATGTTGATCCCGAGGCCCTCGCAGAAGTCTTGGAATTCTTTGGAGATGAAGTTCGACCCATTGTCGGTGATGATGTTGTGCGGCGCGCTGAACCTTTAACTATGGATTCGAAGAACTTCATGGCCGCTTTACCCGTTTGGTTGGTAACAGGCATGGCTTCGATCCACTTGGTGAACTTGTCGACTGCGACCAGGAGGTAGACGTGGCCTCCTTTCGAGGACTTGGGCAGTTTGCCGATCATGTCGAGGCCCCATTGGGCGAAGGGCCAGGCCAAAGGTATGGGCCTGAGCTCCGATCCGGGTGCGTGCGGTTTATCTGCGAACCTCTGGCACCCGTTGCATCTTCGAACGATGTCCTTGGCATTGTTCATGGCCGTTGGCCAGTAGAATCCAGCTCGTAGAGCTTTGGCGACGAGGGAGCGTCTGCCCGCATGATGGCCGCAGATGCCCTCGTGGATGTCTTGGAGGATAGTTTTGCCATCACCGATGGTGACGCACCTTTTGTAGGGGTTCGTAGCATGGAAAACAAAAAAATTCTACCGCATGCAAACAAACAAGCCAAGATCTATCTACTAGATTGTAGCAATGAGTCGATAGAGGAACTCACCCTCGAAGATTTCAAAGCAGTTAACGAGAGCAGATTCTCGTGGGTGATGTAGTCGTACTCTCGCCGATCTCAAGATCGCGTAGACGATCCTTCCGGCGCTGCGTTCTGGCAGCGCTTCTATAGTCGGTCACGTTAAATTTCGATGAATACCTTCCTCTCCCTTGTTCCAAGATGGCGTGGAGGTTGTAGCACTCTCCTCGCGATTCCGGCAGCACGACGGCGTGGTACCGGAAGTAGAGGGGAGATCTCACAGGGCTTCGCCTTAAGCCGGAGCGAGTATGGTGGACTATGAGAGAGGCCTTGGCGATCTAGGGTTTAGAGGCACCAAGGGGAGAAGCTTGGCCGGCGGCTAGGACTTGGGGAGATCCCCAACTCAGCGACTAGGAGGAAACCCTAGGACGGTGGCGACTTGTGGTGGCCGGTGGCTAGGGCTAGGGTTTGGGTGGTGTTGGGTGTAGGGAAGAGGGGCAGCCCCTGCCCCTTCTTTTATAGGTGGGAGGGCACCGGTTGGGAGGAGGGAGTCCTCCCCCAACTCGGCCTCCTTGGCCGGCGGGTGGAGGGAGGAGGACTTCCTCCCCAAGTAGGTTTCCTACTCTCCCTCCACCAAGCAAAAACTATCGTTTGACTATTCAAATTGGCGTTTGACTTTTCAAACTAGGATTTGATTTCTCCCTTTATTTTGCTCATCCACAATACCTAGTACATGATGCAACCATTCCATATTGTTATGACACATTCATGTACCCTTCCCCTCCGGAGTGCCGGACCTTCCGGACCCTTCTAGAACATTCCCGGTGAAAACACCGGAATCATTCCCCAACTCCGAAACAGGACTTTCCTTATATGAATCTTATTCTCCAGACCATTCCGGATCTCCTCGTGATATCCTGGATCCCATCCGAGACTCCGAACAACATTCGGTCTCTTACTCATCATTCCATAACTACTCAATAACATTGAATCCTTAAGTGTGTCTCCCTACGGTTCGTGAATTATGCGGACATGATCGAGACACTTCTCCGATCAATAACCAATAGAGGAATCTGGAAATTCATATGGCTCCCACATATTTCTACGATTAATTTGCAATCGAATGAACCACTTACATAAGATACTAATTTCCCTTTGTCTCATGATAATTTACTTATCCGAGGTTTGGATCGTCGTATCTCTGATACCTAGTTCAATCTCGTTACTGATATGTACTCTTTTCTCGTTCCCGTGGTATGTGATCCCTTGTGAGCCAGTCACATGCTTGCAAGCAAATTGGATGACATTCCACCGAGAGGGCCCAGAGTATATCTATTTGTCATATGGATGGACAAATCCCACTCTTGATTCATGTGTCTCAACCCATACTTTCCGAACACTCAATGCCACCTTTATAGCCACCCAGTTACGGTGTGGTGTTTGATGTCATCAAAGCATCCTTCCGGTGAAGGTGATATGCATGATCTCATGGTCGAAGGAATTAGGTTACTATGTATCAGAAAGCTTATAGCAATTGAACTATTAAAATGACTTGATCTTTATGCTATGCTTATCTATAGGAGTATGTCCATCATACCATTCTCCTAATGATATGATCTTGTTGTTAATAACATCTCAATGCTCATGATAGGGAAACCACAATCATCTATTAACCAACAAGCTAGTATTATGAAGAGGCTTTACTAGGGACTCTAATTTAGTTTACAAATCACACAAGTATTAATGTTTCCAGTTAATCTTGTTATAGCATGAATGTAAACATTTATCATAAACACAAAGATATAATAACAACTACATTTATTATTGCCTCTAGGGCATATCTCCAACAGTCTCCCACTTGCACTAGAGTCAACTAATCTAGATTACATGGTAATATACCGAACACCCATGGCAGTTTGGTGTTGGTCATGTTTTGCCCTCGGGAGAGGTTTAGTCAACGGATCCGCCACATTCAGATCTGTGTGTACTTTGCAAATCTTTATGTCACCATCTTGGACATGTTCTCGAATAGCGTGAAAACATAGCTTGATGTGCTTCAGCTTCTTGTGTGACCTTGGTTCTTGCGCATTGGCTATGACGCCCATGTTATCACAGTAGATAGACATTGGGTCCAGCGCACTTGGAACCACACCGAGCTCTGTAATGAACTCCTTCATCCATATCGCTTCTTGTGAAGCCTCTGAAGCAGCTATGTATTCCGATTCAGTTGAAGATCTCGCCACAACGCTTTGCTTTGCACTCCTCTAGCTAACTGCTGCACCATTCAAAGTAAATACGTATCCAGATTGAGATTTAGAATCGTCTGGATCGGTGTTCCAACTAGCATCGGTGTAACCATTAACAACGAGCTGTTCATCACCTCCATAAGAAAGAACCATATCCTTAGTTCTTCTCAAGTACTTAAGGATGTTTTTAACCGTTGTCCAATGATCCACTCCCGGATCACTTTGATATCTGCTAGTCAAACTAACATCATATGCAATGTCGGGTCTAGTACATAGCATGGCATACATTAGAGATCCTATGGCTGAGGCATAGGGAGTCTTACTCATCCTTTCTCTATCTTCTGCCGTTGCTGGACTCTGAGTTTTACTCAAGGTCGTATTGGGCAACATGGGGAAGAACCCTTTCTTGCTTTCTTCCATTCCAAACCTCTTTAGAACTTTGTCCAAATATGTACTTTGTGACAATGATATTAGGCGTCTTGATCTATCTCTATAAATCTTTATGCCTAATATGTAAGCTGCTTCGCCAAGATCTTTCATTGAAAAACTATTATTCAAATAATCATTGACACTATTAAGAAGGTCTACATCATTCCCAATCAACAATATGACATCTACATATAGTATTAAGAATGCTACAGAGCTCCCACTCACTTTCTTGTAAATACAAGCTTCTCCATAAGTTTGTATAAAACCAAAGCTTTTGATTACCTTATCAAAACGTTGATTCCAACTTCAGGATGCTTGCTTCAATCCATATATGGACCGTTGAAGTTTGCACACCTTGTTATCATCTTTAGGATCGACAAAACCTTTGGGTTGCATCATATACAACTCTTCATCAATGTCTCCATTGAGGAACGCTGTTTTCACATCCATCTGCCATATTTCATAATCGTAATATGAAGCGATTGCTAACATAATCCTCACAGACTTTAGCTTCGCTACTGGTGAGAAAGTCTCATCGTAGTCAACTCCTTGAATTTGTCGAAAACCTTTTGCGACAAGTCGAGATTTATAAACAATAACATTACCATCAGCATCTGTTTTCTTCTTGAAAATCCATTTGTTCTCGACAGCCTTTCGGCCATCCGATAAGTCCACCAAAGTCCATACTTGGTTTTCGTACATGGATCCAATCTCGGATTTCATGGCTTCTTGCCATTTATTGGAATCTGGGCTCATCATCGCTTCCTCATATGTCGCAGGGACATCGGTGTTGTCCACCAACATGACACTCATAACAGGATCATACCAATCAGGAGTGGTACGAGTTCTCGTTGACTTGCGAGGCTCTATAGCAACTTCAACCGAAGTTTCATGATCATCATCATTAGCTTTCTCTCTTATTGGTGTAGGCGTCACAGGAACTACTTCCGGTGTTGCGCTACTCGCAAGTTCGAGAGAAGGTTTAACAACCTCATCGAGTTCTACTTTCCTTCCAGTCACTTATTTCGAGAGAAATTCCTTCTCTAGAAAGGATCCATTCTTAGCAACGAAGATTTTGCCCTTGGATCTATGATAGAAGGTATACCCAATAGTTTCCTTTGGGTATCCTATGAAGACGCATTTTTCCGCTTTGGGTTCAAGCTTGTCCGGCTGTAACTTCTTTACATAGGCTTCGCAACCCCAAACTTTAAGGAACGACATTTAGGTTTCTTTCCAAACCATAATTCATACAGGGTTTCAACGGATTTATATGGTGCCCTATTTAAAGTGAATGTGGTTGTTTCTAATGCATAACCCCAAAACAATAGCGGTAAATTTGTAAGTGACATCAGAACGAACCATATCTAAGAGAGTTCGATTACGACGTTAGGACACACCATTACGCTGTGGTGTTCCCGGCGGTGTCAATTGTGAAAGTATTCCGCATTTCTTTAATGCTCGCCAAACTCTTAACTTAGATATTCACCTCCACGATCAGAACGTAGAAATTTAATCTTCTTGTTACATTGATTCTCTACCTCACTTTGAAATTCCTTAAACTTATCGAAAGTTTCGGACTTATGTTTCATGAAATAGATATATCCATATCTACTCAAGTCATCCGTGAAGGTAAGAACATAACGATAACCACCGCGCGATGCTACACTCATTGGTCCACACACATCGGTATGTATGATTTCCAATAAGTCTGTAGCTCGCTCCATCATACCAAAAAATAGAGTCTTAGTCATTTTACCCATCAGACATGCTTCGCATCTTTCAAGTGATTCAAGAAGTCCATCGGAATGGAGTTTCTTCATACGCTTCACTCTAATATGACCAAGATGACAGTGCCACATATAGGTCAAGTTATCGCTCAATTTCAAACGTTTAGCCTCAATGTTATTTATGTGTGTATTACTACAATCGAGATTCAATAAGAATAGACCATCTATCAAAGGTGCATGTGCATAAAACATATTACTCATATAAATCGAACAACCATTATTCTCGGACTTAAACAAGTAACCGTCTCGCAATAAACAAGATCCAGATATAATGTTCATGCTTAACGCAGGCACCAAATAACAATTATTTAAGTATAAAACTAATCCCGATGGTAGATGAAGAGGTAGCGTGCCGACCGCGATCACATCAACCTTTGATCCATTTCCAACGCGCATCATCACCTTGTTCTTCGCTATCTTCCGTTTATTCTACAGCACCTGTTTCGAGTTACAAATATGAGCAATCGAACCAGTATCAAATACCCAGGCACTACTACGAGTACTAGTGAGATACACATCAATAACATGTATACCGGATATACCTTTCTTCTTGATGTTGCCGTTCTTCAAATCCACCAAGTACTTTGGGCAATTCCGCTTCCAGTGACCTTCTCCCTTGCAGTAAAAGCACTCGATGTCGAGCTTAGGTCCAGCCTCTGGTCTTCTTCGCGGTCTTGGCAACTTTCTTACTGCCCTTCTTGAAGTTTCCCTTTTGCTTAGACTTGCCTTTCTTGAATTTGGTGGTCTTATTGACCATCAACACTTGGTGCTCTTTCTTAATCTCCACTTCTGCAGATTTCAATATGGAGAAGAGTTCTGGCAATGTCTTGTCCATGTTTTGCATATTGTAGTTCATCACAAAGTTCTTATAACTTGGTGGTAGTGATTGGAGGACACGGTGAATCCCCAAAGAATTAGGAACCACTATACCCAAACTTTGGAGTTTGTTTGCGTGCATAGACATCTTAAGCACATGCTCACTAACGGAGCTGCCCTCTTCCATCTTGCAGTTAAAGAACTTTTCAGAAGCCTCATAACTCTCAACTGCCGCGTGAGCCTCAAATATCATTTTGAGTTCACGGACAATATCATGTGGGTCATGGTTCTCAAACCTTTTCTGAAGCTCCGATTCCAAACCATACAAGATAGCACACTGAACTGTGGAGTACTGATTCTTCCGAGTGAGGTAAACATTCTTTAGTTCATCGGTAGCAGTAGCTGCAGGCGGGTCACCCAGCGGTGCATCCAGCACATAGGTCAAATTACCAGCATTGAGGACAATCCTCAAATTGCGGAACCAATCCGCGAAGTTGCTTCCATTGTTTTTCAACTTTTCTTTCTCTAGGAACGCATTAAAATTGATGGTAGGGGCCACCATTTATCTACAACATATTTGCAATAGTTTAGACTAAGTTTATGACAAATTGAGTTCTAATTAATAGTTAAATTAATCTAGGTGAACTCCCACTCAAAACAATATCCCTCACATTGTTTTAGTCATCACACGAACCAAATCCACCACATCAAAACCGATCATCATGAGAGTTGATGTAACTTCAATGGCGAACAATCAACATTTCATCATATCTACTATATGACTCATGCTTTACCTTTCGGTGATCCATGTTTCGAGACCATTTCTGTACATGCTAGGCTCGTCAAGATCAAACCTTAGCTTCTACATGAGCAAAACTGGCTTGCTCACGTTGTATACACTTGCAGAATCTAACACACCCGATCATCACGTGGTGCTTCGAAACAACAAGATTTAGCGACGGTGCTAACTAAGGATGAACACTTTAAAACTTGAAATTTGTGTGCTTGAGGGATCATCTTATAATGCTACCGTCGTTAACTAAGCAATACAAGATGCATAAAGGATTGACATCACATGCAATTCATAATATGTGATATGATATGGCCTATCTTCTTTGTGCTTCCGATCTCCATCTTCAAGCACGAACATGATCTCCATCATCACCGGCATTCCATCAAGGTCAATGACGTCGTTCCATGGTTTTCGTCCACCAGCTTCAACTATTACAACTACTTTGAATAGACACGCGGGTCTTAACAGAATTTAAAGACAACCATATGGCTCCTGCCGGTTGCCAACTTACAATAAGGAACATTGCATACATCAAATATAATCACAATCATGGCCATATCACATCACAGCACACCCCTGCAAAAAAAGTTAGACGCCTCTAATTTTCTTTCCATATTTTACGTGGTTTGGGGCTTTCAATAAGTGTCTCTCTAACTTACGCACAAGAACCACAACGTTGATGCTTGAACTATCAAGTGCCCGTTGTAAATCGGATCTATATTATGATGGGAGAGACAGGCACCCGCAAAGCCACTTATGCAATACAAGTTGCATGTTGAGCGTGGAGCAAGTCTCATGAACGATGTCATGTAAGGTTAGCCCAGGCCGCTTCATCCCATCATACCGCAAGATGCAAAGTACACAAGAATAAATTCATAATAAAAGCACCACCGCCCACAATGACCATTGTGTTCTACTCGTGCAACAGATCTACATATAGACACGGCTCTGATACCATTGTAGGGGTTTGTAGCATGGAAAACAAAAAAATTCTACCGCATGCAAACAAACAAGCCAAGATCTATCTACTATATTGTAGCAACGAGTCGATAGAGGAACTCACCCTCGAAGATTCCAAAGCGGTTAACGAGAGCAGATTCTCGTCTGTGATGTAGTCGTACTCTTGCCGATCTCAAGATCGCGTAGACGATCCTTCCGGAGCTGCGTTCCGGCAGCGCTTCCGCAGTTGGTCACACGTTCGGTACTTGATGAATACCTTCCTCTCCCTTGTTCCAGCAGGCAGTGGAGGTTGTAGCACTCTCCTCACGATTCCGGCAGCACGATGGCGTGGTACCGGAAGTAGAGGGGAGATCTCACAGGGCTTCGCCTTAAGCTGGAGCGAGTATGGTGGACTATGAGAGAGGCCTTGGAAATATAGGGTTTAGAGGCACCAAGGGGAGAAGCTTGGCCGGCGGCTAGGGCTTGGGGAGAGTCCCAACTCGGCGGCTAGGAGGAAACCCTAGGGCAGTGGCGACTTGTGGTGGCCGGCGGCTAGGGCTAGGGTTTGGGTGGTGTTGGGTGTAGGGAAGAGGGGCAGCCCTGACCCTTCTTTTATAGGTGGGAGGGCGCCGGTTGGGAGGAGGGAGTCCTCCCCCAACTCGGCCTCCTTGGCCGGTGGGTGGAGGGAGGAGGACTTCCTCCCCAAGTAGGTTTGCTACTCTCCCTCCACCAAGCAAAAACTGCCGTTTGACTTTTCAAATTGGCGTTTGACTTTTCAAACTAGGATTTGATTTCTCCCTTTATTTTGCTCAGCCATGATATCTAGTACATGATGCAACCATTCCATATTGTTATGACACATTCATGTACCCTTCCCCTCCGGAGTGCCGTACATTCCAGACCCTTCTAGAACATTCCCGATAAAAACACCGGAATCATTCCCCAACTCCGAAACAGGACTTTCCTTATATGAATCTTATTCTCCGGACCATTCCGGATCTCCTCATGATATCCTGGATCCCATCCGAGACTCCGAACAACATTCGGTCTCTTAGTCATCATTCCATAACTACTCAACAACATCGAATCCTTAAGTGTGTCTCCCTACGGTTCGTGAATTATGCGGACATGATCGAGACACTTCTCCGATCAATAACCAATAGAGGAATCTGGAAATTCATATGGCTCCCACATATTTCTATGATTACTTTGCGATCGAATGAACCACTTACATACAATACCAATTTCCCTTTGTCTCACGATAATTTACTTATCCGAGGTTTTGATCGTCGGTATCTCTGCATACCTAGTTCAACCTCGTTACTGATAAGTACTCTTTTCTCATTCCCATGGTATGTGATCCCTTGTGAGCCAGTCACATGCTTGCAAGATAATTGGATGACATTCCACCGAAAGGGCCCAGAGTATATCTATCCGTCATATGGATGGACAAATCCCACTCTTGATTCATGTGTCTCAACCCATACTTTCTGAACACTCAATGCCACCTTTATAGCCACCCAGTTACGGTGTGGTGTTTGATGTCATCAAAGCATCCTTCCGGTGATGGTGATAAGCATGATCTCATGGTCGAAGGAATTAGGTTACTATTGAAAGGATACGGATGTCGCCTAGAGGGGGTGAATAGGCGATTAAAACTTTTCCTAGAGTGGCTCAACAAAGGCAGAATAAAACTAGTGTTTACTTTGTTAAGCACAACCTAGAACAACTAAGGTTCACCTATGTGCACCAATAACTTATGCTAAGCAATACAAGCAACAAAGTGATAGCAAGATATATATTACTTCAAGCACGAAGGCTATCACAATGTAAAGTGCATAAGTAAAGAGCTCGGGTATAGAGATAACCGAGGCACGCGGGGACACCAATATTTTACCGAGTTCCTCCCAACATGGAGTACGTCTCGTTTGGAGAGGGGGTGGTATCAAACCACCAACGCCACAAAAGTCCTCCCTTATTCTCTAGTGAATCTCACCCCAATGGGATCGATCCACGCTTCCACTATCGGTGCACTTGTCGGTGGCAACCGGAACCTCTCACAAGGTTAGGGCACAACTCCACAACTTAATTGGAGGCTCCCAACAAACGCCACAAAAGGCCTCAACAAATGGCACCAAGGCCACAAAACCGTCTAGGGTTCCAAGAACCCAAGAGGGACAAGCTCCAATGAGCAATTCAAACCAAATCCTCCGAGGAGAACTCAAACCGATGCACCAAATGCAAATGGCAAGAACACCACAAAGATGCTCAAATCCCTCACTCTCAAGTTCCAACAAAGCTACTAAAGATATTGGGGGAACAAGAGAGGAGGAATCAAAGAGAGACACAAAATCCCCCAAAATCTAGATCCCCAAAGATACACTCACAAAGAGATGTTTTGGTTTGGTCAAAACGTAGATCTAGATCTCCTCCAACTACCCCTCAAATATATGCAAGAATCAATGGAGGGGTGAGTAGAAATCAAGCTCAAAGAGTAAGGCAAATGGGGGCAAAGCTTAGACAAAAGGAGGAGTGAGAAGTTGTAGGGTTTCGTAGCATGGAAAACAAAAAATTTCTACCGCATACAAACAAAGAAGCCAAGATCTATCTACTAGATTGTAGCAACGAGTCGATGGAATAACTCACCCTCGAAGATTCCAAAGTGTTTAACGAGAGCGGATTCTCGTGGGTGATGTAGTCGTACTCTTGCCGATCTTAAGATCGTGTAGACGATCCTTCCGGCGCTGCGTTCAAATGGCGCTTCATGATCAGTCACGCGTTCGGTGCCTTAAGACCTTCCTCTCCTTTGTTCCAGCAGGCAGTGGAGGTTGTAGCACTCTCCTCGCGATTCCGGCAGCACAACGGCGTGGTACCGGAAGTAGAGGGGAGATCTCGCAGGGCTTCGCCTTAAGCCAGAGCGAGTATGGTGGACTATGAGAGAGATCCTCGGCAATCTAGGGTTTAGACGCACCAAGGAGGGGGCAAGGCCGGCGGCTAGGGTTTTCCCTAGGCGGCGGCGAGTTGCCCTAGGCGGCGTCTATGGTGGGCGGCGGCTAGGGTTAGGGTTTAGAGGGCGTGGTGTTGTGTACTTGGAGGGGCAGCCCTGCCCCTCCTTATATAGGTGGAGGGGCGCGCCAGGGGAGGGGAGTCCCTCCCCAACTCGGTCTCCAAGTGGGCCGACGGTGGAGGGAGGGAACTCCTCCCCAAGTAGGTTTCCTACTCTCCCTCCACCTCCCAAAATAGCCGTTTGACTTTTCAAATTGGCGTTTGACTTTTCAAACTAGGATTTGATTAAACCCTTTATTTTGTTCAGCGATGACACCTAGTACATGATGCAATCATTCCAACTTGTTATGACACATTCATGTACCCTTCCCCTCCGGAGTGCCGGACATTCCGGAACCTTCTAGAACATTCCCGATGAAAACACCAGAATCATTCTCCAACCCCGAAACAGGACTTTCCTTATATGAATCTTATTCTCCGGACCATTCCGGATCTCCTCGTGATATCCCGGATCCCATCCGAGACTCCGAACAACATTCGGTCTCTTACTCATCATTCCATAACTACTCAAACAACGTCGAATCCTTAAGTGTGTCTCCCTACGGTTCGTGAATTATGCGGACATGATCGAGACACTTCTCCGAACAATAACCAATAGAGGAATCTGGAAATTCATATGGCTCCCACATATTTCTACGATTACTTTGCGATCGAATGAACCACTTACATACGATACCAATTTCCCTTTGTCTCACGATAGTTTACTTATCCGAGGTTATGATCGTCGGTATCTTTGCATACCTAGTTCAACCTCGTTACTGATAAGTACTCTTTTCTCGTTCCTGTGATATGTGATCCCTTGTGAGCTAGTCACATGCTTGCAAGCTAATTGGATGACATTCCACCGAGAGGGCCCAGAGTATATCTGTCCGTCATATGGATGGACAAATCCCACTCTTGATCCATGTGTCTCAACCAATACTTTCCGAACACTCAATGCCACCTTTATAGCCACCCGATTCACGGTGTGGTGTTTGATGTCATCAAAGCATCCTTCCGGTGAAGGTGATATGCATGATCTCATGGTCGAAGGAATTAGGTTACTATGTATCAGAAAGCATATAGCAGTTGAACTATTAAAATGACTTGATCTTTATGCTACGCTTATCTATAGGAGTATGTCCACCATATCATTCTCCTAACGATATGATCTTGTTGTTAATAACATCTCAATGTTCATGATAGGGAAACCACAATCATTTATTAACCAACAAGCTAGTATTATAAAGAGGCTTTACTAGGGACTCTATTTTAGTTTACAAATCACACAAGTATTAATGTTTCCTTGTTAATAATATTATAGCATGAATGTAAACATTTATCATAAACACAAAGATATAATAATAACTATATTTATTATTGCCTCTAGGGCATATCTCCAACAGTCTCCCACTTGCACTAGAGTCATCTAATCTAGATTACATGGTAATATACCGAACACCCATGGCAGTTTCGTGTTGGTCATGTTTTGCCCTCGGGAGAGGTCTAGTCAACGGATCTGCCACATTCAGATCTGTGTGTACTTTGCAAATCTTTATGTCCCCATCTTGGACATGTTCTCGAATAGCATGAAAACGTAGCTTGATGTGCTTCAGCTTCTTGTGTGACCTTGGTTCTTGCGCATTGGCTATGGCGCCCATGTTATCACAGTAGATTGACATTGGGTCCAGCGCACTAGGAACCACACTGAGCTCTGTAATGAACTCTTTCAACCATATTGCTTCTTGTGAAGCCTCCGAAGCAGCCATGTATTCTGATTCAGTTGAAGATCTCACCACAACGCTTTGCTATGCACTCCTCCAGCTAACTGCTGCACCATTCAAAGTAAATACGTATCCAGATTGTGATTTAGAATCATTCGGATCAGTGTTCCAACTATCATCGGTGTAACCATTAACAACGAGCTGTTCATCACCTCCATAAGAAAGAACCATATCCTTAGTTCTTCTCAAGTACTTAAGGATGTTTTTGACCGCTGTCCAATGATCCACTCCTGGATCACTTTGATATATGCTAGTTAAACTAACATCATATGCAATGTCGGGTCTAGTACATAGCATGGCATACATTAGAGATCCTATGGCTGAGGCATAGGGAGTTTTACTCATCCTTTCTCTATCTTCTGCCGTTGTCGGACTTTGAGTTTTACTCAAGGTCGTATTGGGCAACATGGGCAAGAACCCTTTCTTGCTATCTTCCATTCCAAACCTCTTTAGAACTTTGTCCAAATATGTACTTTGTGACTATTATATTAGGCGTCTCGATCTATCTCTATAAATCTTTATTCCTAATATGTAAGCTGCTTCGCCAAGATCCTTCATTGAAAAACTATTATTCAAATATTCCTTGACACTATTAAGAAGGTCTACATCATTCCCAATCAACAATATGTCATCTACATATAGTATTAAGAATGCTACAGAGCTCCCACTCACTTTCTTCTAAATACAAGCTTCTCCATAAGTTTGTATAAAACCAAAACTTTTGGTTACCTTATCAAAACGTTGATTCCAACTTCGGGATGCTTGCTTCAATCCATAGATGGACCGTTGAAGTTTGCATACCTTGTTAGCATCTTTAGGATCCACAAAACCTTTGGGTTGCATCATATACAACTCTTCATCAATGTCTCCATTGAGGAATGCTGTTTTGACATCCATCTGCCATATCTCATAATCATAATATGCAGCGATTGCTAACATAATCCTCACAGACTTTAGCTTCGCTACAGGTGAGAAAGTCTCATCGTAGTCAACTTCTTGAATTTTTCGAAACCCTTTTGCGACAAGTCAAGCTTTATAGACAGTAACATTACCATCAGCATCTATTTTCTTCTTGAAAATCCATTTGTTCTCGACAGCCTTCCGGCCATCCGGTAAGTCCACCAAAGTCCATACTTGGTTTTCGTACATGGATCCAATCTCGGATTTCATAGCTTCTTGCCATTTATTGGAATCTGGGCTCATCATCGCTTCTTCATATGTCGCAGGGTCATCAGTGTTGTCCACCAACATGACATTCATAACGGGATCATACCAATCAGGACTGGTACGAGTTCTCATTGACCTGCAAGGCTCTGTAGCAACTATAACCAAAGTTTCATGATCATCATCATTAGCTTCCTCTCTTATTGGTGCAGGTACCACAGGAACTTCTTCCGGTGCTGCGCTACTCGCAAGTTTGAGAGAAGGTTCTACAACCTCGTCGAGTTCTACTTTCCTTCCAGTCACTTCTTTCAAGAGAAATTCCTTCTCTAGAAAGGATCCATTCTTGGCAACGAAGATTTTGCCTTCGGATCTATGATAGAAGGTATACCCAATAGTTTCCTTTGGGTATCCTATGAAGACGCATTTTTCCGCTTTGGGTTCAAGCTTGTCCGGCTGTAACTTCTTTACATAGGCTTCGCAACCCCAAACTTTAAGGAACGACAATTTAGGTTTCTTCCCAAACCATAATTTATACGGTGTCGTTTCCACGGATTTAGATGGTGCCCTATTTAAAGTGAATGCGGCTGTTTCTAATGCATAACCCCAAAACAATAGCGGCAAATCTGTAAGTGACATCATAGAACGAACCATATCTAAGAGAGTTCGATTACGACGTTCGGACACACCATTACGCTGTGGTGTTCCCGGCGGTGTCAATTGTGAAAGTATTCCGCATTTCTTCAAATGCTCTCCAAACTCGTAACTTAGATATTCACCTCCACGATCAGAACGTAGAAATTTAACCTTCTTGTTACGTTGATTCTCTACCTCACTTTGAAATTCCTTAAACTTCTCGAAAGTTTCGGACTTATGTTTCATGAAATAGATATATCCATATCTACTCAAGTCATCCGTGAAGGTAAGAACATAACGATAACCACCGCGCGATGCTACACTCATTGGACCACACACATCGGTATGTATGATTTCCAATAAGTCCGTAGCTCGCTCCATCATACCAGAAAATGGAGTCTAAGTCATTTTACCCATCAGACATGCTTCGCATCTTTCAAGTGATTCGAAATCAAGTGATTCAAGAAGTCCATCGGAATGGAGTTTCTTCATACGCTTCACTGCAGTGTGACCAAAACGACAGTGCCACATATAGGTCGAGTTATCGCTCGATTTCAAACGTTTAGCCTCAATGTTATTAATATGTGTATTCCACTATCGAGATTTAATAAGAATAGACCATCTATCAAAGGTGCATGTGCATAAAACATATTACTCATATAAATTGAACAACCATTATTCTCGGACTTAAACAAGTAACCGTCTCGCAATAAACAAGATCTCGATATAATGTTCATGCTTAACGCAGGCACCAAATAACAATTATTTAAGTACAAAACTAATCCCGATGGTAGATGAAGAGGTAGCATGCCGACCGCGATCACATCAACCTTTGATCCGTTTCCCACGCGCATCGTCACCTCGTTCTTCGCTAGCTTCCATTTATTCTGCAGCACCTGTTTCGAGTTACAAATATGAGCAACCGAACCAGTATCAAATACCCAGGCACTACTACGAGTACTAGTGAGATACACATCAATAACATGTATATCAGATATACCTTTCTTATTGATGTTGCCGTTCTTCAAATCCGCCAAGTACTTTGGGCAATTCTGAAGGGTTTCGCAGCATAGTAAATCAAAATTTTCTACGGAAGCGAACAGAGGGAAAGCCAAGATCTAATCTAGGAGATGCAAACAACGAGAGAGATTGGATTAGATCTTCATACCCTTGAAGATTCGCAGAGCGTTAAATCGGGAACGTGGGTGATGTAGTCGTACTCGCTTCTCCTCCTCGCGATCCGATCCGATCTAGCACCACAAGTGGCGGTGCCTCCGTGAGATGCACATGTGCAGCACCTCGACGTCTCCTCCTTCCTAGGACCAGCAAGTATGGTGGAGAGATGGATTGGATCTACAACACGACGGCGTGGTGTATATGGTGGAGAATTTCTGCAGCAGGGCTTCGCCTACAAACAGTCGGGAGGGAGAGAGAAAGGTAGCAAGGCAGCTAGGGCTTGGAGGAAGGTGTAGGTCAGGGGGGAGGGGGCGCACCAGCCCTCTATATATAGAGGAGGGGTGCGGCCAGCCCTTGCCCATCCTCCAAGCCTATCTCTAGTTTAAACGATTTAAACTCTCCCTTCTAGAAACCCTATCTTATCTCTAGTTTAAACGATTTAAACTCTCTAGGATTGGCTGGGCCCTATGGGGCCTTGTGCCCCTGGCCCAATGCGGCCAGGACACTCCCTCATAGGCCCATGCCACCTCCCAGAAGGTGGGACCACGTTGGCCCCCTTCCGGAAGGTTCTAGAAGCTTCCTGACAATACCGATTAACCCTAACAATTCGAACTCCAAAACTGCACCGCCTTATATGAATCTTATTCTCCGACCATTCCGAACCTCTCGTGATATCCCGGATCCCATCCGAGACTCGAACAAAATTCATAAACCAATTGTCCAATCTATCCTAGCGCCGAGACACGTTATGTGTGACCTGTGGTTCGAGAATATGCGTACATGATCTTCTATCAATAATCAACAGCGGGTCTGGCACCCATATTGACTCCACACATTCATCGATGATCATATCGGATGAACCACGATGCCAGGATTCAATCAATCCCATATATATATTCCCTTCGTCTCGCGATATTTTACTTGCGAGATTCGATCGTCGGTATCGTCATACCTAGTTCAATCTCGCTCACGGAAGTACTTTACTCGCTCTGTAATCCGACATCACTTTGTGATTAACTCCTTAACCACATGCTTGCAAGCGGTGTTGATATCGATTACCGAGTGGGCCCAAGTATATCTCTCCGACTTGGGAGGACAAATCCCATCTCGATACATACAACCCAACAGATACTTTCCGATCACAGAGACACCTTTATGATCACCCTCTCATAGGATGACGTTTGATGACCTCAAAGCTTTCTTCCGATACCGTGGAGTTGTATTATCTCATGGTCTAAGGAATACAATATTTGACATAAGAAAAGCTTCACAAAGACGCGAACACGATGAAACGATCTAATTGCTTCGCTTAGTTTGGTCATCCACCATATCATTCTCCCAATGATATGATCTCATTATCAATTGACAACTCATGTCTATGGTTAGGAAACCTTAACCATCATTGATCAATGAGCTAGTCCATAGAGGCGCACTAGGGACACGGTGTTGTTCACAAACCACACAAGTATTAATGTTTCCGCTTAATACAATTCTAGCATGGAATATAAACTTTATCATGAACAAGAATTATAATAATAACATCTTTATTATTGCCTCTAGGGCATAAGTCCAACAGTCTCCCACTTGCACTCGAGTCAATAATTTAGTTGACATTTGGCAACAATCTCACACCCATGGCATCGAGGTGCTGATCATGTTTTACACGTGGAAGAGGTTTAGTCAATGGATCTGCGACATTCAGATCTGTATATACTTTGCTGATCTTCGATCTCCATCTGCTATATAATCTCGGATTATATGAAACTTCGTTGATATGCTTGGTCTTTGGATGATATCTTGGTTCCTTAGCGAGTGATATGGTGCCGGTGTTGTCACACAATATCTCCAATGGGTCCAATGCACTTGGAACCACGCCAAGCTCGAGGATGAAGTTTCTGATCCAAACTCCTTCACTTGACGCTTCTGCAGCCCATGTATTCCGCTTCTCATAGATCCGCGATCACGCTTTGCTTGCGACTTCTCCACTCCAGCTCCTCCATTCAAAATATACACATATCCCGTCTGAGATTTAGAATCATCCTTGTCGATTGTCGAAACTAGCATCGACGTAACCTTTTCTGACGAGCTGTTCATCACCCCCATAGACTAAGAACATTTCTTTAGTCCTATTTAGGTACCTTAGGATGTTCTTCACGGTTGTCCGATGTTCCACTCTGGATCACTTTGATATCTGCTTCGTCAAACTAAGAGCATTGGACACATCCGGTCTAGTACACAAGATGGTATACATGATGGAACCTACGGCGAGGCATAAGGCACTTTGCTCATAGCTTCCCTATCATTTACCGTAGCTGGACACTGAGCCTTGCTCAATATCTTACCTGACAACATAGGCACTGAACCTTTCAATGCCTTATCCATTCTGAACCTTTTCAGAACTTTGTCTAGGTATGTACTCTGGCTTAAAGCTATCAGGCGTCTTTGTCTATCTCTATAGATTTTGATGCCCAATATATAAGCAGCTTCACCTAGGTCTTTCATTGAAAAACACTTGTTCAAATAACTCTTCATATCGTTAAGCATGTTGATGTCATTTCCAATAATCAATATGTCATCCACATATAGTACCAGAAACGTCACCGAGCTCCCACTCACTTTCTTGTAGATGCAAGCTTCGTAGCAATTTGGAACAAATCCAAAGCTCTTGATCACTTGATCAAAACGAAGGTTCCAACTCCGAGATGCTTGATTCAGTCCATAAATGGAACGCTGAAGTTTGCATACTTTATCAGCATCCTTAGGATCGATAAAACCTTCGGGTTGCATCATATACAACTCTTCATCAATGTTGCCATTGAGGAAAGCAGTCTTGACATCCATTTGCCATATTTCATAATCATGAAACGCAGCAATTGCTAATAAAATCCGAATGGACTTAAACATCGCTACGGGAGAGAAAGTCTCATCGTAGTCAACACCTTGAACTTGTCGAAAACCTTTCGCAACAAGCCGTGCTTTATAGACGGTAACATTACCATCCGCGTCCGTTTTCCTTTTGAAGATCCATTTGCACTCAACGGCCTTTCGGTTGCTAGGAGGGTCCACCAAAGTCCATACTTGGTTTTCGCTCATGGATCCCAATTCGGATTTCATGGCTTCTAGCCATTTCTCAGAGTCTGGGCTCATCATCGCTTCCTCATAGTTCGTAGGTTCACTGTCTTCTACTAACAAGACAGTCAAGACAGGGTTGCCGTACCACTCAGGAGGGGCACGCGACCTTGTCGACCTGCGACGTTCAGTAGCAACATCGTCCGAAGCTTCATGATCCTTGTCATTAGCTTCCTCTATTGTTGGTGCAGGCGACACTGGAACAATTTCAGGTGCTGCGCTACTCTCCAATTCAAGAGAAGGTTCAATAACCTCGTCTAGCTCTACTTTCCTCCCACTCACTTCTTTCGAGAGAAACTCCTTCTCAAGAAAGGAATCGTTCTTTGCGACAAACACTTTGCCTTCGGTTCTGTGATAGAAGGTATACCCAATAGTTTCCTTAGGGTATCCTATGAAGACGCATTTCTCCGCTTTGGGTTCGAGCTTGTTCCGCATCAACTTCTTGACGTAAGCTTCGCATCCCCAAACTTTAAGAAACGACAACTTAGGTTTAGCACCAAACCACAGTTCATACGGTGTCGTCTCAACGGATTTAGATGGAGCCCTATTTAAAGTGAATGCAGCGGTTTCTAATGCATAACCCCAAAATGATAACGGCAAATCAGTAAGAGACATCATCGATCGGACCATATCTAATAGGGTTCGATTCCGCGCTCGACACACCATTGCGCTGTGGTGTTCGGGTGGCGTGAGTTGTGAAACGATTCCACTTGCTTTGAGATGCGTGAGAAAATCATAACTCAAATATTCGCCCCCATGATCGGATCGTAGAAACTTAATCTTTATGTTACGATGGTTCTCCACTTCATTCTGAAATTCTTTTAACTTTTCAAACGTTTCTTATTTATGTTTCATTAAATAGATATACCCATATCTTCTTAAGTCATCGGTATAAGTGAGAAATTAGCGATATCCAACTCGCGTCGAAACACTCATCGATCCTCATACATCGTTATGTATGATTTCCAACAAGTCCGTTGCTCGCTCCATAATACATGAGTACGGGGTTTTGATCATCTTGCCAATGAGGCATGGTTCTCTTGTGTCAAATGATTCAAAATCAAGAGACTCAAAAGTCCATCGAATGGAGTTTCTTCATGCGCTTTACTCCAATATGACCTAGACAGCGATTGCCACAAATAAGTAGTATTATCACTATCTACTTTGCATCTCTTAGCCTCAATGTTATGGATGTGTGTTTCATCCCTTTCGAGATTTAGAAGAAATAAACCACTCACAAGAGGTGCATGACCATAAAGATGTTACTCATATAAATAGAACAACCATTATTCTCCGATTTAAATGAATAACCGTCTTGCAATAAACACGATCCAGAAATAATGTTCATGCTCAACGCAGCACATAATAACATTTATTAAGGTTTAAAACTAATCCGAAGGTAAAACTAAGGAGAGCGTGCGGCCATCACATCAACTCTTGATCTGTTGCCAACGCATCGTCACCTCATCCCTATAAGCCGCTCTATTCCGCAGCTCTGCTTTGAGTTACAAATATTAGCAACTGAACCGTATCAAATACCGAGGCACTACAACGAGGGCTAGTAAGGAAAACATCAATAACATGTATATCAAATATACCTTTGATGGTGCCAGCCTTCTTGTCCGCTAAGTACTTGGACGATTCTTCCAAAGGACCCTTGTCCTTGCAATAGAAGCACTCGATTTCGGCTTGGGTCCAGACTTGAGCTTCTTCTCGCCAGGGCAACGCGCTTGCCGCCTTCTTTCTTGAAGGGCTTCTTTGCACCTTACCTTTCTTAAAGGAGGGTTTGTTGACCATCAACACATGATTATCCTTCTTGATGTCCACCTCCGCCTTCAGCTTTGCGAAGAGCTCGGTGATCGTATCGATGGAACCAATCTGATTATGAGTCACTACAAAACTCTTGTAGCGGGAGGGAGTGATTGCAGAACCTGTCAATCTTGAGCTCCTCTGGAATCTTGCAGTCCGGTTGCTCAAAGGCGTTGAGTGTAGCCCGACATCTTAATGGCGTGCTCACTAACGGAACTCCTTCCTCCATCTTGCGCTAAAGAACTTCTCGGAGATCTCATATCTTTCGAGCGGGCTGAGTCTAAAACATGGTTTTCAACTCTTGAGAATCTCAAAGGGCCGGGATAGTTTTCAAAACGATTTTGAAGTTCTGGTTCCATAGCAAACAACATGGTGCTCTTAATCACACCATAATCATCTTTTTGCGTGGTGATAGACAGCTTTCTCATCAGCCAGCGCGATTGCGGGGGGTTACCTAACGCTTTCTCAAGGACATAGTCCTTTTGTCCTCCGCATGTAATGATTCTTAGATTGCGGAACCGGTTGGTGAAGTTAGACCCATTGTTTCTAAGCTTTTCTTTCTCAGCAAAAGCGTTGAAGTTGAAGTTGGACTTGGCCATGTGATCTACAGTATTTGCAAGTACAATTTAGACTATGTTCATGATAAATAGTTCAACTTAATCAAATTACTAGATGAACTCCCACTAAATTCAACATCCCTCAAGTTGTTTAGTGAACACGATACAAATTCACCACACCTAATCCGATCTTCACGAGAAGAGATGTGGTTTCAATGGTGGACAACGAAGTGTCGATCATATCATTCATATGACTCATGCTTAACCTTTCGGTTCTTGTGTTCCGAGGCCATGTGCATACATGCTAGGCTCGTCAAGCTAGACCAAGTATTTCCGTGTGCAAAACTGGCTTGCACCTGTTGTATGTGGCGTAGAGTCTATAGCACCCGATCATCACGTGATGCTTGGACACGACGAACTTTCATAGCGGTGCATACTTGGGGAGAACACAGTTTTATCTTGATCTTTAAGTGAGGAATCATCTTATAATGCTACCGTCGCGATCTAAGCATAATAAGATACATAAAAGGTTAAACATCACATGCATATAACTTTATGTGACATGGTATAGCCAATCTTCGCGTAATGATCTCCATCTTGTGCGTTCCGGCATGATCTCCATCACTCCACCATGATTGCCTCCACCACGAATAGCAACTACAACTATTGCTAACTACTTAGCAATAAAGTAAAGCTATTACATGGTGTATAAGAAGTTGACTCGCAGGTCATACACAATTATAAAGACAACCATATGGCTCCTGCCAGTTGTGTACTCATCGACATGCAAGTCGTGAAACATTACAAAACATGATCATCGCATACATTATACACATCACATCTTGGGCCATACCATATCACAGAAAACACTCCCTGCAAAAACAAGTTAGACGCCTCTACTTTGTTGTTGCATGTTTTACGTGGCTTATGGGAGTAGATGCTAAGAACGATTCTTACCTACGGAAAGCCACAACGGTGATATTATGGTTGCCAAACTCCGGTGTTAATCCCATGACAACTATAGTGAGAGAAACTGACATCCACCAGCCGCATGTGTGGTACAAGCCACACGTCAAGTGCGGAGCCGGTCTCGCGGACGTCGCGTAAGGTTAGCCTGGACCGCTTCAATCTCACTATCCCGCGTCATAAGAAGAACACAAACAAGAGGCTTGCAACAGAAAACATCAACGCCCGCAACAACCATGTTGCGTTCTACTCGTGAATCACATCTACGCATAGATCTAGCTCTGATACCACTGAAGGGTTTCGCAGCATAGTAAATCAAAATTTTCTACGGAAGCGAACAGAGGGAAAGCCAAGATCTAATATAGGAGATGCAAACAAAGAGAGAGATTGGATTAGATCTTCATACCCTTGAAGATTCGCACAGCGGAACGTTCGTCGGAACGTGGGTGATGTAGTCGTACTCGCTTCTCCTCCTCGCGATCCGATCCGATCTAGCACCACAAGTGGCGGTGCCTCCGTGAGATGCACACGTGCAGCACCTCGACGTCTCCTCCTTCCTCGGACCAGCAAGTATGGTGGAGAGATGGATTGGATCTACAACACGACGGCGTGGTGTATATGGTGGAGAATTTCTGCAGCAGGGCTTCGCCTACAAACAGTCGGGAGGGAGAGAGGAAGGTAGCAAGGCAGCTAGGGCTTGGAGGAAGGTGTAGGTCAGGGGGGAGGGGGCGCACCAGCCCTCTATATATAGAGGGGGGGTGCGGCCAGCCCTTGCCCATCCTCCAAGCCTATCTCTAGTTTAAACGATTTAAACTCTCCCTTCTAGAAACCCTATCTTATATCTAGTTTAAACGATTTAAACTCTCTAGGATTGGCTGGGCCCTATGGGGCCTTGTGCCCCTGGACCAATGCGGCCAGGACACTCCCTCATAGGCCCATGCCCCCTACCGGAAGGTGGGACCACGTTGGCCCCCTTCCGGAAGGTTCTAGAAGCTTCCGGTACAATACCGATTAACCCGGAACAATTCCGAACTCCAAAAACTGCACTGCCTTATATGAATCTTATTCTCCGGACCATTCCGGAACCTCTCGTGATATCCCGGATCCCATCCGAGACTCCGAACAAAAATTCATAAACCAATTGTCCAATCTATCCTAGCGTCGAGACACGTTAAGTGTGTGACCCTGCGGGTTCGAGAATATGCAGACATGATCTTCTATCAATAATCAGCGGGTCCAGGCACCCATATTGACTCCCACACATTCATCGATGATCATATCGGATGAACCACGATGCCAGGATTCAATCAATCCCATATATATATTCCCTTCGTCTCGCGATATTTTACTTGCCCGAGATTCGATCGTCGGTATCGTCATACCTAGTTCAATCTCGTTCACAGCAAGTACTTTACTCGTTCCGTAATCCGACATCACTTTGTGATAAACTCCTTAACCACATGCTTGCAAGCGGTGTTGATATCGATTACCGAGTGGGCCCGAAGTATATCTCTCCGACTTGGGAGGGACAAATCCCATCTCGATACATACAACCCAACAGATACTTTCCGATCACCTGAGAGACACCTTTATGATCACCCTCTCATAGGATGACGTTTGATGACCTCAAAGCTTTCTTCCGATACCAGGGAGTTGCATTATCTCATGGTCTAAGGAATACAATATTTGACATAAGAAAAGCTTCGCAAAGACGAACACGATGACACGATCTAATTGCTTCGCTTAGTTTGGGTCTGTCCACCATATCATTCTCCCAATGATATGATCTCATTATCAATTGACAACTCATGTCTATGGTTAGGAAACCTTAACCATTATTGATCAATGAGCTAGTCCATAGAGGCGTACTAGGGACACGGTGTTGTTCACAAACCACACAAGTATTAATGTTTCCGCTTAATACAATTCTAGCATGGAATATAAACTTTATCATGAACAAGAATTATAATAATAACATCTTTATTATTGCCTCTAGGGCATAATTCCAACAAATTCCGCTTCCAGTGACCTTCTCCCTTGCAGTAAAAGCACTCAGTATCAGGCTTAGGTCTAGCCTTGGTCTTCTTCGTCGGCGCGGTAACTTTCTTACCACCCTTCTTGAAGTGTCCCTTTTGCTTAGACTTGCCTTTCTTGAATTTGATGGTCTTATTGACCATCAACACTTGGTGCTCTTTCTTGATCTCCACTTCTACAGATTTCAACATGGCAAAGAGTTCTGGAAACTGCTTGTTCATGTTTTGCATATTGTAGTTCATCACAAAGTTCTTGTAACTTGGTGGTAGTGATTGGAGGACACGATAAATCCCCAAAGCATTAGGAATCACTATACCCAAGCTTTGAAGTTTGTTTGCGTGCCCAGACATCTTAAGCACATGCTCACTGATGGAGCTGCCCTCTTCCATCTTGCAGTTAAAGAACTTTTCAGAAGCCTCATAGCTCTCAATTGCCGCGTGAGTCTCAAAGATCAATTTGAGATCATGGACAATATCATGTGGGTCTGAATTCTCAAACCTTTGCTAAAGCTCCGATTTTAAACCATACAAGATAGCACACTGAACTGTGGAGTACTGAGTTTTCCGAGCGAGGTAAACATTCTTTACTTCATCGGTAGCAGTAGCTGCAGGTGGGTCACCCAGCGGTGCATCCAGCACATAGGTCAAATTACCAGCTGTGAGGACAATCCTCAAATTGCGGAACCAATCCGCGAAGTTGCTTCCATTGTTTTTCAACTTTTCTTTCTCTATGAACGCATTAAAATTGATGGTAGGGGCCGCCATTGATCTACAACATATTTGCAATAGTTTAGACTAAGTTTATGACAAATTGAGTTCTAATTAATAGTTAAATTAATCTAGGTGAACTCCCACTCAAAACAATATCCCTCACATTGTTTTAGTGATCACACGAACCAAATCCACCACATCAACACCGATCATCACGAGAGTTGATGTAGCTTCAATGGCGAACAATCGACATGTTCATCATATCTACTATATGGTTCATGCTTTACCTTTCGGTGATCCGTGTTCCGAGACCATGTCTGTACATGCTAGGCTCGTCAAGATCAAACCTTAGCTTCCGCATGAGCAAATCTGGCTTGCGCACGTTGTATACACTTGCGGAATCTAACACACCCGATCATCACGTGGTGCTTCGAAACAACAAGCTTTATCAACGGTGCTTACTAAGGGTGAACACTTTAGAACTTGAAATTCATGTGCATGAGGGATCATCTTATAATGCTACCGTCGTTAACTAAGCAATACAAGATGCATAAATGATTAACATCACATGCAATTCATAATATGTGATATGATATGGCCTTTCTTCTTTGTGCTTCCGATCTCCATCTTCAAGCATGAACATGATCTCCATCATCACCGGCATTGCATCAAGGTCAATGATGTTGCTCCATGGTTGTCGTCCACCGGCTTCAACTATTACAACTTCTTTGAATAGACACACGGGTCTTAACAGAAATTAAAAACAACCATATGGCTCCTACCGGTTACCAACTTACAATAAGGAACATTGCATAAATCAAATATAATCACAATCATGGCCATATCACATCACAGCACACCCCTACAAAACAAAGTTATACGCCTCTACTTTCTTTGCATGTTTTACGTGGTTTGGGGCTTTCAATAAGTGTCGTTCTAACTTACGAACAAGAACCACAACATTGATACTAGTATTGTCAATCACCCGTTATAAATTGAATCTTAACTATGTTGGGAGGAACAGGCACCCGCAAAGCCACTTATGCAATACAAGTTGCATGTCAAGCGTGGAGCAAGTCTCATGAACGATGTCATGTAAGGTTAGCCCGGGCCGCTTCATCCCACCATCCCGCAAGATGCAAAGTACACAAGAAGCAATCGACAACAAAAGCATCAACGCCCACAATGACCATTGTGTTCTACTCGTGCAACAGATCTACATATAGACACGGCTCTGATACCACTGTAGGGTTTCGTAGCATGGAAAACAAAAAAATTCTACCGCATACAAACAAACAAGCCAAGATCTATCTACTAGATTGTAGAAATGAGTCGATGGAATAACTCACCCTTGAAGATTCCAAAGTGTTTAACGAGAGCGGATTCTCGTGGGTGATGTAGTCGTACTCTTGCCGATCTCAAGATCGTGTAGACGATCCTTCCTATGCGTTCCGGCAACGCTTCCTTGCATCGGTCACATCGCTCGTTAAATTTGACGAAGACCTTCCTCTCCCTTGTTCCAGCAGGCAGCGGAGGTTGTAGCACTCTCCTCACGATTCTGGCAGCACAATGGCGTGGTACCGGAAGTAGAGGGGAGATCTCGCAGGGCTTCGCCTTAAGCCGGAGCGAGTATGGTGGACTATGAGAGAGATCCTCGATGATCTAGGGTTTAGACGCACCAAGGAGGGGGCAAGGCCGGTGGCTAGGGTTTGCCCTAGGCGGCGGTGAGTTGCCCTAGGCGGCGGCTATGGTGGGCGGCGGTGGCTAGGGTTAGGGTTTAGAGGGCGTGGTGTTGTGTACTTGGAGGGGCAGCCCTGCCCCTCCTTATATAGGTGGAGGGCGCCAGGAGGAGGAGTCCTCCCCAACTCGGTCTCCAAGTGGGCCGGCGGTGGAGGGAGGGAACTCCTCCCCAAGTAGGTTTCCTACTCTCCCTCCACCTCCCAAAATAGTCATTTGACTTTTCAAATTGGCGTTTGACTGTAACATCCCAAACTTTGTATTAGGATGTTATTAGTGTTATGCATCATCCTTGCATCATTGCATCCTACATTTGAAAATTGCAATGAAAATCCTAAACACCTAAACCTATTAAAAACCCTATTAAATATTTCCTTAAGTGAGCACTTTTGTTGTAGTAGTTTGACCCTTCAAAAAAAACTATGTAAAAACAGTAAACCATGGTCCTATGTTGACCACCTTGATTTTATGAAAATTTAGAAACAAGTTTCATCAATTTTGGACTTAGTTTGCAAAAGTTATTTAGGTTTTATTAAAACATAAATTCAAAAGAGTAAAAAGGAAAAAAAAGGGACACCCTAGCCTAACTGGTCATAGCCTGCCAGCCTTCACATGCTTAACCACCAGCTTCGCGCCAGCCCACCTTCTCCCCTCCGCCGCTGACAGCCGGGACCCACGAGGTCATCTCCTACCTCGAGCAGGACTCCTCCTGCAGCACGCCTTCGACCGAATCCGGTAGGATTCCGTGACGGTTGTGAACCCCTCGCCCAAGTCTCCATCACCTTATAAACCATGCCACCCTCGGCTCGTCCGCTCGATTTTTCCCTTGCGAAAACCCTAGCCAAACGAAGACTCCACCGCCGCCGTCGGGTTGGACCTCACCGAGACGCTCGGGACTTCCCCTTGCTCCTTCCTTCCTCTAAAACTTTCCCTCGTTCACCGCTGATTCACCCCGTGTGCTTTTCCCTCTCTCCACTGCTGCAGATCGTCGGCAATTCCTCGCCGACGCGTCGCCGAAGACGGGGAGGATCGGCGGGACCTTGCCAACGGAAGGGGAAGCGAGGGGCGTAGACGAAGCCACGAGCGAGACCACGAGCACCAGACGCACCCCGCCGACCACATCGCCGACTCGGGGAGCCACCAGAACGCCGCCGACCATCTCCACCGACGCCGCCGCTCATCGCCGTCGTCGCCACCACGGTGAGTCACCGCGCCTCCTCGTCCGTCCGATTTGCCACCTGCGGCTACGATTAGAACTATGCCGAAGGGGTATCAGCGAATAGTGGCGTGCGGGCCACATCAAGACGCACGCCAGCGCTGCGTCACCTAGCTGGAGCCAATCAGACGCTAACACTTGGCAAGATTTTAAGTGAAGTTCAGATCTGTTTGCAGATTTGGAATTCAAACTTGCGAAAATCATATAAAATCGAATATTTGTCCAAATTTAGCTTGTAATATACCGTTGGATTCCTAATTTTATGTAGAATCCAAATCTGTAATAATATCTCAGGTTTGCAGTAATGTTTTAGGTGTAGATTTTAATCACTAGATTGGAGTGTTTATTCTATAGAAAAATAATTAAAATTCTGTTTTAATTGATTCTTGTTGCAATGACCTTGTTTCCATAATGCCTACTGGACAAAATTATACAACTTTGCTTAAGATCATTAGATCTAGTTTGGGGCTAATTAGATGGTTTGATCTCCTTATAATCCTAGGATTTGTTTTAGTGACTCTATTAGATCTAAACCCTTGGGAAAATCAATCCTAGTGACACCCTTACACTATCACAACACAAACTTGCTACCTTGATAAATTTAACCAACCTTGCATAAAATACCATGTTGCATGCATGCATGATTTTCTTTGTGATATGCTTTGAGCAAGTTGTGATCAGATCTATGTTTGTGATTCGTTAGATTGCTCGGAGTGCGCTAAGGAGTGATATTGTGTAGAGTGTTGCTCGGATCAAGGCAAGTTACACCACTTGTTCATAGTTTTGTCCCAGTTTTGATTATATGCATGTGATCTTCAAAATTCTGTAGTATGCATGTGTAGGATGTTCTAGTAGATTTTCCCCTTAGTATTATTTTGCAAGTGCGATGATTTTGTAGTATGCCATGAGTAGCTCTATACTTAGGATTTTCCATCCTAGTAGGTTACCCCTGTTTTTGCTAAGTATTTCTTGCTATGCTATATATACAAAGTACCGTTGGGGGGTTCGAAAGACAAAGAATTTTTCTAAGTATAAAGGCTCTCTAGAGCAAACTTTCTTCTCAAATCCACTTCAAAATAAAACTAAGTTTTCTTCTCATGAATGGTTGTCGGGACAACGAGTGAGATTTTGGTGGAGGACGGCGCCAGAATCAAAGAAGTCCGCCATGTTTCAGAATTCAAGCTTCCAAAGGTAACCACAATACATTATGGGATCTGTCTTGGCCTAGTACTTAGTGGGAAACCTCACCTGGGTACCAACATTTGGAGGTTCTTGGCACGGTTGGATCCGGAAGGTAGAGGGGCTACTAAGGGAAAGCCTTGCCATGGTCTTGTCTGTAAAAGGACTTGATCGTGGATTGTGGGTAAAGTGCACAAACTCTCGAGAGTATTGCAATCTGATCGATCACCGTGTTCACTGTAATGAACAACAATGAGCGTCTGAAGGATGGAGCCTCTGAGGATCTTCCTCTCTCTTTTCTAAAAACAAAGTTTTGAAACCCCATGGCGTGCGTAATATCGCTAATGGGTGGGAATTTGGGAACTTGGTGCGTAATATCCAAATGTTTGGTTGTTTGGACACTTGGTGCGTAATATCCTCGTGTGCCACTCGACCTTATTTTATCTAAGCAAATGTTTACAAAGTAGGACAATCCTCTCTTCTTCTCTCTACTTAAGAAAACTAGCTTTGAGCAAATGAACTCTACAGCCTATACCAGCCTTGCATGTAGAGATAGTCTTTTCTCTCCTTGGTGTAATTTGCCAATACATTCAAAGTATTGACCCAACTTGTTGGCTGCACGTTTTATGTGCAGAATCCGAAGAATGAAAGGTGCGTAGGGATCGCGGGTATACACTCAACAAGCCTGGGCGTTGATGGACTCATGCTGCTTTTATGTTTCCGCTGTTATTTGAGCTAGCATAATGCTAAGCAATTTTTGTAATAAATTCATACTCTAGATTCTCCGTGTAATAAAGACTTTGTGTTTTACATGATATTTCATCGACAGTGAGTGCTAGCTATTGATCCAGGGACTAGCATGTTAATCACAGGGACTTAGGATCCTTATCGATCCGAGGTCACTACAGATGGTATCAGAGCACATCGTTGCATGTAGGACGTGACCCTAGGATTGGAACCACCTCTAACTTTTGTGCCTTACTTGTTCTTCTACTAAGTTATTTTCCGCACTTCTAGTATCTGCTTTCCTCTACTTGTTTAAGTATCTAACCTTCATTCTTCTAACTCAAAGATGACAAGCTTCCTCTACGACACCGTCGCGGACATCGAGCCCCTCCGCTTTGGTGGATGCCTCATGGATCTACTCACACGTTTGTACCTTCCTCTCCCAACAATCCAGGGGAGCACAATAAAGAAACTCCACAAGGACGGATGTTGGGGAGTCAAGGTCATCCAGCCAGGAAAAGAGCGAGGCAAGAACCCGGAGGAAGACATAGCAATCCACATTGTTAGCGATTCCAAGGAGAAGGCCCTTAGCATTAGCTTGCAACAACTCATTGGACGCCTATGTGGACGCCATCATGAAGCTCTCCAAGGACACTGCGGCGGCCTCTTTGGAAGAAGAGATGAGGAAGGAATTCCCATGGAGTTAACCTTTGAGGAAAGAACTTCTACCAAGCCAAGAACACAATATCAAGACTTGGAGTGCCACATCCATGACCTTGAAAAGGGTACCTTCCTCGAGATGTTGAAGAACGACGAGCTATGCGCCCTCATCAAGGAGAAGGAAGAAATGATCAAGCAACAGGAGGAGGCAATGAAGCTCCAAGAGATAAAATTCCAGGACCAAGAGAAGAAGTTCGCTAACCAAGAGAAGAGGGTGATAAATAAAAACAAGAGAATTATGGAACTCAAACAGCAGATCGATGGAGATGAAGTGCAAACTGAAGGCCTTTGTAAGATAATCAATGATGTGCGTGCTTCCAAGAGGGACTTGGCAAAGCAACTTGAAGCCGCAAAGAAGTCAAGTTTAGTGGAGGAGCTACAAAGCGAGAAGGAGGGACTTCGGGAGCAGCTGGAAGCCACTACCAAGAAGCTACAGGATGAGATAAATAACCTCCAAGAGAAGCTTGAAGCCACCACGAAGGAGATGGAGTTGTACAAGACAACTCTAGAGCAGGAAGGCTACTCGTTCGAGGACGAGGAAGAGGAAGGCGTGGAAGATGTGTAATAGTTGGACCACCTTTAATTCTATAGTAGAACGTTATTCGTAATTGTAATAAATACCAAGACAAGTCTGGTTTAGTTAAACTTGGTTGCTTTCTGTGTTAAGCTGTGTTGTTATGTCTTGTGTGCCTTGTGTGCTTGGTGTGTTTTCATAAGGGTAGGAGTTTACTACTTAGTCTTTCTGACTATTTCTTAACTATTCTCTTAAACCCCACAGATGCCGCCAAGACGTGCGAATTCCGAAATCCCGATAGAAATAGCACAACTTTTGGCCACTCAGAACCAGCTGATCCAACTGCTCACTCAGAACATGCAAAACAACAACAACAACCCGCCGCCACCACCACCTCCGCCACCTCCTCAACAGGATCGCTTGACTCGGTTTTGAGGTGAACCCACCTACCTTCACTAGCAAAGATCAACCAATCGTCACTGATGACCGGCTGCGATTTATCAACAAGAAACTAGACACCGTGCAAGCTGTCAGAGCCGACAGGGTGCGTTATGCTGCACACCAGCTTGAAGGGCCTGCTGCAGAATGGTGGGATAACTACCAAGTCACCCACCCGGATATTGATGCTATCACTTGGGAATAGTTTGAGTTAGCTTTTCGCACTCATCATGTGGCTTCTGGTGTCATGACCCTGAAGAGGCACGAGTTTCGCGACCTACACCAGCTGCACCGTTCTGTCATCGAGTATGGTGAGCTTTTCAATAAGCTAGCCCGTTATGCACCTGATGATGTTTCTACTGATGCCAAGAGACAGGAGGAGTTCTTAAGAGGGCTCAATGATGAGATATCCATTCAGCTTGTGGCTCAAAAATTTGACAACTTTCAGGAACTCCTGGACAGAGCCATTGTGGTTGAATCAAAGAGGAAGAGCATAGAAAACCGCAAGAGGAAGTCTAACCCTCACAAGCATTCTGTTCCATACCATAAGCAGCGTAATTCCTCACCACCACCTTATAACAATAATGGCCACAACCATAACGGTCATAACCATGGTGCCACAAACACAATGGGCATAAGAACCGCAATAGGAATGGCAGCAATGGAAAGGATCTCAGTGAGGTTACATGCTTTAAGTGCAACAAGACAGGGCACTATGCAGCCTCTTGCCCCGAGAGGAAGAATGGCAATGGCAATGGGAATGGAAATGGACACAACCATGGCAATGGAAACGGGAAGAAGCCAAATCCGTTTGTCAAAGCCACGGTGAATCATGTTTCTATGGAGGATGCATGTGATGCGCCAGACTTTGTGATTGGTAAGTTCAAACTCAATTCTATTCCCGCAGTTGTTCTTTTTGATACCGGTGCATCGCATTCATTCATATCAAGGGTATTTGTGGATAGAGGCAAGATACCAATGGAGACTATAAACTTTCCTCTAAGGGTAAGTTCTCCTGGGGGAGAAATAGTGGCAAACTCCGGTTGCCGGGAATTAGAGCTAAGGATTGGGACACACATTTTTCCCACCAGTCTAGTAGTTCTAGAATCACAAGGATTAAACATAATCTTGGGCATGAATTGGATGACCGAATATGAAGGAGTCATAGATTATGCCAAGAGAACTGTCATGCTCACAACGCCGGAAGGGAAGAGGATTCGTATCAAGTCGAATTTCGCACTTAAAGAAGTCATGGTGAACTCTCTTAAGGGGGTTAGCTTGGAGGAGGTACCTATTGTAAAGGAATACCAAGATGTCTTCCCGGAGGAACTACCAGGAATGCCCCCCAACCGTGATATCGAGTACCTCATTGACTTAATACCAGGCACGGGGCCGATAGCTAAGATACCATACAAGATGGATGTGGACGAGTTAAAGTAACTCAAGAAACAGCTTAGGGAACAATTGGACAAGGGGTTCATTCAACCCAGCGCGTCATCTTGGGGAGCACCCGTCCTATTTGTGGAGAAGAAGGATAAAACCAAGAGGTTGGTTGTGGATTACCGCTCGCTAAACGAGGTGACGATCAAGAATAAGTATCCTCTACCCAACATCAATGACCTGTTTGACCAGTTAAAAGGAGCTAGTGTGTTCTCAAAGATCGATCTGCAATCAGGCTACTTTCAGCTAAAGATTCGAGAACAGGATGTGCCCAAAACAGCATTCACCACAAGATACGGATTGTATGAGTACACCGTGATGTCATTTGGTCTGACCAATGCCCCAGCATACTTCATGACCATGATGAACAAAGTGTTCATGGAATATTTGGACAAGTTTATCGTGGTATTCATAGATGATATACTTATATACTCTAAGGATGAGGGGGAACATGAGAAACATCTGCGCCTTATCATGGAGAAGCTAAGAGAACACAAGTTGTATGCCAAATTCAGCAAGTGCGAGTTCTGGTTAAATGAAGTGGGATTCCTTGGTCATGTTGTGTCAGCTAAAGGAGTTATCGTAGATCCTAGTAAGGTAGCTTCCGTGACGGAATGGGAGTCACCCAAGAATGTGGGAGATATTAGAAGTTTCTTGGGCCTCGTAGGATATTACCGGAGGTTCATCGAAAACTTTTCCAAGATAGCAAAACCCATGACGGAACTGTTAAAGAAGGAAAAGAAATTCCTATGGACCGAGGCATGTGAAGCAAGTTTTCAAGAGTTGAAGGAACGCCTGGTAACGGCGCCAGTTCTGTGTCTGCCTGATATCCAGAAGGATTTTCAAGTCTATTGTGACGCTTCTCGGCAAGGACTTGGGAGTGTATTGATGCAGGATGGGAAAGTGGTATCCTATGCCTCCCGGCAACTTAAGAACCACGAACACAACTACCCCACACATGATTTGGAACTTGCGTCTGTGGTTCATGCACTCAAGGTATGGAGACACTACCTCATGGGCAAACATTGTGATGTGTTCACAGATCACAAGAGTTTGAAGTACATCTTCACCCAAAAGGAGTTGAATATGAGACAACAGAGATGGCTTGAGCTAATTAAGGATTATGACTTGGATTTACAATACCACCCCGGAAAGGCAAACGTGGTGGCTGATGCCTTAAGTCGTAAGGTGTATGTGAATGGACTTACCGCAGGGGAACTTCCAGAGGATTTATGCAAGCAATTCAGGGATCTCAGGCTAGAGATAGTCCCGAAAGGACACGTAGCGACTATGGAAATAGTGTCCACCTTCCAAGAAAGGATCCAAGAAGCACAAAAGGGGGATAAAGAGTTGGAAGAAATAAGAGTCAGGATAAGTGAAGGAAAGACTAAAGAATTTCGTCTGGACGAACAAGGAACCCTCTGGTATGGGAAGCGTTTGTGCGTTCCCAATGACCCCGATATCAGGAAGATGATTTTACAAGAAGCTCATGATTCGCCATACTCAATTCATCCAGGTAACACGAAGATGTACATGGATGTGAAGGATAGATTCTGGTGGAATAACCTAAAGAGAGATATTGCAGAATATATTTCTCTATGTGATGTATGCAATAGAGTTAAAGCCGAGCATCAGAAACCGGCAGGACTACTCCAACCGCTACCTATACCCGACTGGAAATGGGACAAGGTAGGCATGGATTTCATCACGGGATTGCCCCGGACTCGTTCTGGATTTGATTCTATCTGGGTAGTGGTGGACCACTTCACCAAGGTGGCTCACTTCATCCCCAGAAGACCACGTATACAAGTGCTAAGCTTGCTAAGATATACATGTCAAGAATTGTAAGTCTGCATGGTGTTCCCAAGGGAATTGTGTCAGATAGAGGCACCCAGTTTACTTCAAAGTTTTGGCGACAACTACATGAGTCTCTTGGGACCCGACTAGAATTCAGTACTGCCTTCCACCCTCAAACAGATGGCCAAACAGAAAGGGTGAATCAAATTTTGGAAGATATGTTGAGAGCTTGTGCACTAGACTATGGGTCTAGTTGGGACGATAACCTGCCATATGCTGAGTTCTCATACAACAACAGCTACCAGACAAGTATCAAGATGGCTCTGTTTGAAGTTCTATATGGCAGGAAGTGTAGGACTCTATTGCTATGGAATGGAGTTGGTGAACACAGTCTTTTTGGACCTGACTTGATAAAGGATGCCGAAGAAAAGGTACAACAGATTCAGGATAGGCTAAAGGTAGCCCAATCCCTCGTAAGAGTTACGCTGATTCCAAGCGCAGGATGTGGCCTATGAAATAGGGGACCGTATGATCTCCGAAGTTTCACCCCTACGAGGAGTTAAGAGGTTCGGAATCAAGGGCAAGTTAGCCCCATGATTCATAGGACCATATAAGGTTCTGGCCCATAGAGGAGAAGTTGCTTATCAGTTGGAGTTACCGGAAGGACTGACTGTTCATGATGTGTTTCATGTGTCACAACTAAAGAAGTGTCACCCGGAGATGGCTGAAACACCGCTAAGATACACCATTTCCCTAGATGAGGTTCAATTGGAGAATGACCTTACCTATGAGGAAAAACCCATCAAAATACTAGAAACAGCTGAAAGGATTACCCGCACCAAGACTATAAGGTTCTGCAAGGTACAATGGAACCACCACTCCGAGGAAGAAGCTACGTGGGAGCGTGAAGAAGACTTGAAGGCAGAACACCCACACCTATTTGCTAGCCAACCCGAATCTCGAGGACGAGATTCTTCTTAAGGGGGTAGGTTTGTAACATCCCAGACTTTGTATTAGGATGTTATTAGTGTCATGCATCATCCTTGCATCAATGCATCCTACATTTGAAAATTGCAATGAAAATCCTAAACACCTAAACCTATTAAAAACCCTATTAAATATTTCCTTAAGTGAGCACTTTTGTTGTAGTAGTTTGACCGTTCAAAAAAAACTATGTAAAAACAGTAAACCATGGTCCTATGTTGACCACCTTGATTTTATGAAAATTTAGAAACAAGTTTCATCAATTTTGGACTTAGTTTGCAAAAGTTATTTAGGTTTTAATAAAACAAAAATTGAAAAGAGTAAAAAGGAAAAAAAAGGGACACCCTAACTAGGCATGGCATAGCCCCCACACAGCCCATGATAGCTAACACCCGGCCCCACCACAGCATGCCACCTTCTCCTCCCTCACAGCAGTGGGACCCACGAGGTCATCTCCTACCTCGAGCAGGACTCCTCCTGCAGCACGCCTTCGAACGAATCCGGTAGGATTCCGCGGCGGTTGTGAACCCCTCGCCCAAGTCTCCATCCCCTTATAAACCCCGCCACCCTCGGCTCGTCCGCTCGATTTTTCCCTTGCGAAAACCCTAGCCAAACGAAGACTCCACCGCCGCCGCCGTCGGGTTGGACCTCACCGAGACGCTCGGGACTTCCCCTTGCTCCTTCCTTCCTCTAAAACTTTCCCTCGTTCACCGCTTATTCGCCCCGTGCGCTTTTCCCTCTCTCCACTGCTACAGATCGTCGGCAATTCCTCGCCGACGCGTCGCCGGAGACGGGGAGGATCGGCGGGACCTTGCCAACGGAAGGGGAAGCGAGGGGCGCAGACGAAGCCACGAGCGAGACAGCGAGCACCAGACGCACCCCGCCGACCACATCGCCGCCTCGGGGATCCACCAGAACACCGCCGACCATCTCCACCGACGCTGCCGCTCATTGCCGCCGTCGCCACCACGGTGACTCACCGCGCCTCCTCGTCCGTCCGATTTGCCACCTGCGGCTACGATTAGAACTATGCCGAAGGGGTATCGGCGAATAGCGGCATGCCACGTGGCCGCGCGCGTCAGCACGCACGCGCCAGCGCTGCGTCACCTAGCTGGAGCCAATCAGACGCTGACACTTGGCAAGAATTTAAGTGAAGTTCAGATCTGTTTGCAGATTTGGAATTCAAACTTGCGAAAATCATATAAAATCAAATATTTGTCCAAATTTAGCTTGTAATATACCGTTGGATTCCTAATTTTATGTAGAATCCAAATCTGTAATAATATCCCAGGTTTGCAGTAATGTTTTAGGTGTAGATTTTAATCACTAGATTGGAGTGTTTATTCTATAGAAAAATAATTAAAATTCTGTTTTAATTGATTCTTGTTGCAATGACCTTGTTTCCATAATGCCTACTGGACAAAATTATACAACTTTGCTTAAGATCATTAGATCTAGTTTGGGGCTAATTAGATGGTTTGATCTCCTTATAATCCTAGGATTTGTTTTAGTGACTCTATTAGATCTAAACCCTTGGGAAAATCAATCCTTGTGACACCCTTACACTATCACAACACAAACTTGCTACCTTGATCAATTTAACCAACCTTGCATAAAATACCATGTTGCATGCATGCATGATTTTCTTTGTGATATGCTTTGAGCAAGTTGTGATCAGATCTATGTTTGTGATTCGTTAGATTGCTCGGAGTGCGCTAAGGAGTGCTATTGTGTAGAGTGCTGCTCGGATCAAGGCAAGTTACACCACTTGTTCATAGTTTTGTCCCAGTTTTGATTATATGCATGTGATCTTCAAAATTCTGTAGTATGCATGTGTAGGATGTTCTAGTAGATTTTCCCCTTGGTATTATTTTGCAAGTGCGATGATTTTGTAGTATGCCATGAGTAGCTCTATACTTAGGATTTTCCATCCTAGTAGGTTACCCCTGTTTTTGCTAAGTATTGCTTGCTATGCTATATATACAAAGTACCGTTGGGGGGTTCGAAAGAAAAAAAAATTCTAAGTATAAAGGCTCTCTAGAGCAAACTTTCTTCTCAAATCCACTTCAAAATAAAAATAAGTTTTCTTCTGGGCGGAATGGTTGTCGGGACAACGAGTGAGATTTTGGTGGAGGACGGCCGCCCAGGAATCAAAGAAGTCTGCCATGTTTCAGAATTCAGAAGCTTCCAGTGCAACCACAATACATTATGGGATCTGTCTTGGCCTAGTACTTAGTGGGAAACCTCACCTGGGTACCAACATTTGGAGGTTCTTGGCACGATTGGATCCGGAAGGTAGAGGGGCTACTAAGGGAAAGCCTCGCCATGGTCTTGTCTGTAAAAGGACTTGATCGTGGATTGTGGGTAAAGTGCACAAACTCGAGAGTATTGCAATCTGATCGATCACCGTGTTCACGGTAATGTAACAACAATGAGCGTCTGAAGGATGGAGCCTCTGAAGGATCTTCCTCTCTCTTTTCTAAAAACAAAGTTTTGAAACCCCATGGCGTGCGTAATATCGCTAATGGGTGGGAATTTGGGAACTTGGTGCGTAATATCCAAGTGTTTGGTTGTTTGGACACTTGGTGCGTAATATCCTCGTGTGCCACTCGACCTTATTTTATCTAAGCAAATGTTTACAAAGTAGGACAATCCTCTCTTCTTCTCTCTACTTAAGAAAACTAGCTTTGAGCAAATGAACTCTACAGCCTATACCAGCCTTGCATGTAGAGATAGTCTTTTCTCTTCTTGGTGTAATTTGCCAATACATTCAAAGTATTGACCCAACTTGTTGGCTGCACGTTTTATGTGCAGAATCCGAAGAATGAAAGGTGCGTAGGGATCGCGGGTCTACACTCAACAAGCCTGGGCGTTGATGGACTCATGTTGCTTTTATGTTTCCGCTGTTATTTGAGCTAGCATAATGCTAAGCAATTTTTGTAATAAATTCATACTTTGGATTCTCCGTGTAATAAAGACTTTGTGTTTTACATGATATTTCATCGACTGTGAGTGCTAGCTATTGATCCAGGGACTAGCATGTTAATCACAGGGACTTAGGATCCTTATCGATCCGAGGTCACTACATTGACTTTTCAAACTAGGATTTGATTAAACCGTTTATTTTGTTCAGCGATGACACCTAGTACATGATGCAATCATTCCAACTTGTTATAACACATTCATGTACCCTTTCCCTCCGGAGTGCCGGACATTCCGGAACCTTCTAGAACATTCCCGATGAAAACACCGGAACCATTCTCCAACCCCGAAACAGGACTTTCCTTATATGAATCTTATTCTCTGGACCATTCCGGATCTCCTCGTGATATCCCGGATCCCATCCGAGACTCCGAACAACATTCGGTCTCTTACTCATCATTCCATAACTACTCAAACAACATCGAATCCTTAAGTGTGTCTCCCTACGGTTCGTGAATTATGCGAACATGATCGAGACACTTCTCCGAACAATAACCAATAGAGGAATCTGGAAATTCATATGGCTCCCACATATTTCTACGATTACTTTGCGATCGAATGAACCACTTACATACGTCACCAATTTCCCTTTGTCTCACGATAGTTTACTTATCCGAGGTTATGATCGTCGGTATCTTTGCATACCTAGTTCAACCTCGCATCGATAAGTACTCTTTTCGTTCCTGATATGTGATCCCTTGTGAGCCATTCACATGCTTGCAAGCTAATTGGATGACATTCCACCGAGAGGGCCCAGAGTATATCTATCCGTCATATGGATGGACAAATCCCACTCTTGATCCATGTGTCTCAACCAATACTTTCCGAACACTCAATGCCACCTTTATAGCCACCCAGTTACGGTTTGGTGTTTGATGTCATCAAAGCATCCTTTCGGTGAAGGTGATATGCATGATCTCATGGTCGAAGGAATTAGGTTACTATGTATCAGAAAGCATATAGCAATTGAACTATTAAAATGACTTGATCTTTATGCTACGCTTATCTATAGGAGTATGTCCACCATATCATTCTCCTAACGATATGATCTTTTTGTTAATAACATCTCAATGTTCATGATAGGGAAACCACAATCATTTATTAACCAACAAGCTAGTATTATAAAGAGGCTTTACTAGGGACTCTATTTTAGTTTACAAATCACACAAGTATTAATGTTTCCTTGTTAATACTATTATAGCATGATGTAAACATTCATCATAAACACAAAGATATAATAATAACTATATTTATTATTGCCTCTAGGGCATATCTTCAACATAACTAACCCTAAATGAAAATGGACAAAAGACTTATATAGGGCTAGCCAAAATTTGGCCGTTGGGGTGTTTTTCTGGACGGTCCGGTAATACCGGATTTAACCGGTAGTATCGGACCAAACGGACAAAAAGCGCCAGGCAGAGGGAGCAGCGCATGCGAGAGAACGTACGGGCGCATGTAGCGGCTATGCAGCGCGCTGGCCCAAGAGAGGTAGCAATGCAAGACAGCAATAAGCTTAGCAGAAGAAGACCAAGACTAGGCTCATGCTAGGCGGCAGAAGAAGAAGGCAATGAAGCGCACACGCAGCAAGACAGCGACGAAAGCAGCGAAAGCGCTATGGGCTCGCAGCAATGAGGCGGCATGCTCACGGGTAGGCGCGCACGGTGCGAGGCGGTCAACGCGCGGGACAGGCGGGTGCGGGGCTGGGAAAATCGAGATCTGGATCTAGGATCTAAAAAATATCTGGGCATTTTTCCTGGGTCGACCGGTAGTACCGGCCCACACGGGCGGTACTACCAGGCCGGCTGGTACTACCGCAAAAAGGTACCTAGCAAGGCAGAAAGAAAACGGCCCGCTTTTAAGCCCGGGCGATAGTACCGGCCCGCCCAGGCGGTACTACCGCTTGGACCAGAAAACAGATTGACAGGCAAATATTCAAACGACAATAACTTTTGACTGGAAGTTCCGATTGACCCGATTCAAATTGCGTTGGATAGAGGACGACAAGGGCTTTTGACTGGAATGCTCAAGGCAAAGGTATAATATTGATTATCACCAAGTGAGAAAGTATCAAGTAGAATAATGTGAGATATCTCACTTGGTGAGAAACCGAAAAGCCGCATAAATCAAAATCGCAGCAAGATATATATGGGAGATCCGATTTTGATGAACAAGAGCTTGTTAGGGATACTACCACAAGCTCTATATCCTCACATGGACAAGACCAAATAACAACCAAAAACGATGATGCAAGTATGCAAAGTTTTGAGCTCTCTCCGAACGATGTGACCGAATTACTCATACGAGAGCTCCTCTTGATAGTACGGTTATCTATCCTAAACCCGGTCTCACACACACAACATGAGACCGGCAAAAGGGAAAACCTATCAATATTATACCTTTTCCTTGAGCATTCCACTTGAGCTCGATGTAGACGATCTTGCTCTTCTCAAGATGGAACGCCTTTCTTAATTCCTCATCATCGACCTCGTATATTGAGCTTGCCCAATATATCTTCTTTGCATTTCATCGACCTTGAAGCCAACACATGCTCCAAGCGATGCCAATGGACAAATCCTACAAGTATAACTTAATACACACATTAGTCCATAAAGATTGTCATTAATTACCAAAACCACACATGGGGGCCCAACATGTTCTTTCAACTATGTATCAGAAAGCTTATAGCAATTGAACTATTAAAATGACTTGATCTTTATGCTACGCTTATCTATAGTAGTATGTCCATCATACCATTCTCCTAATGATATGATCTTGTTGTTAATAACATCTCAATGCTCATGATAGGGAAACCACAATCATCTATTAACCAACAAGCTAGTATTATGAAGAGGCTTTACTAGGGACTCTAATTTAGTTTACAAATCATACAAGTATTAATGTTTCCTGGTTAATACTGTTATAGCATGAATGTAAACATTTATCATAAACACAAAGATATAACAATAACTACATTTATTATTGCCTCTAGGGCATATCTCTAACACCTTTGGAGTACACCCGAAATGCTGCGCTTGTACAGCTCGCCATTGATGATGGTGAAGGCCTTGGACCGGCGAGATATGTGTCGGGCATCTGTCGGGTCATCAGGCAGTTCCTTGTCTATCAGGTACCTGAGGTACGGCTGTGTCCATGTTTCTTCGACTGCCATGACCTGCATCAGGTTGACCACTACGACCTCTGTGTCGAGCTTTTCGGGCCCTTCCTGTCCTTCGGGTAGCACAGCCCCCGAGTGCTCTGCCTCTTCGGGTGATCCCTTGGGGAATTTCCTTTTGATGAATGGCACGCAAATCTGTTCGAGGAACACAGCTGGTGGCACCCGTGCATAGGTGGAGCCAATATTGGCGAGCCTATCGGCTTCTTTGTTGCTTTCTCTTCCAACGTGCCGAAGCTCGCAGCCGTCAAAGTCTCCTTCGATCTTGTTGTAGAGTGCACGATACGCGATCATGTTTGCGGCGTGTGCGTCACACTCGTTCATCATTTGCTGGACGACGAGGTTCGAGTCACCGTAGATGACTAGGCGCGTTGCGCCACAAATCTTGGTCATCCTCATGTCGTGGATGAGGCCCTCGTATTCGGCTTCGTTGTTGGAAGCTCGAACTTTCATTCGGAGGACGTACTTCATCTTGTCGCCATGCGGGGATGTCAGTATGACCCCGGCTCCTGCTCCAGCCTCGCGCTTGGAGCCATCAAAGTGCATCGTCCATGACTGTGTCATGTCTGGGGTGTTGGGCAGCTGCATCTCCATCCAGTGGACGAGGAAGTCCGGTAGGACCTGGGACTTGATCGCATGGCGCTTCTCGTAGATTATGTCTAGAGGAGACAGCTCGATTCCCCATAGGGCCACGCGTCCTGTGGCTTTTGGGTTGTTCACGATGCTGTTCAGGGGTGCTTCGTTGATGACTATCACCTGATGCTCCTGGAAGTAGTGGCTCAGTCGACGGGCCGTCATGAACACGCCGTAGGCGAGTTTCTGGTAGTGAGGGTACCTCTGCTTTGTTTGCATCAATACCTCGCTGAGGTAGTAGATTGGGCGTTCGACCCCATGGGTCTTGCCATCTTCGGGTCGCTCGACCACAAGCACAGTGCTCACCACCTGGTGCGTGGCTGATATGTATAGTAGGAGGGGCTCGCATTCCTTCGGTGTGACTAGGACGGACGAGGTGGAGAGCAGTCGCTTCAGATCCTCGAATGCGTCGTCCTCTTCGGGCATCCACTCGAATTTGTCTGCCTTGCGCAGCAGCTGATAGAAAGGCAGGGCCTTTTCGCCCATGCGGCTGATGAACCTGCTCAGCGCCGCGATGCGCCCGGCGAGTTGTTGGATACCTTTGACGTTCTTCCGTTTCTCCATGGCCAGTATGGCTCGGATTTTCTTCGGGTTCGCCTCAATTCCTCTCTAGGAGATAAAGTAGCCGAGCAGTTGGCCAGATGGGACGCCGAAGGCGCACTTTTCTGGGTTTAGCTTGATCTTGTAGAGATCAAGGTTGTCGAATGTCTCGCGGAGATCGTCGATCAGTGTTTTGGCCTTCCTTGTCTTGATTACTATGTCATCGACATAGACTTGTACATTGCGGCCGGTCTGGCTCTTCAGGCATGCAATAATGCACCGCTAGTATGTAGCACCTGCGTTCTTCAGCCCGAAGGGCATTGTGTTGTAGCAGAACACTCCGAACGGTGTGATGAACGTCATGTTCTCCTGATCTTCGACCTTCAGTCGAATCTGATTGTAGCCTGAGTAGGCGTCGAGGAAGGAGAGTTTCTCGCATCCTGCAGTCAAATCAATAATCTAATCGATCCGAGGGAGAGGGAAGTGATCCTTCGGACAGTGCTAGTTCAGTGATGTGAAGTCCACGCACATCCGCAGGATGTCCGTGTCCTTTTTAGGGACCATCATGGTGTTGGCTAGCCACTCGCTTTCCTTGATCTCCCTGTTGAAATCAGCGGCGAGCAGTCTGTTGACCTCAACTCCGATGGCTTCGGCCCGTGGCTCGGACAGTCGTCGGATGGACTGTTTGACGGGCTTGGTATCTGGGAACACATTGAGTGCGTGCTCGGCGAATTTCCTGGGAAATCCTGGCATGTGCAGGACACCAGGCGAAGATTTCCCAGCGCTCATGAAGGAATTCGACGAGCGCGCTTTCCTATGCGGGGCTGAGGTCGTTGGCGATCAGCGCTGTCTTGGAGGCGTTCATCGGGTGGACCTGCACCTTCTTCGTGTTTAATGTTGAGTCGAACGACATGTCAGGTGTGTTTTGCCTCGTAACTGGGGGTGCCCCGTTGTCCATTACTTCTTGGAGCCTTATGAGCTCCTAATGCATGCCGAATGACTAGGAGATTCTGTTGAAGTCCCTGTCGCAGTGGTCCGATCGGGTGAAGCTCCCGTGGACAGTGATGACGCCCCTGGGTCCTGGCATCTTGAGTAGCAGGTAGGCATAATGTGGTACTGCCAGGAACCTTGCGAATGCCACGCGTCCGGGGATGGTGTGGTATTGTGATGGCCAGTCCACCACTTCAAACTCGAGACGCTCGCACTGAAAGTTGTCGGGCTGGTCGAAGATGACGTCGAGCCATATCTTTCCCAGGGGAAATATTCCCTTCCCTGGGACGATGCCGTGGAACGTTGTGTCGGATTGTTCCAGGCTGCACAGCGGGATTCGCATTGCTGCTAAGGTGCTAGCGAACATCAGGTTGATGCCGCTGCCACCGTCCATGAAGACGCGGCTCATATTGAACCCTCTGATCTGCGCCTCAAGCACCAGGGCAGCATGACCTGGGCGAGGGATCTGGCGGGGGTGATCCAAACGGCTGAACATGATGCAGGACTCCGAACCGCTGAGGTACTCAGGGATGGCTGGTGGAGCAGTCACAGCCAAGCTGACTTGGTGGGTGATTTTCTTTTGCACCCTGTTTGTTGGGCGCCCCTTTTGGATCATCAGTGATCCTTTCGGCGCAGGGTACCTATTTCAGCCGTTGTTCTGTGTGGGTGTGATTGGGTGTTTCGAAGGTCCCGCGGGTAGTGGTGGATGAGCTCCATGGGAGATCTCACCTGGAACGGGTGCATGCCCGTACCCAGGGTTCGGGGCTTGCTGCCTCATCTGGGACATTCTCTCGCTGAGTTTCTGGAACTCGCGACAATCCTTGAGCATGTGGCTTGCCTTCTTTTTGCCATCCTGCTTGTTGATGTAGAAGTGGATGGTACATGGGCCCGACAATTTATCGTATGCCGAGGGCTCGTCATCACGGTTGCGGCATTTCCACGATTGCGCTGGGCGTCCTCCATCACGGAAGTTGTTTCCGCGATATCTATCGTTGTTGCGGTTGCCCTCGTTGCGGCAGTCGGCGTAGCCAGCCGCGACCATGTCGGGTCCGTCGTGATCGTCGTAGATGCACGATCTTCGTTTGCTACGGCGCTCGCGTCGGCAATCGTAGTCATCTTCCTCCTCCGAGTGTGCTCGGTGGACGGAGTCCTCACCATCTGCCCATCTGTTGGCGATGTCCATGAGGTGGCCGAGTGTATTGGGCTTGACGCGCCCAAGTTCTTCCTTGAAGTCCTGGCATTTGACGCCATCCTTGAAGGCGTCGATCGCTCTCTCCTCAAAGATGTGCGCCGCGGAGTTCTTGGTGTTGGACCAGCGTAGTATGTACGAGCGAATGGATTCGCCCGTTCGTTGGGTGCAGGCTCGTAGCTCCTCGATCGAGGTTGGCCTCTTGTTGGTGCCCTTGAAGTTTCAGATGAAACTGTACGCCAGTTCCTCCCAGCTTTGGATGGATCCCGAGGATAGGCTGCTGAGCCAGATCCGGGCGGCGCCTGTCAGCTGCAGCTGAAGGCATTATAGGGCGGTGTTCTTGTTTCCACCGTGTAGCTTGACGGACGACAGGTGGTCGCTGAGCCACGCCTTAGGGTCCTGCGTGCCGTCGAACTTCGGAGTATCCGAAGGAAGCTTGAAGTTCTGCGGCATCCGTGTCCGCTGAACGGATCTGCTGAAGCATCGGGCTCCACAGAGTTCTCCTTCATCATCGTCCTCTTCGTATTTGGATGAGCATACGCGCTTGGCGCGTGCCTTGTCGATCTTGCGTTGAGTGAGATCATTTCTAGCGTCATAGTCGTGGCTGCGATGCCGCGAGCTCTTGTGCCGCCGAGGCAGGTGTGCTCTTCCTCGTCGGATGAGGGTGTAGGACTGCGGTTGAACCTGACTGCATCCTTCTTCTTCGGCTCCTCAGGAGCTTCTCCGTGGAGCGCAGCTCCAACGAGTCCAAGTCCAGCTAATGCGGAATTGTGCATGGCCCTCTTCGAGTCCCCCACCGGAGGTGGATGGGACATGAGGTATGTGGTGGCTGCCATGATCGCAGCTTGCGGCGTCTTCGGGATGACGTTGCCGTTGGCATCCATCTCCATGAAGGATGTGTTGAGGGTTCGGGTCGCCTCACGACGCGTGGCGGGGTCCATGTTCTCTACGCGAGAATGGTGCTAGTTGCCTTGGTTGCCGTGCGAGCTGGAGCCGCCGATGGCAGAGAGCGCAGCTCGCCATGCGCTGGACTCCGAGGCTGCTTGCTTGCGTTTGTCAAGCACCTCTTGCATTTTCACCTGCTTTTTGTGCTCTTCGATGAGGATCAGGTGGTATGCCATCAGTAGGTCCCGCAAGGCACCCACAGGCAGGATCTTGTTGCCCGCTACGGCTTTGCGAGCTTGGTTCCATCCTTCCTTGCTGAGGTGGATTACCCGACTGGCGTTGGTGTCGTCCTCATTGGGTGGGGGATGATCGTCTCCCATTTTCCCCGTTTCTTCCCTGCGGGTTGGGTGGCGGGTTGGGTGCGTGCTGGTCCACGTTGCTCTAGATGACCACGACACATTGGTAGCGTCCGTAGGGTGGATCGCTTCTGCCGCAGCTTTCGGATCCAGAACCGTAGGTTCCTTCATCTGACGGCGGATCGCACAGATCTGAGTTGCAGCTGCTGCTGTCATATGACTCATCTATCGATGGTGATGTGCGTAGCATGGGATGTGGGGCCCATGAGGCGGGCCTGATCGATGGCATGGGCACCCGCTCTAGGAGGCGGAGAGTGTCGGTCTGCCCCACCTGGAAGCAGAAGCTCCCGAACAGGATCTCGAGTCCGTCGCCAACGGGCTCGAAGTCCTTCAGGGTGGCTGGCGAGTGGGCGGTGAAGTTGAAAGCATCGAAGAGTAGATGGCACTCCGTCGCCGAGGAGTTGTAGATCGCTTTGGTCGAGACCATCACGATCGCACAATCAGCGTCCCCAGTTCCCACAGACAGCGCCAATTGGCGAGGTTTGTTCTCGTCAATGCCCATTGTTATGGACTTGGGTTTTGGAGAAGATGGGGATGCTGGAGATCACAGAATGGTTAACAGACAAGCAACCAGGGGACACGAGATTTACCCAGGTTCAGGCCCCCGGAGGAAAAACTCTACTCCTGCTTGTCTGATCTTGATTACGGCGGAACTAAAAGTTATAGGGGCGCGCAGATGCAATCTGGCGTGGAGGTGTGTATGAAAGGCGAGGTGAGAGAGTCTCCTCGTGGTGCCCTCCTAGCCTTTATATAGAGATAGGTAGGTCTCGGACATAGATCGAGTCGGTTACAAGTTTAGGGTTTGCCCCTTTGAATATTCTATCTTTTCTAGTCTTGCTCTCCAAGGATCCGAAGGCGTCATGATCCCAGGCCACCCGAAAGTCTTCATGGACTGACGCATATTCTTGTGGGCCTTCCTTGGGTTAGACCAGGTATGCTAAGGTCGTGTACCCGTAGGGTATAACCATGTCAAATTGTTCCATCAAATCGATCGACATTTGTGTGAACGTAGGTTTAATTTGGCTTCGTACAGATTGACCATGACATATGTTGCACGATCATACACTAATTTAGTTTATCAATTCACCATTGTGTCAGCTTGGACATGGGAAACTTGGCAAAAAAAAGAAGGATAGCTGTGATCAGTTTGTCAGTTTCTTGCATGATCAATGGCCATGGGGCAACCATGAGGGTATCATTTTCTCATGGTGGAGCTGCTTCGAGAAGTTGTTTGTGCTGGTTCGAAGTGATAATTATTTGGTGAACGTGTTTCACGATAATGAAGATAGAAAGTGCATCAGGATACTTGTTCATTTATGCAAGAAGGGCGAGGAAGATCAACTTGTCACACTCTCATTGGATTTATACCCTTAGTAGGGGTTGCCTTCCTTTTTTCAACATACATGGCCGTCAATGCAAACAGTTAAAGTGTCCGTTGCCTAAAATGCTTTTCACATCAGTCACCCACATTTGGAAACATATCACTTTAGCGTGGCCATATGGTTATTTATTTTTTTGAGAATGCTCGAGGGCCATATGGGGTTTTAACCCATCAGGTCACTGTGTACTAGTGTTATGATGATGAACAAATGGTTTATCGGTGGGCAATTCCAATCTCACCCCATGCTGATGACGAACTTTCTCAGCTTTTAGAGCTCATGCGGCCCTTGACTTTAGACCCTCAAGCCAGGCAACAGAGGGACAGTTGGCCTTTCTTCATTTACAATGGATCCTACACCTTCCAGGGATTCTATCGTTTCATTTTCTCTAGTCTCAATGATTTCCCTTGTCTTCAGGAAACTGTGCAAGTTTAAATAATTAAACGGATTTGCTTGTTCTCATGCGCCTAAAAACTTCTTATGTCTCAGTCGTCTCTTTCACCGTTCGATTTTACCTCGTGATTCGTGCAAAATGGAAGTTACACATGAGTTGCAACGTGGATGTAACTGAGAATTTAATGAGTTGCAACTAGGTTGCAACTGAGAATTAGTATAAATCTTATGAGTTGCAACTAGATTATAACTGAGAATTAGCATAAATATTAGGATGGCATCAGCGACTTAGACATAAGAAGTTTTCAGGCGCCTGCGATCTAGACACTCCCATATTTAAACAAGAAAAAGGTCTTTATTTGGTTGCTGCTTGTCGATCGGCTAAATGCACGTGATACGATGGAGATGAGGAATTGGCATGTGGCATCTGGACTACAGTGTGTTGTTTGCAACATCCAGGAACGCGAGACTAGAGAGCGTCTCTTTTTTAGCTATCATTTCACATGTACTGTGTGGAGAAGTCTTGAGATCACTTGGAATGCTGATCCAGAGGTGACATCAATGTTTGAGCAAGCTAAGCAGATGTTTCAAGGACCAAAATTTATGGAGATTGCCACTTGTGCTCTGTGGGGGATTTGGAAATGTAGAAATGACTTGATTTTTGAAAATAAACAAGTCTCATTTGCGTCTTAGAAGGCTGTCTTCAAGTATGATCTCCAATTGATCTTGTATAGGGTTAAACCCTCTCGTAAAACAGCACTCTCTGACTAGTTGTAAGCCTTTTAGTTCATATTTTCTGTTGTACATATGTAACTCTCCCTCTAGCTTTAGTACTTAGCTTAGCTCTAGCTTTTTTCTCTTGTGCATATGTAGTTCCGTCGTGTCTGTACTTTGGATCTGAGGTTTCCCTCTCCTTTTTATAAAATTAAACCGTAGGGGGATCCCCAACGGTTTCACGGTAAAAAAGTGTTATGCTGATGATCACCAGTTTACAGGGGTTTTGCAATCTTCTTTAGTTCAGACCTCATATCATGGAGCGCACATACCCAACCCATAGTTTCAAGGTTAAGCACGGACGTTGAGTATTAAGCTCTTGTGAATAGGACCACACACTAGTAAAAAACAGGCCTTTTGTTCAGGCCATTAGTCTCGGCTGTGGCTGGGACCGGGACTAATGGCCCTGGCCGAACGGCCCGAGCCATCCAGAACCATATGTCCCGGCCCGTTAGACCCCATTAGTCCCGGTCTGAGGCTCAAACCGGAATTAAAGGGCCCTGGCCCTGCCGCTCGCTGGGGCACCCCTTTAGTTCTGGTTTGTATCTTCAACCGGGACTAGTGTTCTGGCCCTATATATACGCACAGCCCTCTCCCCCTCTCAGCCGTTTCTTTTTCCTAGTGGGAGAGTGTTGTTGTGCTATTTTTTTTCTTGTTCATACATATGCACTAGAGGTGTTCGGTGAAATGTCCAATAGGGTGATGCAAGTTTAGGTCACACAAGACAGACATGATATGAGGTGCCAGAGCCACATTTAAGTTTTCTCATCTTTGTTTCCAAGTGTAATAAAAGGTTAGCAACTATTTTCTCGTTAAGACCGTCGTGCGGTACTAATTTTAGCATAGTGATTACGTTTGACATATATTTGTATGATACAGATGAGCCATCCATGGATGTACGGTGACCGACGCTCTGCCGCTTTCAGAGAAGGCGTGCGTTCTTTTCGAGTTATGGCCAAGGAGAACAAGCGACGGGATGGTTTTATGTGTTGTCCATGTGTTGACTGTAGGAATGAGAAGGCTCACACTTCTGCACGAGTCATTCAGAGCCACCTACTTCGGTCTGGTTTTATGTCCGGCTATAATGTTTGGACCAAACACGGAGAAAGAGGGGTTGTGATGGAAGACGACGATGAAGAAGAGAACGATGATGGCAACTACCGATCTATGTTCCCTGAATACGCTGATACCGCAATGGAAGACAATGAAGAAGAAGGAGGTGAAGAACGGGAACCAGACCGGCCCGCTGATGATCTTGGTCGGGTCATTTCTGATGCAAGGAGAGGTTGCAGTTTGAGCAGATGTTACAGGACCACAACAAATTGTTGTACCCAACTTGTGAAGATGGCCAGAAGAAGCTGGGTAGCACACTGGAATTGCTGAAGTGGAAGGCAGAGACCGGTGTGACTGACTCGGGATTTTTAAAGTTGCTGGTACTCATGAAGAGGTTGCTTCCAAGAAATAACGAATTGCCCGCCAGTACATACGAAGCAAAGAAGCTCGTCTGTCCTCTAGGATTAGATGTGCAGAAGATACATGCGTGCCCTAATGACTACATCCTCTACCGCGGTGAGAAGTACGAGAATTTGGATAAATGTCCGGTATGCACTGCATTACAGTATAAGATCAGAAAAGATGACCCTGGTGATGTTGATGACGAGCCACCCAGGAAGAGGGTTCCTGCCAAGGTGATATGGTATGCTCCTATAATACCACGATTGAAACGCTTGTTCAGAAACAAAGAGCATGCCAAGTTGTTGCGATGGCACATGGAAGAATGTAAGAAAGACGGGATGTTGAGGCACTCCTATGATGGTCGACAGTGGAGTAAAATCGAGAGAGACTTCCCGGACTTTGCTGGTGAAGCAAGAAACTTATGGTTTGGTCTAAGTACAGATGGCATGAATCCTTTTGGGGAGCAGAGCTGCAGTCACAGCACCTGGCCCGTCACTCTATGTATCAACAACCTTCCTCCTTGGTTGTGCATGAAGCGGAAGTTCATTATGATGCAAGTGCTCATCCAAGACCCGAAGCAACCCGGCAACGACATTGATGTGTACCTAAGGCCATTAGTTGATGAACTTTTACAGTTGTGGGCCGAACCAGGTTTACGTGTGTGGGATGAGTACAAACAGGAGCCATTCGACCTACGAGCGTTGATGTTCGTAACCATCAATGATTGGCCTGCTCTTAGTAACATCTCAGGACAGACGAACAAGAGATATAATGCATGCACACACTATTTAGATGAGACTGAAAGTATATATCTGGATAAATCTAGGAAGAATGTGTACCCGTACAATCGTCGTTTTCTTCCGCCCAGACACCCCTTAAGGAAAAAAGGCAAGCATTTCGATGGCGAGGCAGATCACCGGAAGAAGCCTGCCCCCGTACTGGTGTTGATGTATTTGGTATGGTCAAGGATTTAAATGTAATATTTGGAAAGGGTCCCGGAGGACAACCTGTTCTGAAAGACGCCGCGCTATATCGGTATCTTTCGTTGATTTATCGAGATATCAGGTAATGAATAACTCATTCATTCATTCATTTTCTTCGTCGGGCAGGATTTGGATCCGGTTCAAGCGCGAGGTTACGGGTGTATTTAGTGAGAAGCTGACGTTTAAGGCGGTCTCGGTAAGTAGCACGTGATATGTCCGCGCATCTCTTTACTTCTAGTTTCAATACAATAATGATGCTCTAGATTATTATTTTAATTGAATTCTATTCTCGTAAAGTGCACGAGACAGCCACGGGGGTCGAATCTATGTGGATTCTACGTTTGCGAGTTCATTCGCACGTTTACCACCAAACACAACGATTATAGAGTCGACGTAAGCAATGCATTCACACCATCATTTTATTACCGTCATCTTTTGTTATCATGATTGATACATATTGATCTCCTTTTTCTTATATATAGTTCGAGAGAATGCGGGATCAACTACTACCAGAGCAACGCGTACTAGCAATTGCGGAGGAGCTGGCGGGATTTATTTTTAAAGAGATCGTAGACGATGCCGGAGAATTTAGTGTGAATAGGCGCTACTGATCTCCTTGTAATCGAACTATTTTGTGCTCTAGTCCCGGTATTCTGTGATATCCATGTAACTATGTAAATTGTATATATTTATATGCTCGATTTCGTAATACAAGTTATCTTATATATATGCAAGAACGTGTACGATATGTGGTGGCGTACAAATATTAAAAACCATTTTGAAATGAAAAATAAGTAAATAAAACAATATAAAATAAATTCTCTGCCGCGGCAGAGAAATCACTAGTCCAAGGTAATGCTCTGCCGCGGCAGAAAAAAGACGCAAAATGCTGTCGCGGCAGAGACCCACTAGTCCCGGCCTATGGCACTAACCGGGACTATTGGGGTGTACCCTGGGTGCGCAGGGGCCGTCACGTGGGCACCCACTAGTCCCGGCTGGTAACTGGGCCGGGACTAGTGTTGGGCCTCTAGTCCCGCTTGATTAGTCCCGGTTCAAAAACCGGGACTAAAGGCCCTGTCTCCACTGGTGCACATAAGCTCTAAGGATATAAGTATTATTGGGAATTACATGTTCCTTGGTCTTGGCCTCTGGTTTTATGGTATGATAATTTAGAAGCCACCTTTCTCGTTGTCAATCCAGTATTTCATGCGCAAACTAAGCATCTCAAAGTAGATTTTCACTTTGTGTGATAAAAGGTTTCTATGGTTGCATTGGATGTTCGTTTTGTATCATCAGCGGATCAGATCACTCATGGCTTCACCAAGCCGGCTACTAAGCAGATGTTGCGGCGACTACGCCACAATCTCAACCCTGTGTCCGCCAGTTGAGATTGAGGGGTGATGTCAGATAATGTAGATCAATCATACGTAATATTGATTTCTATGATTAGATATGCTTGTATTGTTGATCACGTGATCTTAGGATCTGTCATGGCTATCAAGCCATTGTAATCTTGGTTATCAGGGAATTGTTAATGTGAACTAGATCATGTAAACACGTGTTGCCGCATCCGTCTATAACCACAATAAATTGTTAGGAGTTTTTTTTGCGAATCGATATATTATTAGGAATTGACAGAAAAATAATTGGATTTTTAACATGTTGCTTAGCGTGCATTGTTGGATATGTGAAGTACACTTCCATCACTTGAACGGTTGTCTTAATCGCAGTATGAGAAGAGGCACTAGCAATTCTATTTGACTGCCGACTCCGTTTCGGAATAGTTTATTGTAGCTGGAGTGTAACATGAGGCACATGTCTCTTGCTTACTGCATTAGGAGCTGAGACTTTATATTTCAGCGGTGCCCATCCAGCACACCAGGATGCATCAGACGCGCGGGGATTTTTTTTTGGTTAATCACATCTCGTCTCATCATGGTGTTTTCTTCGATTCAGTTTACCATCAGAAACAGTAAAACTTACGTAGCTAGGATTCTTCACAGCGATTTCGCACTCGGGATCGTTGGATACGCTCATTCAACACACCAGATCGATCCTATAGACTGCAACGTCGCTAAACACGTTTTATTGAATCAAAACGCGGTAAATAGCTAGCCCACCATTATCAGGCTGCTGCTCTGCACACCGAGATGGGCTTCTCCTGATTAATCGGGCCACGAAACGCTCAATGCCTGCCCAATGCTTATGTACAAGCACAACTACACTATTCTACGGCAAATGCTATTTTCCGCCAAACGTGAGCTAATAGGCTCTGCTCAAGTGAGCGCGCGTTGGGCCAACCTATATAGCGCTTATCTTTTTCTCACTCTCTTTTTTGTGTCTGTTTTCTCTTTTCTATTTTTTGTTTTTTTTCTTCCTTTTCTTTTCTCATTTCTTTTTATGTTTTCTTAGCAATTTTCAAATGTGCTCAATTTTTAATTTGAATATTTTTCAATATGAACAATTATTGAATTTGAACCGTTTTCGAATGTGAACATTTTTCAAATTTTAACATATTTCGAATATGAACAATTTTAAATTTTCAAATTTAACTATTTTTTCAATATGAACAATTTTTGAATTTGAACCATTTTCGAATGTGAACATTTTCAAATTTTAACATTTTTCAAATATGAACAATTTTTTAATATGAACATTTTTTTATTTTTGAACATTTTTCAAATTTGATCAAACTTTTGAATATGAACATTTTCAAATCCGGATAATTCCTATTTTGAACATTTTTCATATTTTTGGATAGAATTGACCTTACCTACATAGATATAACCAGCTTACACTGTTTTACTGAGAAGAGAAGAGAAAATTTGAGGGGTGAAAAGAAAACATCCGGTTGACGAGCAACAATGGGCATGTCACGTACGGAGCGGAGCTCGCGGGGCGATTATGGCGGATCCCTGGCGCACCTCTGCTCGTCCAACCACGCGGACCCTGCGCCGACTCGGCCATCCACTGTTCCGACCCCCTCCTCTGTTCATCAGGCACGCGTCGGGCGCTTTGGACAGGGCCCACTTCCCCCTGGGGAGGGCGGCGTACGGGGTACGTTTCCACCATTCATTGCCGCCGTTCCTACTCCGACCCACTGCTCCACCCCGCCGACCACCTCGCCTTCTCCGCTCTCGACTCCACCCTCGCCTCCGACCTCGCCTCGACTTCCCTGCCTCCCTCCGGTGAGGAATCTCGCGGCACGGCGCCTGACGTTGGCGATTCCTGCCTATGGGGAGGAGAATGAGCCGCGTTGCGGCTCGACTCCTTGCGGAACGGAGGCTGGAGGCCTCCTCGAAGCGATTGAAGAGCCAGGAAGCTCCTCCCCTGATTACGGGAGCCATCCTCCATCGGGCCACCGATTGGGGGGCAAGGGACTTCGGCAAGCTCGTCTAGAAAGAGAAAATCTCGTGACTCTGAAGCTGGACTCTGGTTCATTGATTCCTTCTTCGACTCCGCCGGCTTCGACAAAGGGATTGGGGAGGAATCTGTGTGTTGGCAAACGGGCGGCGGGGCTCCCCCGCAAGCTCGACGACGACGTCTGCAGGCCTGCTCGAGCCCGTCGCGAAGATGCAGCGGCATGTGCCCCTGCAGTGGCGGAGAAGAAGAAACGTGGTCGCCCTCGCGGATCTACGAGCAGGATTTTGTAGGGGTTCGTAGCATGGAAAACAAAAAGTTTCTACCGCATGCATACAAACAAGTCAAGATCTATCTACTATATTATAGCAATGAGTCGATAGAAGCACTCACCCTCGAAGATTCCAAAGCGGTTAACGAGAGCAGATTCTCGTGGGTGATGTAGTCGTACACTTGCCGATCTCAAGATCGCGTAGACGATCCTTCCGGCCTGCGTTCCGGCAGTGCTTCCGCAGTCGGTCACACGTTCGGTACTCGATGAAGACCTTCCTCTCCCTTGTTCCAGCAGGCAGCGGATATTGTAGCACTCTCCTCATGATTCAAAGACGACAAATAGTGGTGTCGGAAGTAGAGGGAAGATCCCGCAGGGCTTCGCCTAAGCCGGAGCGAGTATGGTGGAGTAAGAGAGGGCCTTGGCAATCTACGGATTAGAGGGCACCAAGGGGAGGTGGTCTAGCCGGCAAGTAGGGTTTGGGAAACCCTAACTCGGCAACTTGGAGGAGCCCTAGGTGGCGGCAGCACTTGGAGGGTGGTGGCGCCTAGGAGTTAGGGTTTGGGTGTGAGGGGTAGGGGTGCGTCCTACCCCTCCTTATATAGGTGGGGAGAGGTGGTTTGGGAGGAGGGAGTCCTCCTCCAACTCCTCCTCCTTGGCCGGTGGGTGGAGGGAGTGGGATTCCTACCCTAGATAGGTTTCCTACTCTCCCTCCACCAAGCAAAGTTCGGATTTGACTTTTCAAATTGGCGTTTGACTTTCAAACTTGAATTTGATTTCTCTCTTCATATTGCCTAGACAAGTGACCTAGTACATGATGCAACCATTCCACATTGTCATGACACATCCATGTACCCTTCCCCTTCCGGAGTGTCGGACCTTCCAGACCCTTCTAGAACATTCCCGATGAAAACACCAAAATCATTTCCGAACTCCGAAACAGGACTTTCCTTATATGAATCTTATTCTCCGGACCATTCCAGATCTCGTCGTGATATCCCGGATCCCATCCGAGACTCCGAACAACATTCGGTCTCTTACTCATCATTCCATAACTACTCAACAACATCGAATCCTTAAGTGTGTCTCCCTACGGTTCGTGAATTATGCGGACATGACCGAGACACTACTCCGATTAATAACCGATAGAGGAATCTGGAAATTCATATGGCTCCCATATATTTCTACGATTACTTTGCGATCGAATGAACCACTTACATACGATACCAATTTCCCTTTGTCTCACGATAGTTTACTTATCCGAGGTTTTGATCGTCAGTATCTCTGCATACCTAGTTCAACCTTGTTACCGATAAGTACTCTTTTCTCGTTCCCGTGATATGTGATCCCTTGTGAGCCAGTCACATGCTTGCAAGCTAATTGGATGACATTCCACCGAGAGGGCCTAGAGTATATCTATCCGTCATATGGATGGACAAATCCCACTCTTGATCCATGTGCCTCAACACATACTTTCCGAACACTCAATGTCACCTTTATAGCCACCCAGTTACGGTGTGGTGTTTGATGTCATCAAAGCATCCTTCCGGTGATGGTGATTAGCATGATCTCATGGTCGAAGGAATTAGGTTACTATGTATCAGAAAGCTTATAGCAAATGAACTATATTAAATGACTTGATCTTTATGCTACGCTTAACTATAGGAGTATGTCCATCACATCATTCTCCTAATGATATGACCCTGTTGTTAATAACATCTCTATGTTCATGATCAGGAAACCATGATCATATATTAACCAACAAGCTAGTTTAACAAGAGGCTTTACTAGGGACTCTTTTATGTTTACAAATCACACAAGTATTAATGTTTCTGGTTAATACAATTATAGCATGGTATGTAAACATTTATCATAAGCATGAAGATATGATAATAACCACTTTATTATTGCCTCTTGGGCATATCTCCAATAGTCTCCCACTTGCACTAGAGTCAATAATATAGTTTCAAACCTTTGTGTATTCAACACCTATGGATTTCCGGTGTTGTATGTACATGATTGCTAGTGGTCAATTGATCTCCGGATCTGACACTTTCAGGTCCGTGTGTAATTGCATGTCTTTGCGTCTCTACGCATCACTCATTCTCTAATGAGATGGCTTTGTATAAATTTGGTCCTTTGGTGAGACCTTTAGTTCTTTGGGGTTAAAACATGTCGATAATATTGTCATACAATATATCTTCATAGTACTATCCCGATGTGAACCACACCTAGTTTGATAACAAACTACTTGACACAAATGCCCTCTTTTGCTGCTATTATAGCAGTCATATACTTAGTCTTTTGTTGTAGTATCTGTCACAATGTATTAACTTTGGAACTCATCCAAATCCATGATGGAACTTACTTTCCATTATATCGTGCCACCCTTAGTTTAGATTGAGATAAACTTAATTTGTCCTTTGTGACAAAACTAGTATCAATATAGTACTTTTACAATGAACTAACCATCTATTTGTCACTTCTACAAAATAATATATTCTTAGTTCTTCCAAAAGGTCATAATAATATCCTTACTATCGTCTAATGATCATCTTATGAATCATTCTGGTATATGCTCATAACATTTAGAGCATAGGACATATCTGGATTTGTACATATCACAGTATGATTGATATAAATACTCTTTGTGATTTCATACATCAAGTATCAATTTATACTTGAATCTTTGTTTCACTTACCAAGTGTCAATACACTTGAATATATCATCAATATTGAACTCATTCAATCCTTTATGTGCGACAAGAACCTTTCTTGTAGTTTCCATATTGAACTCATTCAATATATTATCTATGTACTTTCGGCACAACCATATTAGTGTCTCAATCTATCTATATAGATATTGATGCCAAATATTTGGGTTTTGCCTAAATCTTTCATCGGGATGAAATTCTTAATATGTGTTAATAAAAGATACATCATTTCCAATCAACAATATGTCTTCCACATAATGTATTAGAAATATGTCTTAGCGCTCCCACTTAATTTCTTGCAAATGCAAGCACCTTCATTGTCTCTGATGAAATTAAACTCTTTTAACAGTTTCATCATAGTGAAGATTCCAACTCCGCGATGCTTACTTCAACCATTGAAGTTTGCATATGCTTTTAGCATCCTTTGAATTAACAAAACCCTTTGGACCGTGTTATGCACACGTCCTAGGTAACAATTCTATTAGAAGAACTTTGTTTTGTTTACTCAACTACCACATAACAAAATTATATGTAGTGGTTGCTACATTAATCCATCTAGACTAAATATCGCTATGAAAGATCAAATCTTGTCATATACAACCTTTGAACATTGTTGTGAACTCTTTCCCAACATGTCGACTATTTCATAGATGTGAAACATCCATGTCTATTTATTTATAGATCCAAACACGACTGTAAGGTCTTACACCTTTCTTGAGGGTTCTTCAAGTTCCAAGCTTGATTTCTCGTGTATGGAACTATCACGGATTTTATGGCTTCAAGCCATTTGACGGAGTCAAGGGCCATCATCGCTTCTTTGCATGTAGTCGGTTCATTATTGTCAAATAATGATTCAACCCTCAAATCTTGGTATTTGATTGTTTACCCGACCTAATAGATTCAATAGAGACTTGGACCTCCATGACCACAACCTTTGAGGCACGTGAGCCATGAGCATTGTTGCTGCCTCCGGAACACTTTTCGGCGCTGCGCAACTTTGCACATATAGCTTAAGGTTCTTTTAACCTTATCAAAGTTCTATTGTCCTCCCACTTATCTTTTCACGAAAAATTCCTTCTCAAAGAAACTTGACGTTCTAAGCGACAAACACTTTTGTCTCCGATGTTATGGAGGAATACTTTAACAGTTATTCGAAATAACATACAAAGACAGGTTCATCCGACTTTGGTTGCAAACATCTTTCTTATGCATAGCATACCAATGTTTAAGAAAGGACAACTTGGGTTTTATCCCAAACCATAACTTTATATGGTGTCATTTCAACGGATTATTATGGAGCTCTTTTTAGTGGAAAACGATAGTCTCTAAAGCTTTTAATCTTTAAAATATAATGGCAGTTTTATGAATTACACCTTTGATCTTACCATGTCAAACAAGGTTTAATTACATATCTCGAACGCTCCATACTCTTATGGTGTTTTGAGAAATGCAAATCCACGGAACGATTCCTTAAATCTTAGGTATTATGCTAAATTTGTAACTCAAATATCTTCCTTGATGATCTTATCATAAACTATTTATATTCTTGTTACAATGAATTTGCACTTCATCTTGAAAGTCTTTGAACTTTTCAAATGTTTCATACTTCATCCTTATTAAGTAAATATTCATATATTCACTCAAATTTTTGGAGAAAGCATATGAAGTTGAAATCCATCGCTCTTGACTACACATAATGGACTTCATACAACAATATGTACAAGTTCCAATAAGCTAGTCATTCGTTCCCTTTTGTCCTATGAACAAAGTTTTAATTATCTCTAGGAAAGTTTCACAAGCGTCATTTGATCAAAAATCAAAAGACTCCAAAATTCCATCCACATGGAGTTTCTTCATGTTTTCTTTCCAATATAATTTAAACGGCGATGTTACTTCCTCAGTGATCTTTCAATCAATTTGTCTTTCGACATTTTTAGCACTAGTTTTATGGATGTGATTTCTCCAACGAGATTTGTAAATCATCCATCTTTTATGGATTACGGCAATTATTTGAACAACCCTTTTGTTCTCATAATACCTGATAAAACAAATCTTGAAGGCAGGCTTTGATGTTAACGAGCAACACAATAACCCTTTATTTGTTCTCCATGAACATCATCACATATTCTTTTGCTAGTTACTTAGGCCATTGTAGTTCATGAATTCTATTGTTTCGTATGACGATTCATACCAACAAATTCAGTATCCAATACTTAAGAACCACATTATTTTAACAAGCAAAGAATATAGCCATAACACGTATATCCTCTATATACTTAAGCTAAACAATTCTAGTCTTTTCTTTTCTGCCATATATTTATGAGATTCTCTTTTAGTATTTCCTTTTTGTGTTTGAAAGAATCTATCAACATCAATAGTGGAGCCATATACATGACACATAGTCCAAAGCATGTATAGTTAAATACCTATGTCTTTGGACTTGCACTTTGAAGTAGATCACCATCATCAAATGTTTGGTGTTCTTTCAAATTCCATTCTTTAGTAATCTCTTGGTGTAGTAAACATTTTACCTACATCAAATATTCACCCTTATCATGGAATTATTCATGATCAAGCTACTTTTATCTTATAACGGTGAATCGCGAGTATAATGTTGCTCTCCAAAACCTTTTAGAGGATTAGGACAACTAGTGTCTCCAACCTTTTGTAAATTCTCATCAAATATGAGAACATAAACTTTTCCATATTATACTCTATCATGTTGTAACCAAAACATCATTTTAGATATCGCAATATCTTCCATACATGATGGTTTCTGAAACAACTCTTTCAACTCCTAGATTACCTTGATATTGAAACTATCTTTCGAATATCAAGAATCATGGAGATAAACATGATACTTATATACTAACACTGGAATTGTTACTCTTGATTTAATACCAACTATTAAACTTCACGGAGTAATCGAAACTTACTGAAAGTTTGCAATGGGACTTTTAAACTTTAGATTAACACTTCAAAACAATACGATACCAGTTCGTAAAGTAACTAACCAGAATTATATAGTTCTATCATCTCAATTAAAACTAAGCGCAAAGTGGTAAACGGATGCCAATGACTACAACAACTATGCAAATTCACTTTGATTTAATTTATGGTAAATAGTGTTCAACTCTTAATCATATTGTTGTTGAACTCCCACTCAAAACAATATCCCTCACATTGTTTTAGTGATCACACGAACCAAATCCACCACATCAAAACCGATCATCACGAGAGTTGATGTAGCTTCAATGGCGAACAATCAACATGTTCATCATATCTACTATATGACTCATGCTTTACCTTTCGGTGATCCGTGTTCCGAGACAATGTTTGTACATGCTAGGCTCGTCAAGATCAAACTTTAGCTTCCGCATGAGCAAATCTGGCTTGCTCACGTTCTATACACTCGCAGAATCTAACACACCCGATCATCACGTGATACTTCGAAACAACGAGCTTTAGAAATGGTGCTTACTAAGGATGAACACTTTTAAAAGTTGAAATTGTGTGCTTGAGGGATCATCTTATAATGCTACCATCGTGAGCTAAGCAATACAAGATGCATAAAAGGATTAACATCACATGAAATTCATAATATGTGATATGATATGACCTTTCTTCTTGTGCTTCCGATCTCCATCTTCAAGCACGAACATGATCTCCATCATCACCGGTGTGGCATCAAGGTCAATGGCGCCGCTTCATGGTTGTCTTCCACCATCATCAACTATTACAACTACTTTGAATAATAGATACGCAGGACTTAACAAATTTAAAAGACAACCATATGGCTCCTGCCGGTTGCCGACTTACAATAAGGAACATTGCATACATCATATATAATCACAATCATGGCCATATCACATCACAACACACCCCTGCAAAACAAAGTTAGACGCCTCTAATTTTCTTTGCATGTTTTACGTGGTTTGGGGCTTTCAATAAGTGTCGTTCTAACTTACGAACAAGAACCACAACGTTGATACTAGTATTGTCAATCACCCATTGTAAATTGAATCTTAACTATGTTGGGAGAAACAGGCACCCACAAAGCCACTTATGCAATACAAGTTGCATGACAAGCGTGGAGCAAGTCTCATGAACGATGCCATGTAAGGTTAGCCCGGGCCGCTTCATCCCATCATCCCGCAAGATGCAAAGTACACAAGAAGCAATCAACAACAAAAGCATCAACGCCCACAATGACCATTGTGTTCTACTCGTGCAACAGATCTACATATAGACACGGCTCTGATACCACTGTAGGGGTTCGTAGCATGGAAAACAAAAAATTTCTACCGCATGCATACAAACAAGCCAAGATCTATCTACTAGATTGTAGCAACGAGTCGATAGAAGTACTCACCCTCGAAGATTCCAAAGCGGTTAACGAGAGTAGATTCTCATGGGTGATGTAGTCGTACACTTGCCGATCTCACGATCGCATAGACGATCCTTCCGGCGCTGCGTTCCGGCAGCGCTTCCGCAGTCGGTCACACGTTCGGTACTCAATGAAGACCTTCCTCTCCCTTGTTCCAGCAGGCATCGAAGGTTGTATCACTCTCCTCGTGATTTCGGCAGCACGAGGGTGTGGTGTCGGAAGTAGAGGGAAGATCCCGCAGGGCTTCGCCTAAGCCGGAGCGAGTGTGGTGGAGTAAGAGAGGGCCTTGGCGATCTACGGATTAGAGGGCACCAAGGGGAGGTGGTGTAGCCGGTGGCTAGGGTTTGGGAAACCCTAACTCGGTGACTTGGAGGAGCCCTAGGTGGCGGCAGCACTTGGAGGGTGGTGGCGCCTAGGAGCTAGGGTTTGGGTGTGAGGGGTAGGGGTGCGCCCTACCCCTTCTTATATAGATGGGGAGAGGCGGTTTGGGAGGAGGGAGTCCTCCTCCAACTCCTCCTCCTTGGCCGGCGGGTGGAGGGAGTGGGATTCCTACCCTAGGTAGGTTTCCTACTCTCCCTCCACCAAGCAATGTTCGGATTTGACTTTTCAAATTGGCGTTTGACTTTCAAACTTGAATTTGATTTCTCTCTTCATATTGTCCAGCCAAGTGACCTAGTACATGATGCAACCATTCCACCATTTCATGACACATCCATGTACCCTTCCCCTTCTGGAGTGTTGGACCTTCCAGACCCTTCTAGAACATTCCCGGTGAAAACACCAAAATCATTTCCGAACTCCGAAACAGGACTTTCCTTATATGAATCTTATTCTCCGGACCATTCTGGATATCCTCGTGATATCTCGGATCCCATCCGAGACTCCGAACAACATTCGGTCTCTTACTCATCATTCCATAACTACTCAACAACATCGAATCCTTAAGTGTGTCTCCCTACGGTTCGTGAATTATGCGGACATGACCGAGACACTTCTCCGATCAATAACCAATAGAGGAATCTGGAAATTCATATGGCTCCCACATATTTCTACGATTACTTTGTGATCGAATGAACCACTTACATACGATACCAATTTCCCTTTGTCTCACGATAGTTTACTTATCCGAGGTTTTGATCGTCGGTATCTCTGCATACCTAGTTCAACCTCGTTACCGATAAGCACTCTTTTCTCGTTCCCGTGATATGTGATCCCTTGTGAGCCAGTCACATGCTTGCAAGCTAATTGGATGAAATTCCACCGAGAGGGCCCAGAGTATATCTATCTGTCATATGGATGGACAAATCCCACTCTTGATCCATGTGCCTCAACACATACTTTCCGAACACTCAATGCCACCTTTATAGCCACCCAGTTACGGTGTGGTGTTTGATGTCATCAAAGCATCCTTCCGTTGATGGTGATTAGCATGATATCATGGTCGAAGGAATTAGTTTACTATGTATCAGAAAGCTTATAGCAAATGAACTGTATTAAATGACTTGATCTTTATGCTACGCTTAACTATAGGAGTATGTCCATCACATCATTCTCCTAATGATATGACCCTGTTGTTAATAACATCTCTATGTTCATGATCAGGAAACCATGATCATATATTAACCAACAAGCTAGTTTAACAAGAAGCTTTACTAGGGACTCTTTTATGTTTACAAATCACACAAGTATTAATGTTTCTGGTTAATACAATTATAGCATGGTATGTAAACATTTATCATAAGCATGAAGATATGAAAATAACCACTTTATTATTGCCTCTTCGGAATATCTCCAACAGATTTCGGCTTCACGGTTGGTTCAATCGTCATTGGAGGCGGGAGACCAGGCCATCTTCTCCATTCCCCTACGTCCAGAACAGGGGAAGTTCTCGTTTCGGGATGCTCTGGCAGCGGCGACCTTGTTGGCGCTCAGGCGAGACTCGGTCAACGTTGGGGCTGTGATGTGCGCCCACCTGGAGGAGAGACAAGACAGGTGAAGAACACCTCGATGCTCGACTTGGAGCCACCTGGTCTCACCAATGTGCTCACGTGCGCTGGCATGGAGGATGAAGCTGACAAGGCTTGGGAAACTTTCTTCGGAAAACTGTGGGAAGACGAAGATACCCCTCCTAGAGTTTGGTCGGCTACTACTACACCGCCCTCCCTCCGTGTTTGGATCCTGAAAGAGCTTGTTCAGACCCGTTCCTTTGTGGCGGCGGACTGTTTTCCTCTCTCCCCAGATGGTGAGCCACATCTGAGTTCTAGCCTCTCTCTTAGTGCTGAAACCTAGAATAGTTATCCGAGGCCTTCGTTCGAGCAGATCCTAGAGGCTTGTATCATGGCTGAGAAAGGTAGAGGCAGGGGAAGAGGTCATGGCAACAAGGGAAGGCAATGGTAGCAGTTGCAGCAGCCTCCACAGCAACATCCCCCTTTTGGTTTTGGCTTCCAGCAGCCTCCTATTCCTCAGCAAGCTCAGATGATGCCTCCCCAGTTTGGATCTTACCCTCCTTTCGGTTTTCCTCCATGGTAGTATGGTCAGCACCCAACCCCTGCCTTCCAGGGGCAATTCTCTGTGCCATGGCAACAACCTCCTCTTGGTTGTGCTGGCCAGTGGATGCTTCCCCAGCAGGCTGTGCAACCTCCCATGCAAAAACCTCAGGGGAGTAGGTCCTCTCAATCTAGGAAGAACCTGAAGCAGAAAGCCAAAGATGTCAGTAAAGGAGAGGATGCTAAGTCTCTGGATGGTGCCCAACAATCTGTTCCCTCTGTTGATTCTGGTTCTGGTGTTCATGATAAGTTGGATATCTATGCAGAGGTGATTTGCTATAACTGCGGGGAACCTGGCCATCACAAGGCTGCTTGTACCTCCCCCAGAATTTGCTTCATTTGTAGCTCTTTGGAACATGAGGTGGATGCTTGTCCAGTCAAGAAACAACCTCAGCAAATTGAAAGTTTGTGGGGAGTGCAGCTTCAGGTCTGGGTTTTTATCATATTGAACTGCCATTCATGACATCTGAAGTTGTTCCTCCAAAAAACATTGGCCTTGTGTATGTTGATCAAGGGAGTATTTCCAAAGAGGAGCTTTACCAGAATCTTGCTGCTGTCTATAGAACCAACTGGCCCTGGCAAATCAGATGCCTTGATGAGTGGTCCTTCCTGGTGAAATTCCCACCCCATCTCAAGGTTGAGGAGATTGCTGGATACCTTAGCTTTGGGCTGCCTAAGGAAGGTGTATTTGTTATGGTGCATGTCTGGAATGGGGCCTTAGATTACTATGCTGAGTTACAAGATGTTTGGCTCCAAATCAAAGGGTTGAACCAGGTCTGGTGTAAATGGCAAACACTCATGCAGTTTGTCACTGCTTTTGGCATTATGCAGGATGTTGACTGGTATGGTATGTTCAGGTCTTTCTATGAGACAGTGAGAGTCAAGATTAAGTGTAGGGACCACACTAGAATTCCTGCTTCTAGGATTTTTTAAGTCAATGGAGTGCTGTTTCAAATTCACTTTGTTGTGGAAGGGCCTGCCAGTGTGGTTAATGTGGAGGATGAAGGCCCTAACAACATTCATCCCCCCAATCCTGATGAGCATGAGGACCAGCCTCCTGAAGCTAAGAAAAGCTTTGACAAGATGGACACTGATGCCAGCATGGGAGGAGGGAATCCTTCCTCCACTACTCCTACCCAGCAGAAAAATAAAGATCCAGGGAGTTCCAAGCAAAAATTCCTAGATGCCTTGGCTGACAAGATCCAAGAGGTTGCAAAGTGTTATAGTTCCAATGGCCCACTGCCTGCCTGCTCTAGCAAACTCATGCATATTGTTGATGATGATTCCTTAGCAAAAACAAGGTGTTAGATTGGATGAAAAGCATTAATTCTGATGATGCTTGTGTCAACCTCATTCAAGAAATGGAGCTAGCCGCTGAAAACACCCTCTTCTATGAGGATCCAGATAAGGAGCTTAGCCAGGAAGAGCTACTAAACCATGGGATTGAAGGGGAAAAAACTAAGGAGCAGGAGAAGAAGAGCAAGTGGGGTCCTGTATTTGGTGCAAGACAAAATGCTAGGTTTTCTGATAAGAAAGGGAAGACTATGCTTCAGAAAGCACAAGAGATTACCATGAAGAGGAACCTGGAGAAACCTACTGCTGCTTCTTCTAAACTGAAAGGTATTGCTCAACAGAATCCTTTCAACACCATTGCTACTAGTAATCTTGTTATGATGGCTAATACTGTTGGTGTTGCCATTCCCAGTCTTGAGGAATGTTCCTCAATTATTTCTATGAATAGTAATCCTGATTTACTTCCCTCCTCTGTTTCACCTTCTCCTAGTAATCCACTAGAAGAAAAAGGTTATGAGGATGATTTTCCTGATGCTTTAGGTTGGTCTGTGGTTAGTAAACATAGGCGGGGAAATCACCCCAAGAAAGTTAGTTTTAAATGAATTGTGTTTTTTGGAATCCTAGGGGAATTCAAGCCCCTGGTAGGAAGAATGCACTTATTGATCTTTTCACCAAGACTCATGCTCATTATGTTGGTTTCCAAGAAACTAAAAAGAAACCATTTTTTGCAATTATTTGAATTCTTTAGTAGGAAATAGGATGTTTGATTGGAAAAATCTACCTGCTGTTAGTTCTGCTGGAGGCATTGTGGCAGGAGTAGATTTAGATTTTTTTGATGTGATTAGTTGGCAAGTATTGATTTTTTCTGTTTCAGTTGTTGTCAGGCTGAAGGCCAAAGATACAGTAGTCAGGATTGTTACTATTTATGGCTCCTCTTATGAGGATAAGAAAGAGGATTTTATCTCTGAATTGCATGGTCTCTTTGTTGATTATTCTGGTCACACTATTATTGGTGGGGACTTTAATTTGGTTAGATTTTAGTGTGGTAAGAGTAATGGCAATATTGACCATAAGTGGAGTGATAAATTCAATGCTTGGGTTAATATTTGGAGCCTGCTTGAAGTTAAGCTTAGTAATAGAAAGTTTACTTGGGGGAATAATAGAGAAAATTTGATTATGTCCAATATTGATAGAGTGTTTTGCAATGTTGAGCTTGATCAAATGTTCCCTCTTGCATCTATTAGGGCTCTGCCTAGGTTGGTTAGTGACATACTCCTATTCTGTGGGAATCTGGGTGTGATGTCAAACCCAAAGCTACCACTTACAAATTTGAGAAGTGGTGGCTCATGAGAAGTGACTTTAAAACCCTTGCCATTGCCAATTGGTCTTTGCCCATTAGGGGGGAAAATGCAGTTGATATATGGAAAATGAAGACTAGGAGATTTAGGTATTGGTCTAAACGTTGGAGCAAGAATATTGAATCTGATCTTAGAAATCTTAAGAAAGACCTTATGGAGGAATATGATTTGCTTGACATTAAGTCTGAGTCTTTAGAGCTTTCTTCTGAAGAATAGGCAAGACTTAAGCAAATATATTCTAAAATGAATTTGCTTTGGTTAAAATAAGAAATTAAGGCAAAGCAAAGATCTGGAGATAGGGATATTAAAGAAGGGGATAGAAATACTGCTTATTTTCATGCTGTTTCTAACCAGAGGAGGAGAAAAATGCTTGTACATTCTCTAGATGGGCCTGATGGACCTATTCAGGATGAGAATGATATGATGCAAATTTCTACCTCCTTTTACAAAGAGCTCTTCAAAAAGAGGAGCCTTCTGGCTGCACTCTTTCTGAGGATTTATTTTCCCCCAATGAAAAAATTTCTGCATCCCAAAACCTGGCTCTGGAAGCCCTTTTTACTGAAGAGGAGGTCAGACAGGTTGTGTTTGGATCTTACTTTGATGGGGCTCCAGGTCCTGATGGCCTTCCTTTTATTTTTTATCAGCATTTTTGGGAGACTATTAAAACTGACCTTATGGCCATGTTTACTGACTTCCATCAAGGAAAATTAGACATTTATAGACTGAATTTTGCTATTCTAACCCTTATTCCTAAAGAACCTGAAGCTAGTAGCATGAAAAAATTTAGACCTATTAGCTTACTTAATTGTGTCTTCAAGATTTTCACTAAGGTTCTGACCAATCGTTTAGCTTTGTTGATGAATTCCATAACTTCTTGCAACCAATCTGTCTTTATCAAAGGTAGATTTATTTTAGAGAGTGTCTTTATTCATTATATTTCCCATGACAAAAATCAAGGGCTTGTGATTAAATTAGACTATGAAAAAGCTTTTGATAAGGTTGACTTGGACTTCCTCCTTGACCTCCTAGCCAAAAGAGGCTTTAGTCCTACTGTCATTTCTTGGATTAAAGCCATTACTCATGGTGGGTATGTTGGTGTCAAACTTAATGATTCCATTGGTAATTTTTTTGTTACTGTCAAAGGGCTTAGGCAGGGGGACCCCATTTCCCCTCTATTATTTAATCTGGGGGTGGATGTCTTAACTAGAATGCTTATCAAAGCCTATAATGCCAATTTGATCAAAGGCCTCTGCTCTGACTTGCATCCTGTGGGGGTCATTTTCTTGCAGTATGCAGATGACACCATCCGTTTCTCTGATAATAACCCTTACTTTGCTACCAACCTAAAATGGGTTTTGACCTGCTTTGAACAAGTCTCTGGGATGAAGATTAACTACTCCAAAAGTGAATTTATTCCAATAGGGCTGGAGGAATCTGATATTGCTTTGTATTCAAATATTTTAGGGTGTGCTGTTGGCCACTTCCCCATTAAATACTTGGGTATTCCTTTGCATTTTGAAAAACTCAGAAGGGAGGACATTCAACCTCTAATTGATAAAATCCTTAAAAGGATAGCTGGTTGGAGGGGAAAATTACTCTCTTATGCAGCTAGAGTGATTCTTATTAAAACCTGTTTAGCTAGTATCCCTGTTTACCGGCTCTCCTTCTTTAAATTTCCCAAATGGGCCTTAGACCTCATCAACTCCCAGATGGCTAACTACCTTTTGAACGATTTTTAGGGGCATAGGAAGCTACATTTAGCTAGCTGGAAGCTAGTGTGTAAAAAGAAGGAGTTTGGGGGCCTGGGGATCCCTGATTTAGCTAATGTCAATTTGGCTCTCCTTGGGTATTGGATTAAAAGATATTCCAGGGATGAGGGTAAGATCTGGAGATCTATAGTTGACTCCAAGTATGATACTAGAAATCCTAACATTTTCTGCAGTAGACAGGCTGGGGTATCTCAGTTCTGGAAAGGGGTCCTTTGGGCCATTAATAGTGTTAGATTTGGCTACATATGGCAAATTGGGGATGGGGCTCAAGTCAGGTTCTGGGAAGACACCTGGTTTGGAACCTCCCCATTATCTGTGCAATTTTTTGAGATTTATGTCATCTGTAATGAGCATTACAAAACTGTTCAGCAAATTTGGGATGGTTCTTCCCTTAGGCTTACTTTTAGGAGGAATTTTAATAATAACTTGTTAATTCAGTGGTATGAGCTCGAGGCAATTGCTTCTGATATTTCTCTTAACTCCAACATTGATGCTTTGATCTAGCAATATGAAAGCAAAGGGGTCTACTCTACTACCTCCCTTTATGCTATCATCAATTTTGGGGGTGTTATTCCCATTTTTATACCTGCTGTTTGGAAGATACATATTCCACCTAGGGTCCATATCTTCCTTTGGTTATTAGCTCATAACAAGTTAATGACTAGAGATAACCTTAAAAAAAGACACCTGAATAAACCTGAAGATTGTGTTTTTTGTTCTGAAGATGAGTCCATTGACCACCTCTTCTTTTAGTGCTTGGTTGCAAAACAGGTTTGGATTATCATCTCCAATTTCTTTGGCATTGCTGTTGGAAATGACTATATGTCTGTAGCTAAGAACTGGATCTTAAACAAAAAACAAGCAGTTCTAAATTCAGTTTGTTCGGCTGCTCTTTGGTGTCTATAGAAATTTAGGAATGATATGATCTTTAATGGTCTTCCTTGGATCAATTTACATCAGGTTCTGGGCAAGATCTTGACCTCAGTAAAGCACTGGAGGTTGATTTTCAAGGAGGAGATGATGGAAAAAGTGGAGGGGTTCTGCACTCACCTCTCCCAGATTTTGTCCTCGCCGTTTGCTCTGATGAATGGCTGAGCAGGGGTGCTGGAGCTGAAGGGGGTGATCCTCCTAAACTATCGTCGCCGGCGAGTAAAAGAGTTGCGATGATGGGACCTGGGCTACACCGACTTCCATGCTGGCAGCTGCTGTGTTTCCCTCCCCCCTCTGTAACTCTTAGTCTTAGGCTGGCGCTCTTTCTGCTATTCCGGAGTTTCACTTGTTGCTCCCCTCCCCTTATCTGTTTAGTTGTTTTTGGTTTGGTTTTGGACCTCGTTTCTGTAGCTTGTTCTTTTGTACTGAACCTGAGTTTCATCCAGGTTTCGTTGATGTTATCAATGGAACCGGGGACGGGGGTCCCTGTTGATCTAAAAAAAACATCCGAAACCACGAAGCATCGGCCAGGAACGAAGAAACTGATTTGAGTCTGGCCAATGTACAAGAAGCACATGAGCGACGCTTATTCTCGCGCGCGCCAAGTGTGAAATAGGAGCTCCCATCTTCCGCACCCCCGTCGATCCCTTTCCCATCTACTATTCGAGGGGCGCCGCCATCGCTCTCCTTCGTCCTAGCAGCACCATTGCAACAACCACCTCATAGTGAAAACCGAAGGAATGAAGAAAATTTCCACCGTCTGGCATCTCCTCTCCTACTAGTCGCGTGCGATTAGTGGCGCATGGGTTCAATGAAACTCTTTTTTCAAACGCCACCACTAGGACTTTTCCTACTAGTGCATGGATCATTCAATCTTGAATAAGTTGAAAATTCCTCTTTTCGTTTGTTGGTTTCACACACAATAAATTTTTGGCTTGGATTTGCTATTAGGCGCGCTTGGTAAAGCTTCAACGGAAGGCATATTATGTTTTAGGTATACACAAAACCCAAAAGGCAATTATTACCATGGTATTTATTCATTAAAATATTATTGCATATGTAAAGTATTGCTATAAGTAATACTATGCTTTAGAGGCACTATGAAAACAAAGATTGATCTGACGATGCTATTTAGATGTGTAAGGTGTTTATTCTATATGATTTCTTGTGTTTGGAATGTGTGATGTTACATGAGCATGAACATATACTCTCTATTTTAAAAAGTTGCATGGCTAAACAGTACACATTGTAAACTCGGTCTTGCGCTCACTACACTAATAGATAGAATTTATTTGTTTTCTCCATTATAGCATGGCTAGATTCATTTTTATGAAATATAACCTTCATGTCCCATGCCTCGGTTTATTTACTAAATTTATATTTTCAATGGACGGGCGTGGCAACATGTACCATCATGGTCTAGTGAGTTATGTAAAGAACAGTTGGGCGAACATTCTGACTATTAAATTTTTAGAAAGCTGTTGACAATTTTAGACGAACAGGATACCCCGATTTCTATTAATTGTCCCTCTCCATCGACCGGTCCCATCTGATTGGAGCATGGGCCACATTGCCCGGGTCAATATCGCTCGCCAACTTAGACCATCTCCACTTGGTTACTCAGCACGCCGATCCAGATGGTAAATTTAGGTTCGGACGACGTCAGAAATCGGTCCAGTCGTGTATCCAGGGACCTGTTTTTGGCCGGATTTGGACCAATTTTCGTCCGGACTACCAAGGCCGAACCCAGGTTTCGGGTACGCCCTGGGAACACCGGACGCAGCGAACTCGGCAAAATAAAAATGAAACGGCGCGTGGACCCACCGAGTCAGCGTCAGAAGCCGAGTCGTCGTCATCCTGGGAACCACGCGGCGACCGCCGGACATTAACTGCTCGTCGCGTCGGCTACGCGTCGCCGAATTGCGGCGTCACCGCCGCCGCCTCGGCTCCCGTGACGGACCGGCGGGCACTAACTTCCTGTCGTTTCCCCTTTTCCAGCCCTCGCCGCTACACCCCTCCCGCCCTCGCCGCCCACCTCGGCCTTTATAAGTCGTACCCCCTCGCCAGAGTTCTTCACACTCTCTCACAGCTCCCCCAGCCTACCAGCCCGAACTCCGGCGAACACTCTCTCACAGCTCCCCTCCCTAGCCACGGTCGAGCGATAGCCCGGCGACGGTGCGGCGGCGAACGGCTTCGGTCGGCGCACCTTCCAGGCTTGGGAAGCGCGCCTGCTCTACGAGGCCGGCTACATGGCGCCACCGGACACGCGGACCCCTCCGGGGTGGAAGCTAAGCGCCGGCGGCATCCCTATCCCGCCGGCGCCGACGCCGAAGGAGCTGCCGTACGAGATCCAAGAGTACATCGGCGCCATGGACGACCCCTCTGACGCCGAGACCGCCGACAACCTCCTATACTGGGAGGAGTTCTTCGCGGACCGCCGCGCCCAAGAGCTCGCCCGCCACGAGGGGCCGCCGAACGAGTCGCCGCTGAAGCGCAACAACTCGGCTGACCGCCGTCGTTGGTGGAGCGCGCCAGGCCGGCCGCTCCGGGCGGTGCTAGAGCACATCAACACCGGGAACATGTCGCGTCTCGGCTTCCCGCGCATACCGATGCCGGCGGCCAGGTCGGGGCGGCGCCCTCCGGCGAACTGGATGCCGAGGAGGATGGCCAGCATGAGCTCCTCCTCCGCCTCGGCCTCCCACTCCTTGGGCTTCACGCCGATCTCTGCGGCGATCGGGTTCATCGGGCTGCGCGATCAAAGCGCGAGGCGGTCTCGCTTTGCGCGCTGCTGTCGACACGCCGCACGCTTCGCCATCGGCCTCGGCATCGGCGAACGCGTCAGCCATCGCCACCTGCACCTTCGCCGCCTGAAGGTTGAAGGCTCGGCGCGGTCCGACGACATCGCCTTGAGGATGGCGCTGGAGCAGTCGCTCCGCGACTCGGCGCCGCGGCCGCCGTTTATGGAGACGTCGTCGTCGGACATCCTAGAATGGTCTAGGAAGGACTGAGAGGAGCAGGAGCGGCAGCGTGTCCAACGCCTGCAGCAGCAGGCCGAGGAGCAGGCGGCCCGGAGACGGGCGATGTCCGGGCGCGCACTCGCCTACCAGGGCGCCCCGCTCTTCGTCCTCGACGACAACGAGGAGGACGACCCCTCCTACCAGCCGTGGAGGTGCGGCGACCCAGGCCAGGGAGCTCCCGCCAGCACCAGTGCGGTGACCAGCATACCACTTCATGATGTAGTATACTATAGTCGTTGACATAACACCAATGAAACACCATTGACTAGTATTACATCCCTCAGAATGGCACAACAGAAACACAGCGGGTCCAATACATGGCTAAAGGTTACAACTCACTCTTTACATAAGATCTAGAGAATACTCTAGGTTTAAGAGAGAGAAAGAACTTCTTATGAAGAAGAATCAAAGATAAACAACGCAAAAAAAACAATTATACTACTAGAACTAGTATTTTAACTACGGTTTTGGTGTTGCGGCTTTTGCAACGCACTATAGAGATAGGTTCTTTGGCTAGATATTATATTACTATCTAATTAGTAACTTCGTCTTCACTTGAGTTGAGGTATATGTTGTCTTCCTTGTCTTTATTGAAAATCTTTAGCTGAGCAAGATAAGTCCTGGAGCATAACTTGATGTGGTTGTTGTCTTCTCCGGCTTCAGAATCTAGCAAGGGTTAAGAAGATACTTTGAGTATGATCATACTCAGCAGATTCACTAGAAAAGAAGTGTTTGATGCACTATATCTACAGCCACAGACCGTAGGTCGTAGGCAATGCAAGTTTTCATAAACATTTCTTCAAAGGTTGCTTTTATTCTTAAAAGCTATGTCCGTCAGCCTTCACGGGTTTACTAGAACCTTCATGGGGTTCCTTTCCCGCCGCGTTCGCATCTCCTTCCCGGAACAGGGAGTAACAAGTTACAGTTCTTACACTCTGCAGAGGTGCATTACTTTACCCATGAGAGATCAACTCTTTGTTGCAAAACCGGGCAGCTTATTCCCGTCCACAATTCCATGATGTGGGGCCCAGAAGATGATCCAAGCCAATCACTGCCCCCTTCGCGACCCCGCATACCTCCTTGGTGTACACCATGCCCACATAAATAATTACGACAATGGTTTGTACAAACCGTTAGATGCCAGAACTATCGAGGGACGTTGAGGGTTCCCACCCATATGCTGCATATCCTCTACGAATTACCAATTAATATGCACGCTACGAGGATAACAGCCATGACCTGCACATCCGACTTCATGCGAGAGGAAGAAGATACAGCTGACTTCTCCGTCCCATTCCAAATCTCATGGTCAACGCGTAATATACGACGCAAGAATCACTGGCGACATTGGTTGTTAAGTCCTAAGTGATATAGTTCTGAACAGTGGTATCCCAACTGCCAGATTTAATAGATTAGCTGATCACCCTGGATCAGTAATCAATAGTTCTCATTATTATTGAAAATAGTGTTTTCTGACCTTTTTCAAATGCAGGTGAAGACAACACTGGATTTGTAAAATACTTTACAGAAATTAAACAAAGGACATGAGCATGTGTGAACTTGCCTTTTGTGATTGCAAGATTATGCACTCACGGTCTTCGAGTCAATGTATAAGATCCAAAATCTGAAATCAGCATCATTGGTCTGGTAAGGACTAATGTTTAAAGAAGCAATATGCTTTTATGCATAAGTAATGTGATGCACGTTCTAAGCGTAAATCCCGGGAATAACATTGTCCTAGGGTTTGGATTCTGAAAAAGTTTTACTTTTGAATGTGTGGTCCTTTTAGATAAGTTTCCTAGTGGTACTTTGATTAGAGTTTATGAGTGGTTGTAAACAACAAATATGTAGGAATAAAGTGTACATACTTATGACATACTAGTTAGGATTACTTATATAAGGTTTCTATTTTAAAGTGGCAAAAAGGATAACCTTCGAAGAAAAGGTTTCACTTCTAAGGTCTAAACAAACTTTGTGGTTAGTTAGTTAGTGGTGGTTGATGTCATTTGTTTGCTCATATGGTTTAACTTGAGTTGCTTTATAGTTTAACTACTTCAGACCAAAGTTAACTATAAAACATATAATAATGCTTATAGTGTTATATTAAGATTCTGTAAGCTAAAGTTAACTTTAAAGTATAGATAGTTTTGAAAGCATCGTACTTATACATTGGTATCTTATATATCTGAAATGTGTTCTTTAAGTTACTTAAGAATGTTTATTCTGTTACTTGAGTAATGGTTTCTTGATGTGAGTATGGAGTAATATCATTTATCTTTTGTAGACAAGTGAGTATAGTTTATGAACCCAACATAATGTTATTTAATTACTTATGGATTTATATGGTGTTGTAGTAGTTTTTGTAATTTGGTAATTAATATGGTTTAGAAAAGATTTGATTATTTACAAGTTGTCTTTGAAGGATTTATTATTAGTGGAATTCTTCTTAGATATAATCTTCATTTAAGGTTGTGGATTCTTCTAAAATAAGAATATTTATAATGTTTTAAACCATTATGGCATTAGATTATTAATAATTAAGACTAACACTATTAATTAGTCTTATTTGACTCATTTTAGGAGTATTAATAAATTTAATTTATCTTTATATGAATTATTAATGAAGTAAATAAGTTTAAATTTGAGTTATTAAAATATTTAATTTTTCTATTTATCTCAAAAGGAGATTATTAGATTTTTAACATGTAAATAATATTTTGGTGATCATTTTGGCATATCATATTTATTTTTATGATTTATAAATAATAAGATATGATTTTTATAATTCTTATTACTTTATAATTACTTAATAAATAATAAATATTTAATTAAGTGAAATGATAATACATGATTATAGTTTAAATTAGAATTCTTATTTTTTTTCTATTTTTTTGATATTTTATTACTATTATTAATATTTGTTATTATAAAATATGAATTATCAAAGTTTCATTACTTATCAAACCTTTATCAAATGATATTCATTTAAATAATTATCTCAATAATATTTAATAATAAGTTTAAGTTATAGATTTTATTTTTCTTAAATTTTTCATATATTATACACATTTTTTCTGAATTATGAATCAAAAGTTATTAATTAAACAAGATTTAATCCTTTATTTGATTTCTGGAATATTATTAATTGAATTATAACATTTGATTTTAACTCTTTAACAGAAAATACTTTTTACACCGAACCCAGAACTAGCCCCCAGTCACTGAGTAGTGGGCCATGGTCCACCTCATCTCACTGGTTAATGAAAATGCATTTGTTACTGAGCTCCTCTCTACACACTGTCGATGACATGTGGGCCCTGGGCCACGTCATCAGCCACGTTAGCAAAGACCAGTCAAACTAGTTGATGTGGTGCAATCATGACGTCACGATGGCGTCAGCATCACCACCGCCGTCGGTGAGTGGTCACCGACGACGATCTACTGCACCCCAGCAAGTGAAATAGGTCTAGTTCGAATCAGCGTAAGCTACTGAACCTAGGAGTGGCAGCGCCGCTCAGAAATGGTCATCGGAGCCTCAGCTCAGACGAGCTCCGATGGTGGCCGACGGTGGCTTACAGTGAAACGACGATTTACAAAGAGATCAAATGATTCAAGGATGCTGAAAGATTCAGGAACTCACCCTAATGATGATCGAGTCGTTGGCGAGGACAGGCGCAGCCGAAATCGAGCTTCCCGGCGAGGATTCCGACGAACTACTGCGAAGGAAATCGACCAAATTCACCCGCTCTAGTGCTCTCCTTGATGCACGCTCTATCTAGAGGATCTACGGAGGCTCGCGCTTCTCCATGACGGCTCAGAATGGTGTGGGGTGGCGTAATTCGACGGCGAGGAGTGGCTCCGGTGAGCTAGGGTTCGGTCTCGTTCGTATCTGAGAGGATAAGGAGGGATTGGGGATAGGGATGAAGGGTTTCGCAACATAGTAAATCAAAAAAATTCTACGGATGCGAACGGAAAAGCCAAGATCTAATCTAAGATATGCAATCAATGAGAGGGATAGATGAGATCTTCATACCCTTGAAGAAATCGCACAGCAGAAATGTTCAACAGAACATGGTTGGTGTAGTCGTACTCGCCTTCTTCTCCTCGCGATCCGATCCGATCCAACGCCGCAAGTGGCGGCGCCTCCGATAGATGCACACGTACGGTGCCGCGACGTCTCCTCCTTCCTCGGTCCAGCAAGTGGGGTGTAGAGATAGATTGGATCTACAACACGACGGTGTGGTGCTATGGTGGAGAGTTTCTGCAGCAGGGCTTCGCCTACACGCAAACGGGAGAGAGAGGTAGGGCAGCAGTATGGCGGCTAGGGTTGAAGGAGAGGTGGGGGAGGGGTGCACCCCTGCCCACCTTATATAGGGGGCTGGCTGGCCCCCTTGGCCCCTCCTCCAAGCCCTAGGGCGGTGGCCCCAAGGGTTGGAGTGGGGGGCAAGTTTCCCCCCTCCTTCTAGAAGGGTTCCCTAGGGTTTCCCCTAGGGTTTGGCCGGCTAGGCCTATGGGGCCTTGTGCCCCTGGCCCAATGCGTCCAGGGCACTCCCTCGTAGGCCCATGCACCCCTCCGACAAGTGGGGCCACGTTGGTCCCACTCCGGAAGCTTCTAGAACCTTCCGGTACAATATTGAACATTCCAAAACGATTCCAAAATCCAAAAACTGCTTTCCTTTATATGAATCTTATTCTCCGGACCATTCCGGAACCTCTCATGATGTCCTGGATCTCATCCGAGACTCCGAACAAAAACTCATAAACCATTTATCCATTCTATCCTAGCGTCAAGACACGTTAAGTGTGTGACCCTACGGGTTCGAGAATATGCAGACATGATCTTCTATCAATAATCAACAGCGGGATCTGGAAACCCATATTGACTCCCACATATTCATCGATGATCATATCGGATGAACCATTATGCCAGGATTCAATTAATCCCATATATATATTCCCTTCGTCACGCGATATTTTACTTGCCCGAGATTCGATCGTTGGTATCGGCATACCTAGTTCAATCTCGTTCACGGCAAGTACTTTACTCGTTCCATAATATGATATCACTTTGTGATTAACTCCTTAACCACGTGCTTGCAAGCGGTGTTGATATAGATTACCGAGTGGGCCCGAAGCATATCTCTCCGACTTGGGAGGGACAAATTCCATCTCGATACATACAACCCAATAAGTACTTTCTGATCGCCTGAGAGACACCTTTATGATCACCCTCACATAGGATGACGTTTTATGACCTCAAAGCTTTCTTCCGATACTAGGGAGTTGCATTATCTCATGGTCTAAGGAATACAATAATTGACATAAGAAAAATCGTCGCAAAGATGAACACGATGACATGATCTAATTTCTCTACTTGATTTGGGTCTGTCCATCATATCATTCTCCTAATGACATGATCTCATTATTAATCGACAATTCATGTCTATGGTTAGGAAACCTTAACAATCATTAATCAATGAGCTAGTCCATAGAGGCGTACTAGGGACACGGTGTTGTTCATAAACCACACAAGTATCAAAGTTTCCGCTTAATACAATTCTAGCATGGTATATAAACTTTATCATGAACAAGAATTATAACAATAACATCTTTATTATTGCCTCTAGGGCATAATTCCAACAAGGGATGGAAGCAATGCGTCGCGATGGCCTTCTTATCCCCTCCTGGCATCGGCGGCGAATATCTTGACGCAATGACGGCGATGATGGCATCGGGCGGCGACGAGCTCCGCCAGCGAGCTGCCTGTGTGCGTGATGGTGACGACGATGACCATTTTGCAGATAACCCCCTGACGTTTTCTTTAGCTCAACCCGCGGTCCATTCCTGACCCCACTTGTCAGTCACAGATAGAAAAGAACCTGGGCTGGTACTGGGCCGTTGTGGGCTGCACATAGGCGTCAGATAGGTATAGGATGTTGGGCTGCGGCCAGGTTTAATTTTTATTTGTTTTAACCTTTTTCTATTTTCTATTTTCTAATTTAGATTTAAATTTGAATTAGATTTTTGAACTTTTCTTTGTATGTTTAATTTGCCGGATATTGGCAGTAGTATTAAAATATATTTGGCAACCTTTGTGAACCTTTATTATGCCTTCTTTCTATATTTCTTTTATTTTCTCAATAAGAACCTTTTTTTAATATTTGGAAGAAACTTCTTATTATTATTTTCTCTTCTATCTTTAATTAGAGATTTATTGAATGATATGTTCTTATTTGCTTATAAATTTAATTTTAATGAGCTCATAGTTTGAATAGAAACTTTATATACAAGTTTAGTGATTTTATACCATTATTTGATGAATGAAATATAAAGACATTGATATGGTAATTATTACTCCCATTAATTTGGAAAATAGCAATGTATGTGAATAAACAAAGAAGTTTAGGGTTTTGAATCTTGGAATATTACCCTTGGTTTTAGGATTTTATATAGGTTTAGATTCTTTTTAAGATTTAGGATTTAACAACTAATTGTATTGCCTTTTGTGTATAGTATTGGATGAAATCTCCCTTTTAAATTAGAAAATTATAATTAGAGTGTTTTATAGAAGTGAATATACTTAAGCACATATAGTGAGGATGGTTGAAATTAACAGAGATATGCTTATGTAATTTGATATAGGAAACTATCTCTATAAAGTGTTATAGACATTAGATGATGAATCAATGGTATATGATGGATATTATGTTTGAGTTGAGATTTAGAGTTTGAATGCTTACCATGATTAAAATAGGAAAATGATTTATACATATAACTATATTTCTCCACCTTGGGTTTCTAATTAAGGAATTCCTTTCCTAGATATAATACCTCTTTCAATCCATTATCATGGTTAGTTTGAGGGATTTACTTATTAAAATCTTATTATTCAATATATCATTCTTATAAATTTTGGAATGAATCCAATGAGTTTGATATAAATATACTTCATAGCTTTCTCAATCCTTGCTTGGTTGAATCTACTATTTTACTGTTGACAATCTTCCATCCCACCAGTAGTTCCTTCAAACTCTACTCCCAACCTTCCTTAATCCCCATCACTATTCTTTCTCTAAAGTAAACTATCCTTAAAGATGAATACATCACTTTTAATGACTCTATGCTATACTAGCTTTAGTTGAATAACACCATCTTATACTTACTTAACCCTCATGACTTACACTTCAATCCCTAAATTATATTTATGTGGTTTGCAAAGACTTCTCTAGGATCATTTCTCTTTACTAAGGTTCCAATCATATTCTACCTACCAATATTATCTATACTAGTTATAAGCATTCCATATTAGTGACCAGAGCATTACCATTATAATACTTTAATCACTTATTACTGAAGTTCTTGGTTGGTTAAGCAGGGCTTCATCAATCCTACCTTTTATTGTCTGAAAATTATCTTCTTAATATCTTATATTGGATTAAGGTTATTAATGGACTATGCCTTTGTTAGAAGATTTGAGTAAATGTTCTGATAGGATTAATTAATAGATCAAGGACTATTAGTTAAAGAAGTTATGAATCAATGGGGAATTATCCAATCATTGATGAACAACAGACATGGAGATAATTTCCCTTAAGATTGTATAGGAAGAAGATATATATATAGTGGATGATCTTGACTTAATCTCTTTCCAACTCCAATTCCTCAAAAGAGTTTTTAGATTAGGTGTTACTATGATTCTCAGAATGTATGTAGATGGAATTTAAGATATAGTGGTTACATTCTTATTATTGGTTTTATATCCTTAATTTGATACTTATGAATGATTGTAAGGAACACTATAGTATGATCACCTAATGATCAAACATAATTCATATTATATTAAGGTTCATCTTATGGTACAATTTTGATATACCCTTAGATCAAATCTTTCTTACCCAAAATGAGGTTTTAGCAAAGATCTTATTGAAACTTATTGCAGTCAACTTGATGATCTACTTCAATTCCATCAAGCTAAGAGAAGTTTGGTTTAAAAGCGCGAAAATTATTCGGATTTTCTATGCATGAATGCAATGCACACATCTGGGTTCAACTTATTTCTAGGCTCTAATGCTGGGATGTTACAGACTCTCCCCCTTAAAATAAACTTCGTCCTCGAAGTTCGCAAACTCTCATATTTCGGAGTAAGAAATTGTTTTGTAGTGGTTGCTACTCTCTCCACTCCATGATGATCTTTAATGGAATTAATTGGAGTATTCCATAACCTGATTAGATATCCTTATTCAATTCTTTTTCTTGAAGCATCAACTTCATCACTATTTTAAGTACAGTTTGGAGGTTCTCACTACCATGAGTTCTTAAGTTTCTGTATACACGTTTTAATAGTCAATAGACTATGTTACTATCCCTATCACTATACCATTGATATTGGTATTCCTTTCAAGATTGGATTTGAACTCAATTTGTCCATACCCATCGAATTTTTTTATATTCTTGACACTTGTTTAATTAGGGTTTTATATTAATTCTTAAGGTTACTTAAAAGTTGTTTCTTTTTAAATTTGATTGTTAAATATATCCTTTATCATCCTCAATTTTATACCTCCTTAAGATTTTCTTTTAAATGACTTTTCTCTATTTCCTATAGTATTTTCTTCAACTTTCTTTCCTAATGTTTACTCTCCCCCTTAAGTTTTACTTAATAATTTCGAAACTCCATACATAGAAGTCATTGATTCTAGAACTAAAATGTTGGTTCCTGTTCAGTTTATATTTTACTGGTTTAAGGTCCAATGAAAGATTATACGATGCATCCACATAGTTGTGGATCTCCAAAGCAAATCTTTCAGCACTAAATGTCGTACTTACTATTGGGACATTCTTGCTGAATAAACTGGACTTTGCAAAGCATCTTGCCAAGCGATTGTCTTCAAATTTGTTAACTTTCTTAGGTCTTACTTAACTTAGGCCAAATTTAATGCTCTTTATGCAACTTTTAATAAGATTTGGTTCACTATTTTAACCAAATACCAGCTGCGGATAAAATACCCACTGGGGATTAGTTACTAGCTATGGATCAAATACCAGTTCCGGATTATTACCAGCTGCGAATCGTCCTAGGGTGTGTGTATTACCCTATGGTGTTCCACATTATCCTCGCATTTACTCGGTATTGTCAGATCTTGCATACCATTTTGGTTCCAAAGCTAACTATTTGTACTTATTCATGACACTTCCATGAACTTGGTACAACTATTCCTTTACTTCTTAGTAATATTACCCACTTTGATTAAGCTTTAAGTTTATTATATTTTGTGGTTCCATACATCTTCTATACCAAACTTCCTTCTTGGGTCTGGCTAGGAATAATTTATCCTTTATCTATCCTCTAAGTGGTGTTAACACTCCTTATATCTTGCTTCTTCATTCCCGTAAGTCTTCCTTTTTTATCTTTAAAATTCGTCGCTCCCTTACACGGATTCCCATTCCTATCTAGGTCTATAACATCAAGTAATAACTGGGTGATGCATCATGCATTTGCACACCTAATTAAACTTCATGTACAGATCTAGTCAATCAAGAAAAATCAATAAGATCCAAAAGTCGATAAACAACCAAACAGATACCATCTATTATACATAGGTTTTAGGTAATTTACAAATGTACTAGATATTCCAACGGTTTGCTCCATACCTATTTGCACCACTATCTTACAAGAACTTCTTGTTCCTGTGGATATATCCTCACTTATTCCGACAAACCTTTCAAACTACAATACGCATTACCCTTTATATACATTATTCAAACCCTCATCCCTTGGAATGTCGTTCTTTTTTTACTTTCATCTTCCTCTAGTGCTTCCTGGAGTTCCGTCCATGATGTCGTGAAGTCCTACGACTGCCTTCTGGAGCATAGGAGCATCCAGGAGGTGCGTAATCTTGATTAGAAGTACCGAGACTGAGATTGGTCATTGAAAAATGACTAGAGTTGGCGTAATCCTCCACCGAATAGTTCGGATTTTCGGGCAACGCTTCCTCATAGTAAGTTGGTTCCTTAAGTTGTTCTTGGATCCAGTCATATAGATTGGTGTAGTAACTATTGGGATACTCTTCTAAGTTGATTGGATTAGTATCACCCCCATATGGTCCATAAGGCTCTCTATGGTTATAGTTGGTCTCATCTTCAATACCTGTATCACAAGGTATAGGATTCCCTATGGTTTTACCTTGAGATTCTATTTCCCATCCATATTTGTTAGGCTCAGGTTTATTTGGAATAACTTTATTCCATTCTTGTTGTTCGGCATTGTACTTGGTCCATAAGTCTTCAGGTGGCTTGAAGTTATTCTGGTAATAGGCATAATTTTCTGAGTTTGGGTCATCGAACTTAGTTTCCTCAAACACCTCTCCTAAAGGTATGTATTTGAGATGCCTAGCTTCTTTATCTAACTTCTTCCTACGATCCATTGCTTTATCAGGATCGGTAAAATCCTCAATGACCGTATCCAGCTCCTGAACTAAGACTTGGTGAGTGTTATGATAAGTGTTTAGAAAAGACCGATAACGATCCATATACTCTATAGCTAGAGTAGGTTCAGTTTGGACTAAGGTAGAGTGGTCTAACTCATGCTCTGAGTTTGAGGTTTCATGGAGTATAATGGTGAGTACTACCTTCTAATGCTTGGTATTTATGCTCTCGGATCATGGTTATGGCTGCTGCTACGGCAATCTGATCTGCAGATGCCATACACCTTGCCTCTCCTGCTGGCATTTCTCTCATCAGTCCTAACTTCTTGGGTAACATGATCATGACACGGTATTTAGCTAATACCTGACCATCATAGTAACTGTAAATCTTAACCAGAAGTCTTGATTCAAATTCCAAACTCCATAGAAGTTGTCGGAGATTGTTTGTCCAATCCCCTCCGTAGTCATCCAACGTCCTGTTCATCACTTGAACATTCCGGGGTGGATATCGAGGTGCCATGTGGAACTGTGGATAAGAAATTATCATCAGTCACGTAGAGTTAAAACTCTTGGGTAATGATTGGAATTGCAATCATATAAAAGAGTTATCGCACTAGTAACATAACAGGATTATTCTCAAGTGAATATCCCTCATATCACTAAAGAACTCTTCATTATTGCTAGGATGTGTCCTACAGGTTCTACCCATTTACTAGGTTTCCAACCTAAGGTCAAAGCATATGCTCTGATACCAATCACGGTGACCCAAAGATACCACTGCATGATGTAGTATACTATAGTCGTTGACATAACACCAATGAAACACCGTTCACTAGTATTACATCCCTCAGAATGGCACAACAGAAACACAGCGGGTCCAATACATGGCTAAAGGTTACAACTCACTCTTTACATAAGATCTAGAGGATACTCTAGGTTTAAGAGAGAGAAAGAACTTCTTATGAAGAAGAATCAAAGATAAACAACACAAAAAAACAATTATACTACTAGAACTAGTATTTTAACTACGGTTTTGGTGTTGCGGCTTTTGCAACGCACTATAGAGATAGGTTCTTTGGCTAGATATTATATTACTATCTAATTAGTAACTTCGTCTTCACTTGAGTTGAGGTATATGTTGTCTTCCTTGTCTTTATTGAAAATCTTTAGCTGAGCAAGATAAGTCCTGGAGCATAACTTGATGTGGTTGTTGTCTTCTCCGGCTTCAGAATCTAGCAAGGGTTAAGAAGATACTTTGAGTATGATCATACTCAGCAGATTCACTAGAAAAGAAGTGTTTGATGCACTATATCTACAGCCACAGACCGTAGGTCGTAGGCAATGCAAGTTTTCATAAACATTTCTTCAAAGGTTGCTTTTATTCTTAAAAGCTATGTCCGTCAGCCTTCACGGGTTTACTAGAACCTTCATGGGGTTCCTTTCCCGCCGCGTTCGCATCTCCTTCCCAGAACAGGGAGTAACAAGTTACAGTTCTTACACTCTGCAGAGGTGCGTTACTTTACCCATGAGAGATCAACTCTTTGTTGCAAAACCGGGCAGCTTATTCCTGTCCACAATTCCATGATGTGGGGCCCAGAAGATGATCCAAGCCAATCACTGCCCCCTTGGCGACCCCGCATGCCTCCTTGGTGTACACAATGCCCACATAAAGAATTACGGCAATGGTTTGTACAAACTGTTAGATGCCAGAACTATCGTGGGACGTTGAGAGTACCCACCCATATGCTGCATATCCTCTACGAATTACCAATTAATATGCACGCTACGAGGATAACAACCACGACCTGCACATCCGGCTTCATGCGAGAGGAAGAAGATACAACTGACTTCTCTGTCCCATTCCAAATCTCATGGTCAACGCGTAATATACGGTGCAAGAATCACTGACGACATTGGTTGTTAAGTCCTAAGTGATATAGTTCTGAACAGTGGTATCCCAACTGTCAGATTTAATAGATTAGCTGATCACCCTGGATCAGTAATCAATAGTTCTCATTATTATTGAAAATAGTGTTTTATGACCTTTTTCAAATGCAGGTGAAGACAACACTGGATTTGTAAAATACTTTACAAAAATTAAACAAAGGACATGAGCATGTGTGAACTTGCCTTTTGTGATTGTAAGATTATGCACTCACGGTCTTCGAGTCAATGTATAAGATCCAAAATCTGAAATCAGCATCATTGGTCCGGTAAGGACTAATGTTTAAAGAAGCAATATGCTTTTATGCATAAGTAATGTGATGCACGTTCTAAGCGTAAATCCCGGGAATAACGTTGTCCTAGGGTTTGAATTCCAAAAAGTTTTACTTTGGAATGTGTGGTCCTTTTAGATAAGTTTCCTAGTGGTACTTTGATTAGAGTTTATGAGTGGTTGTAAACAACAAATATGTAGGAATAAAGTGTACATACTTATGACATACTAGTTAGGATTACTTATATAAGGTTTCTGTTTTAAAGTGGCGAAAAGGATAACCTTCGAAGAAAAGGTTTCACTGCTAAGGTCTAAACAAATTTTGTGGTTAGTTAGTTAGTGGTGGTTGATGTCATTTGTTTGCTCATATGGTTTGGCTTAAGTTGCTTTATAGTTTAACCACTTCAGACCAAAGTTAACTATAAAACATATAATAATACTTATAGTGTTATATTAAGATTCTATAGGCTAAAGTTAACTTTAAAGTATAGATAGTTTTGAAAGTATCGTACTTATACATTGGTATCTTGTATATCTGGAATGTGTTCTTTAAGTTACTTAAGAATGTTTATTCTGTTACTTGAGTAATGGTTTCTTGATGTGAGTATGGAGTAATATCATTTATCTTTTGTAGACAAGTGAGTATAGTTTATGAACCCAACATAATGTTATTAAATTACTTATGGATTTATATGGTGTTGTAGTAGTTTTTGTAATTTGGTAATTAATATGGTTTAGAAAAGATTTGATTATTTACAAGTTGTCTTTGAAGGATTTATTATTAGTGGAATTCTTCTTAGAGATAATCTTCATTTAAGGTTGTGGATTCTTCTAAAATAAGAATATTTATAATGTTTTAAACCATTATGGCATTAGATTATTAATAATTAAGACTAACACTATTAATTAGTCTTATTTGACTCATTTTAGGAGTATTAATAAATTTAATTTATCTTTATATGAATTATTAATGAAGTAAATAAGTTTAAATTTGAGTTATTAAAATATTTAATTTTTCTATTTATCTCAAAAGGAGATTATTAGATTTTTAACATCTAAATAATATTTTTGTGATCATTTTGGCATATCATATTTATTTTTATGATTTATAAATAATAAGATATGATTTTTATAATTCTTATTACTTTATAATTACTTAATAAATAATAAATATTTAATTAAGTGAAATGATAATACATGATTATAGTTTAAATTAGAATTCTTATTTTTTCTAATTTTTTTGATAATTTATTACTATTATTAATATTTGTTATTATAAAAATATGAATTATCAAAGTTTCATTACTTATCAAACCTTTATTAAATGATATTCATTTAAATAATTATCTCAATAATATTTAATAATAAGTTTAAGTTATAGATTTTATTTTTCTTAAACTTTTCATATATTATACACATTTTCTGAATTATGAATCAAAAGTTATTAATTAAACAAGATTTAATCCTTTATTTGATTTCTGGAATATTATTAATTGAATTATAACATTTGATTTTAACTCTTTAACAGAAAATACTTTTTATACCGAACCTAGAACTAGCCCCCAGTCACTGACTAGTGGGCCATGGTCCACCTCATCTCACTGGTTAATGAAAATGCATTTGTTACTGAGCTCCTCTCTACACACTGTCGATGACATGTGGGCCCTAGGCCACGTCATCAGCCACGTTAGCAAAGACCAGTCAAACTAGCTGACGTGGTGCAATCATGACATCACGATGGCGTCAGCATCACCCCCGCCGTCGGTGAGTGGTCACCAGCGACGATCTATGACACCCCAGCAAGTGAAATAGGTCTAGTTCGAATCAGCGTAAGCTACTGAACCTAGGAGTGGCAGCGCCGCTCGGAAATGGTCATCAGAGCCTCAGCTCCAAAGATCTCCGACAGTGGTCGACGGTGGCTTACAGTGAAACGACGATTTACAAAGAGATCAAATGATTCAAGGATGCTGGAAGATTTAGGAACTCACCTTGATGATGATCGAGTGGTTGGCGAGGACAGGCGCGGCCGGAATCGAGCTTCCCGGCGAGGATTCCGACGAACTTCCGCGAAGGAAATCGATCAAATTCACCCGCTCCTGTGCTCCCCTTGATGCACGCTTCTATCCAGAGGATCTACGGAGGCTGGCGCTTCTCCATGACGGCTCAGAATGGTGTGGGGTGGTGTAATTCGACGGCGAGGAGTGGCTCAGGTGAGCTAGGGTTCAGTCTCGTTCGTATCTGAGAGGATAAGGAGGGATTGGGGATAGGGATTGAAGCAATGCGTCGCAGTGACCTTCTTATCCCCTCCTGGCATCGGCGGCGAGTATCTTGACGCAATGACGGCGATGACGGCATCGGGCGGCGACGAGCTCCGCCAGCGAGCTGCCTGTGTGCATGACGGTGACGACGATGACTGTTTTGTAGATAACCCCCTGACATTTTCTTTAGCTCAACCCGCGGTCCGTTCCTGACCCTACTTGTCGATCATGCATAAAAAATAACTGGCTGGTCTCGGGCCGTTTTAGAAACATATAGGCGTCAGATAGGTATAGGGTGTTGGGTCATGCCGTGTTTAGTTTTTATTTGTTTTAACCTTTTTCTATTTTCTGTTTTCTAATTTAGATTTAAATTTGAATTAGATTTTTGAACTTTTCTTTGTATGTTTAATTTGCTCGATATTGACAGTAATATTAAAATATATTTGGCAACCTTTGTGAACCTTTATTATGCCTTCTTTTTATATTTCTTTTATTTTCTCAATAAGAACTTTTTTTTAATATTTAGAAGAAACTTCTTATTATTTTTCTCTTCTATCTTTAATTAGAGATTTATTGAATGATATGTTCTTATTTGCTTATAAATTTAATTTTAATGAGCTCATAGTTTGAATAGAAACTTTATATATAAGTTTAATGATTTTATACCATTATTTGATGCATGAAATATAAAGACATTGATATGGTAATTATTACTCCCATTAATTTGGAAAATAGAAATGTATGTGAATAACAAAGAAGTTTATGGTTTTGAATCTTGGAATATTACCCTTGGTTTTAGGATTTTATATAGATTTAGATTCTTTTTAAGATTTAGGATTTAACAACTAAGTGTATTGCCTTTTCTGTATAGTATTGAATGAAATCTCCCTTTTAAATTAGAAAATTATAATTAGAGTGTTTTATAGAAGTGAATATACTTAAGCACATATAGTGAGGATGGTTGAAATTAACAGAGATATGCTTATGTAATTTGCTATAGGAAACTATCTCTATAAAGTGTTATAGACATCAGATGATGAATCAATGGTATATGATGGATATTATGTTTGAGTTGAGATTTAGAGTTTGAATGCTTACCATGATTAAAATAGGAAAATGATTTATACATATAACTATATTTCTCCACCTTGGGTTTCTAATTAAGGAATTCCTTTCCTAGATATAATACCTCTTTCAATCCATTACCATGGTTAGTTTGAGGGATTTACTTATTAATATCTTATTATTCAATATATCATTCTTCTAAATTTGGAATGAATCCAATGAGTTTGATATAAATATACTTCATAGCTTTCTTAATCCTTGCTTGGTTGAATCTACTATTTTACTGTTGACAATCTTCCATCCCACCAGTAGTTCCTTCAAACTCTACTCCCAACCTTCCTTAATCCCCATCACTATTCTTTCTCTAAAGTAAACTATCCTTAAAGATGAATACATCACTTTTAATGACTCTATGCTATACTAGCTTTAGTTGAATAACACCATCTTATACTTACTTAACCCTCATGACTTACACTTCAATCCCTAAATTATATTTATGTGGTTTGCAAAGACTTCTCTAGGATCATTTCTCTTTACTAAGGTTCCAATCATATTCTACCTACCAATATTATCTATACTAGTTATAAGCATTCCATATTAGTGACTAGAGCATTACCATTATAATACTTTAATCACTTATTACTGAAGTTCTTGGTTGGTTAAGCAGGGCTTCATCAATCCTACCTTTTATTGTCTGAAAATTATCTTCTTAATATCTTATATTGGATTAAGGTTATTAATCGAATGTGCCTTTGTTAGAAGATTTGAGTAAATATTCTGATAGGATTAATTAATAGATCAAGGACTATTAGTTAAAAAAGTTGTGAATCAATGGGGAATTATCCAATCATTGATGAACAACAGACATGGAGATAATTTCCCTCAAGATTGTATAGGAAGAAGATATATATATAGTGGATGATCTTGACTTAATCTCTTTCCAACTCCAATTCCTCAAAAGAGTTTTTAAGATTAGGTGTTACTATGATTCTCAGAATGTATGCAGATGGAATTTAGGATATAGTGGTTACATTCTTATTATTGGTTTTATATCCTTAATTTGATACTTATGAATGATTGTAAGGAACACTATAGTATGATCACCTAATGATCAAACATAATTCATATTATATTAAGGTTCATCTTATGGTACAATTTTGATATACCCTTAGATCAAATCTTTCTTACCCAAAATAAGGTTTTAGCAAAGATCTTATTAAAACTTATCGCAGTCAACTTGATGATCTACTTCAATTCCATCAAGCTAAGAGAATCTTCAATCTCTTTGACAATTTTGGTTTAAAAGCGCGAAAATTATTCGGATTTTCTATGTATCAATGTAATGCACACATCTGGGTTCAACTTATTTCTAGGCTCTAATGCTGGAATGTTACAACCAGGCGCCGAGCGATGACGACGACGGCGGCGAGGATGATGACAATCCCGGCTACACGGCCACAGCAATTTCGGCATGTAGAACGGCGACGGCACCGGCGAAAGTGTAACTACCTCGGTGAATTACGCTCCTAGTTACGAGCCTGGATGAGCAGAAATGGTTGAAATAGTATGGTGGGGCCCAAATGCCACTCACAGGTAGACCTTTCGGCCGTCCCAACCATTTCCAAACATCGGGACAAGAACGAGGCGTGTAATCGGCGAAGGGATCAACTACATACACAAATGAGTATGTATGCAAGCCACCATACAATAGTACATCAGAGCCATTCCATCTAAAAAGAAAGGAAATATAGCAACGCCATACGGCAAGATCCAAATATCCTAGATAGATATAATAGTTTAGGATATCTCCTCATACATCAAACATCAGAGTATCAGGCGGAAGCGGAAGACAAAATCCGAGTACGGATAAGAAGCAAATCGGCATAAGATGCCCCATAAATAAACACATCCCGCCCACAGATCTCGCGGATCCTCGTTCCCTAATCTCTACACCGAATGATCGCCCACATCGTCTGTCTCTTCCACCCAGTATCCATCTTGCGAGTGTACCTGCTCATCTGAACTAATAATTTATCGTGTGAGACCCTAGGGTACTCAGCAAGTCTTTATGCCTCTAAAGGGACACAACCTGGGTGACGAATTGCAGCAAAAGGTAAACCCTAGCAATTCTATAGATATCGCTAACCATCCGCCTAACCATAGATAGACGGATGTCCGTGAATTAATAACAATAGTCATAACGGTTATAATGGTAATCTCCACAGATCCATCCTCCTCCTCGCTTCCCGACGAGGACGCGGACGACCAACCCCCCATCCGGTGGCGTTTTATTATCCATTCCGTGAGTGTTGCACTATTTACTAGTCGGTACCTAGTCTAGTCAAATTAAAAGCGGTACTTTAGTTATGCTTGTCTATGATCGAGAAATGTGCTCCAAGTCGTCCATAACCGGACACGGCTTTGAGAAAGTTTTACCTGCAGGTGCACAAATAGCAACACACACCGATATGCCTCGAAAACCAAATCAAAACCCAACGAGGCCACGACAAAGCAATCACAGGATTCAGAAATATTTCAGGGGCCACCCCATTAAGCTACCATGACGAAGTTGGCCGACTCGAGACGGACTCAAGGTTTGCCAATGGCTGTGAACGAATGGGAACCCGAAAATGTGGTGGGCTTGTCGACACACAAAACACTCCGCTTCCCTAAGCGATAAAGCGATTGCTCGCACAATTTAAATAAAGCGATAAAGCATGGCATAAGTACAGGATAGTAAATAAAACCTCAAACTAGTTTGTGGCCCCGTGAAATAAGAATGAATCAAGCTCGCTCGGGGGTTCATAAGCCTCCGGATGTGGATAGCGAATATTCAAGGAACAGAATCAAGTACTCGGGGTCCTACGGACACAAGTGAGCTGAAAAACCAAATAGCGAATATGGCTCACCGGTGCCACTTTCATTAGTTATCCCATTACTACTCAGATTAAGTTGTTTAGGTACCTCGTTATCCATCAGACACTCACATACCCTACACATGCTGTTCTATGACTCGCATGGCTCAAACAACTCCTGTAGTAATGGCTCATGGGATGGAGGAACAAGCTTCGGTGGGGTTTAAAAAGTAAAGGCTATGCAATACATGGGATTCAGTTTAATGCAATCGCGATTCGATGATGCAAGAATAAGATAGAGGCAATAGGTACTATATGTATGCAATCATGTGGTAGTGCTTGCCTGGCAGCTCAGTTGAAGCAAGGGATGGATCTGGGTAGTGCTCCTGGTTCTCTTGATATATCCACCGTCAAATACCTATTCGAAGAAGAACCAAACAAACAAGGGCCAACATAAATAAAGTGCACAAGCATATGAATAAATGCGACAAGCAAATAATCATGCCATTATGAATGATGCACAATTTGCATGGCAATAAGTAGCATGGCATGGGTGAGGTGTGGAAACAATAATAAAGCATTTTTATTGAGCTTTGGCCCCATTTTAGCCTCATATTAGTTGCTGTACTCTTTATATTTATATGATGCATGCTTCAAAACAAACCATGAAATGCATAAACAGAAAGGTCTCGTCGAGCTAATCATTTTAGACATATCATTTGTTGAATTTGGATTAATAAAACAAAAGTTATTAATTTATTAAGGAAAAGGGCAAGTTATTGTAATTTAATGAACTTGGAAAAAATAAAGTATCCAAAATATATTTTGAAGGCCATATTTGAATTCCTCATATTTTTCTGATTTGAAAACATATATTATTTGTTTAATTTGGATTTGTATTTTAAAAGTTATTTAAAAACAGAAATAAATTTGAATTTGAATTAATTTGAAAAAGATTTGAATTTAAATGAGATCTGAAATACTTTTGTTACTCAGATTAAGCCAGCCAGACGCCGACGGTGGGTGGGCCTGTGACTCGGCAACGCGCACAGAAATATTTTACACCGCGGCCTGCTCTAGCTCAAGCGAATGACAGGTGGGACCCGCTGGCTCGCAGGCCCACTTGACAGAGAGATGCTGCGGGCTGACCACGTGGCTCAGGGGGGGGACTGCGGGTTGAGGTTTACGAAACTACGGGATCCTTTTTGCAAAATGCCACGGGAGGCTGACGGTGGGCCACGCGGGAGCGCGGGTTGATGCAGAAAAAGGTGTGGGGGGTTATACGCAAAAAGGACTTTCGGACCCATCGTTTCTTCTTCGCGCGATCGACAGATCGCGATCGGCGGGCGAAGCGGGCTCGATCTGGGACGCTGCGGGGCTGCGGTGCAACCAGTGCGGTAGGGCTAGGGAGTTAGGAGGTACGCTGCTGCTAGATGAGGGCTGCGACGCCTTCTGGCGAGAACGAACGCGACGCCGCCAAGATGCAGGCCGTTCGTCGAATTGTCCGTGCGCGAGCAACGACGGCAGGCGGAGCGTGTCGGGGTTAAGGGCTCACCGAGAGTGTGCGGTGGTGTTGGATCGGGTCGTGCAGCGCAGGACGCGGTGATGCAGAGGCCAGATAGCTAGGGTTTAGGCGTCGGCTCGGCGGTGATCTCCGGCTCTGCGTCTCCTCCTCGACGGCGGTAGCAAGCGCTCTAGGCGTCTCCTCGTTCTCCCGTGCTTCTCGGGACGTCACGGCTGGATCGATCAAGGCGTGGTGTGGAGGCCGACGGTGGCGATGGTGTAGACGGTGCCGGTGGAGAAGAGAGAGGAGAGGCAGGGCGCCTGGGGTGGATCTGGGGGAGGCAGAGGGGAGCCGTGAGGTGGTAGATAGGGACGGGAGAGGGAGGTGGTGCCGTGGGGGAGCGGGGTAGATGGAAAAAGTGGCCTCGACCACCTTTTTCTCCTCCCTCCCTTCACGTGCACGGTCGGCTCGGCCAGGCAGGGCAGGCAGGGGGTGGCTTCCAGGTGGGACCAGCGGGCGAGGCCAGGAGGCAGGGGCAGGCTCGGGCTAGGGGGCCACACGGCAGGGAGAGAAGAGAGGGAGAGAGGGTAGGCTCGGGCTTGAGCTAGGTTTGGGGTAGATGGGAGGCTCGGGCTAGGGTTTGTCTAGGGTTGGAGAGGGGTAGGTAGCTGGGTGGGGTTTTATCCTGGTGGGGCCAGCTAGATAGAGAGAAGAGAGAGGCCGAGAGGGGTGATGAGGTGGTTTAGGGTTTAGCTAGAACTAGGTTTAGAGGGGGTATGGTGATGATGGGGTAGATGATTGGGGTGGGATCTTAGCTAGAGGGTAAGAGAGAGAGAGATGAGGTGGCATGGAGTGGTACTATATGACAAGATCAAGCATGCTCTAGACAAGCACTAACAGGATCAAGGCAAGAAAAGAGGGGGAGGTGATGATGGGGTTTAAGCTAAATTAACTTAGATCAAGCCAAAAGAAAAGATAGAAAAAGAGAGAGAGATGATGATCCACTCAAGATTCAAATAAAAACCAAATACTAGAAAAGGTGGCACTTGCATGGCCCATGCAAAATATTTAATACCATGTTGATTATTGTGAAAACAATATTATTACATGGCATTATTCATTTGCATTTCCAAAGGTGGAATAAAGCCAAGCATAAGAAATGAAAGGATGCCCCATGTGGAGTAGTTGGAGATGGCCATGTTTGAATAAAATTAGGACTTGCTAGTGTGTATGTGCCACTAGGTATTTAATAGTCCCATAATATTCTCACATGAGCATAAATCCATAATAATCCAAATGGAAGCTAGGAGAAAGGGTCCCACTCACAAGGCATGCAAAGGTGGCCATGTGGCTCTCATATATCAATGATGTGAAAACAACATGATGCCAAGATGAGAGCATGTGGAAAAATAGAATTGGATCCATTCCAACCCACATGAGCTAGAGGTAAAACCAAATAAGTTGCAATGCTCATATATGGTGGAATGGTGGAATGATGGGGTGATGACAAGAAAAGTGGTGGAGTTAAATAAAAGATATGCCCCCAACTCAACTTGGGCATTTAAACAATATATCAAGAGCCAAATACAATATCAAGAGGCAAATACAATTAATAATGCATATGAGATAAGAACCAAAACAAAAAGGGTTTTATATGATGCTCAAATGCAAGGTGGCATGATGACATAAGCATGATATATTTATGATGCAACAATTATATGTAGGAAGTAGCATTATACATAGACTAGGCTAGTAGCATTGCAATTGTTAGACAATTGGGATGCTACAGAAAGCCACGACAGCGGCCTTTTTAGTTTATTACGTACTACTTTAGTTTAAATTCGATGTAATCCACCTATATTCGTCCATTTTAATAAAATTCGTCTATCTTTAATAAAATTTAGCCAAACTTAGTAACTCGGTATAGGTAGGCGAGTGGGAAACTCATGACGAAAAGCGGAATCTAGGTCTGGTATTCGGCCTGGGTGTGGAGATGCTCTTACCTGTGTTCGCTCGCCGCATAAAGTTCCGGTCGGCCACTCAGATGGACATGAGTGGTTTCTTGGCCTGATTAACCACGGTGGGCCAATTTGACCTCCAGAATAGCATCCCTTAGGGACTTCTGGCCCACTGCGGGTACTGATGATGATCTAACGGCCAAAAATGGCCAAGGAACAAGATCGGAAGGCTGAAATTGTTTGGGTCGTGAGATGCCTCATCTCATTTTTAACTCGGTAGTAGTGATAAATACCAACCCGATCCACGAGGATCATTGCGGCAAAACATTCCTTTTGACTCGGGACATACATGCAACCTGACCATTTCTTGAAATAGGCAAACAATATAAAACATAAAACAAATCGGTTAGTTAAGGTTAAAATTATCTTTTTCATTGGTACGTTATCCCAGTTTGACAGGAGAGTTACATTAAGGGACGGAAATTATGTATTACCAAGAACTGCAGTGGCAAAAGTAAAATGGCAAGATTTAAAGTGGCCAAAACAAAATTTCGTCTTTTGATCCACCCAAAATTTTTAGTTAGCATAAAACACATAATAATTTTTGTAAAATTTCGGAGGATGAAAAGGAGGAAGAGACGGGTAAAATTAACAGGGCCGTACCCTTAGAAACCGCCGCTCGCGTATAAACCAGCGGTGGCCGCGGTACTAGTACGTGTACTGTGTACGTCAAGCTAAGTACTCCGTACTTTCCCCCTTGTATTCTGAGATACGTATAGCCATCCATCATTGATGAGAGTGACCCCGCATGCATGTGCCAAGGCTGCAACCGTATCTTTTCAGTTTTGATCCGGCCCTGCTGCGCGCCTGTCCTTTTCCCACGATTGATCGCATCGGTACGTCCATTGTGATCCTCCGTCTGACTCACTTCGATCTTATCCTAATCCCCGTGCGACCGTGCGCTGCCAGCAGCTAGCAAAACGCTGCAGGGACTGCACATGCAGCACACGGTTTGCTCCCACCCCGACGGCTGGAGCCCCTGATCCCTTGTCCAGTCCTCGAAGTACTCTCATTGTTCTTTTTACAAAAGCCCATCGATTTACTGATAATTATTTATAGTAGTATAAAGAAACTAAAAAGTAATAAAAGTTATGTAGTTCTTGGACCTGCTAGCAACGACTATAGAATCTACATTACCACAGTGTGAACTGTTCCTCTCCCTCTCCTAAGGCGGCTAAGGTATTGTCGCCTCCTGTCGGCGCCGCCGTCGATCTGCCTTGCTTCCGTGGCCTTTGGGCCATGAAGGTGTGGTGGATCTACCCCCCCGCCAGCGGGAGGGCTCCGTTTTTCTATTTTTAGGATTCAAGTTTGGTGGGACGGTGCTTAGGTGGTGGCGGTGACGTCTCTTCCAATAAGGTCTTCCCGGCTTCAGCCTCATCTCGATGCAATGCCGAGGAGCTTGTGAGAGTGGTGTGGTCCTCGAGGATTTCTTCTGGCTGTGGGGATCTTCGGATCATCAAAGAGCTTCAGTGGCAGTTCAACCTTCTTCTTCATCTCTAGGACGGCTGTGGTCTTTTTGACCCGTTCGGCGACTTCCCGTCCGCAACCAACCACGTCAGGCCAGCTCAGGGAGGAGCGGCAGCGGCAGCGCGCCATCGACATGGTCTAGAGATTGAAGATGAAGGGCTTCTCAAAGATTCGATGTAATTTTTGTTTTTATTGAGATGCTTTGTACCGTTCGATGTTTCTTTTAATGCCAAAGTCCTATCTGCAAAAAAGAGAGAGTCTACATTAGCACAAACCAGATGTGTGTCATTGTCCTCACCCTTTCCATCACCGGAACTGAGCAATACTTGTCCAGTAGAGCCTGATTTAGTAGACAAATGGAAATTCGTCATGTTAAGACCCCAAAAGACCAGCGCATCAGAGTAGTAACCATCATCAAAAAATCTGAAACTACACTAGCAAACACGAAAACCGACTAGATCTCGAGAGATCCGTAGGATCTACAACTCCACATGCCCTCCTCCAATGCTAGACTCACGATAGTAGCAAGGATAAGACTGGAGGACCTTTGTTCTGATTTCATGATATAACCGTCGTCTCACCATCCCGAAAAGACACTAACAAACAACCTAGTGAAAAACAAGAACCCTTCGGCCGACGAGTGGCGGCCGTGGTCTGCCACGCCTCTAAGGCCCCGAGATACATAGCGGGCCGGCTTCATCGCGGCGAGGGGACAAAACCGCAAATGTGGTTTACAAACGCCTCCAGGTCGCCTACTCTCCTCGTGCTGAATGTACATGCATAAAATAGATTTTCTAATGCCATAAACTTTTTTTCTTCTTCTTCTTATAGGAGTGAATCTCAATACGCGTAGCAACGGTTATAAGCCCAGTTGTGATTTCTTCTTTGCTACTCATGCCGTGTCATTTCTGTATTTAGCATACGTAGGCTCCAAGTAACAGTTAAACAAATACACCAATGGTCAGACACTAGCATTTTTGTTAAGCAAGAAAGAATACACTACACACATAGGGATAAAAACGTATAGCAAGAGAATAAGCATGGAAATTGTGTCTAAATAATTGAAAGGAGAAGAGAAAGTTACAAATCTTTTTTTGTGTTTTTTTTTGACAGAACCCTTTTGTGTTGAGAAAGAAACCGTGTAGTTTATCCTTTTGTTTTGAAGAGAGAGAAAAGGATCGTGGTTTATCTTGTGCTGCAGGGTTTATTGTCATGGTTGACAAGTCAATTCCCTTCCGGCCTTCTTCTCCCATAAATAAACCCACCAACGCACCCAAAAGCCTGCACCCAGAAGGCACCAGCGAAACAAACAGAGACACATCAGTTCCCATCCTTTCCTCGTTGCGAGTAGATCTTTTTGCAGGGGAGGGAAAAGCTCCGGCGATGGACGGCGGGAAGAAGAGCCGGGACCAGCACAAGCAGCCGCAGGAGCGCAGGGAGCGCAAGTCCTGCACCGGCATGAGCGGCGACGCCAAGAAGGGCGGCCGCGGCGGCAAGTTCACCTGGGAGGGCGCCGACGGCTACACCGACGAGGATCTCGACCTCATCGGCAACAAGGACGCCGGGGCCGGCGCCTCCGACAACAAGAAGTCCTAGGCACCTCCCCCTTCGCCCCCGCCCGCCCGCACGTCGTCTTCCGTCCCGATCGATCGTCTCGTTAGCTTCCCGTGTCAGTTCTTGAATAAATATGTTAGGGTCGTGGGCATGTAGATAAGATCTATCTCATCTAGTATCTTAAGTTGTTGACTTGCTAGTGCCGGACGAACTGATTTATCCGGATCTTGCACTCATGGTTCAATCTACTAGTAGTATTCTTCTTTCTCCGATCTTTTTTTTTATTATCATGCCAAGGTTTCTGCTGTGTTCCGAATCGATCTGTAAATTCGTCGGCAGACTGGTAAGCTGTCGTGATTGATATGCTTCGTCCTACCTTGCTTCAGATTTTACCGAAGCTCGACATGATCAGTTCTCCTTGTACTACGATTTCTGAATCATCTGACAAGAAGATCCATCCAACTATCATGGATCAGTTTCTTTTTTCTTCCTTGTCTGCCTGCCTAATATGGCTGATCTCTTGCATCGAGTAGTAGTTTTTACAAACAAACAGGAGTTACTGCATCATCTGATTCATAAATCGGAAGTCTGCAGGAGTCACTCTCGCAGTCCTGGCCCACTAAGCAAATGATTCATCACCATCCAAATTAATAAATTGTACTAGCTGTAGTTTTATAATCGTTTCGTGGTCTATCCACAAAGAACAGACAAATCGAGGCCCGGAGACAGCATCGATGACACGTGATGGTCATCGACGAACGCCTTATTGCAGCTTTTTTTTTCAAGATAAAAAGGAGCTTTATTACTCAACGGGGAACGGTTTACAACACGAGACGGTCGTGCTCGACGATCCAACTCTCGCATGATTACAACACGAGACGGTCGTGACTAAACCTATCATGAGAACGCTCCAATTTAACAAAATCACTAGCTCTCTGTAACGAACCCAAGTAGATTTCTTCAACTAGCTCAAAATACACAGGTACAGATCCAGAATCAGAGTATTGAGGAGTGAGGAAGAGGAGTAAGGGGAACAAGTTGTGTGATTGATCATCGATAGTCTCTCCTAATTCTATGGAAAATGATTCGCCTCCTCCGGGATCGAACGAAACGATCCCCGGGTCGTTGCTCGCTCACGCTGAGTGGAGGCCCACCCATGACGCGTCAGGTGGACGAATCGAGTGGAGGCTCACCCACGACGCGTCTCGTGGACGAATCGACGTGTGACGCGGAGCCCACTGCAACCTCATCTCTTTTCCTCTTTCTCCTTCGTTTCTCCGGCATCTCTCATCCCTCGGTCTTTTCCCATCTCTTCTCACGCCCATGTCTTCTGACCTTCCAGTTCCCCAGAGATCTAATACAATCCCCTGACAGCATGCTACAAGCACCTGACGCGCTACACGCGCCCAGCGGCCCCGCTACAAGCGCTAGATGTGTGCCCGGCGACGCTGCTACAAGCTCCTAGCGGCGCTGCTACATGCGCGCAATGACGCTACTACAAGGGTGGAGGCGCTACTGATGCCCGGTGGCGCCGCTTACGCCTCGGCTGCTACACTACCGCGCCAATGCCCGCTTCATAAGCGCTGGCGCGTCAAGCAACGTTGCTACAAGCTCACACCGGTGCTGCTACATGCGCGCAACGACGCTACTACAAGGCTCGCCAATGGCCATCATGCGCGCGATTCTGCTACGCGCCCGTGGCCCTTCTGGCGCTGGCGACGTTACGCTACATGCTGATGCGACGCTGCTACAAGCGCACGGCTACAACGCCCGACGAAGCTGCTACAAGCGCTCAACGGAGCCGCTACATACGCCCGATGGGCCTGCTATAAGGGCTTGATGGCTCTGCTACAAGCGTTACAGCCAGATGTGGGTCATCCCTACCGTCTTTGACTTGCGGCAGTGAATGCCGGCGACTACTGCAGGACATGCCACCGCGTCACCCCCATCTCCTCGATTGCCTTCCTCTCTGTGCGAGAGCGAGAAGCTCGGTCCCCTATTTTTTTTGGGAGAGAGGAGAGGTGCACGCGCGGGGAGCCGTAGTTGACCTCATCTTATCCAGGGACACGTGTCAGCCTCCCGACCCGGGGGATCGGGGGTTTTGATCCCCCGGGGGACGTGTAGAGCTCGCCTTTGCCATCTCAATGCACTATCATGGATATAGATCTGATTCTACTACGGGTAATTGATTCTAAACAAGTTCAGTCTAGAAAATCTTTTATTACCTTACTTCAGGTTTAGTGGGCGACATTGCCAACTTCTTGGTCTACGTGGGAGAATCAAGATAGGCTTCGGCAAGAGTATCAGAATGCTCTTGCTTGGGGTCAAGCAGGACTTCAGGTAGGGAATGTCACGACCATGGGCCGGGCCGTCACACATAAGAAGACCACTCAAGACGAGGCCCATTGGGACCAAGACCTGACTTGCCCAGCTGGCCGCAGCCTCCGGCTATGTAAAGGGAAGGATAGAATTAGGCGAGCGCTACACGTTCCTCGGGGGATCAAAACCTCCGATCCCCCGGGTCGGGAGGCTGACACGTGTCCCTGGATGAGATGAGGTCAACTACGGCGCCCTGCGCGTGCACCTCTCCTCTCTCCCAAAAAGCAGGGGACCGAGCTTCTCGCTCTCGCATAGAGAGGAAGGCAATCGAGGAGACGGGGGGCGACGTGGTGGCGTGTCCTGCAGTAGTCGCCGGTGTTCACTGCCGCAAGTTGAAGACGGTAGGGACAACCCATAGCTGGCTATAACGCTTGTAGCAGAGTCGTCAAGCCCTTATAGCAGGCCCATCGGGCGCATGTAGCAGCTCCATTGAGCGCTTGTAGCAGCTTCATCGGGCGTCAGTAGTCGTGCGCTTGTAGCAGCGTCGTCATGCACATGTAGCAGAACCGACAGGCGCATGTAGCGGCGCCGCCAGGCGACTGTAGCGCCGCCGCCAGGCGTTTGTAGCAGCGTTGTTGGGCGCTTGTAGAGGGGTCGTGGGTCGCGTGTAGCAGAACTGCCGGGCGCGTGTAACGCCGTCGTCGGGCCTTGTAGTAGCGGTGTTGCGCGCATGTAGCAGCACCTCTGTGAGCTTGTAGCAGCGTCGTCGGACGCTGGCCAGCACTTAGAAGCGGGCCGGGCGATGTAGCGGCAGTGCGTGTAAGCGGCATCGCGAGCGCCAAGGCCGCCACATTTGTAGTAGTGTCGTTGCGCGCATGTAGTAGCGCCACTGGGAGCTTGTAGCAGCGTCACCGGGCGCGCGTCTGGCACTTGTAGCGGGGCCGCTGGGCGCGTGTAGCACGTCGGTTGCTTGTAGCAGGCTCTCGGGGGATTGTATTAGATCTCTGGGGACTGGAAGGTCGGAAGACATGGGGATGAGAAGAGATGGGGAAAGACCAAGGGATGAGAGATGCCGGAGAAACGAAGGAGAAAGAGGAAAGAGATGAGGTTGTAGTGGGCCCCGCAACATGCAGCCGTTTCCTGCCTTCACGAGCTGGACACGCATAGCGGGGGCGCGCGTCACACGTTGATTCGTGCACGAGATGTGTTGTGGGTGGGCCTCCACTCAGCGCGAGCGAGCAACGACCCGGGGATCGTTTCGTTCGATCCCCGGGGAAGGCGAATCATTTCCGATGGCAAATCTGGTTGTGCCATAGTGCCATTTGGCAATGCTTTCTTCAGTAGTGAAAAATGTACCACATGATGTATTTTACTGTTAGTTGATAGATCCAATTTGTAAGCCACGGGACCCACTTGTTGGAGTATTTTATGAGATCAAGAAAGTGTAAGTGAGTTTCTGATTCGATCTTTTGGCAATCGAGGTTTGGACATAAGGCTGAAGTTTCAGAAACACTTCTCACTCACTGCAAACTCCCTTTCAACCCTTTTCTTATCTGCCTGAGCCTTCATACGCTACTAAGCTCGTAATAAATTATGTTGAATGAGTTTCTGCATATATCTTGTTTATCTTGTAATCAGGTTACCAAATCAGGAACAGTTGTGGAATCTCAAGTAGCAACATCATGTAGGCCAAAATGCTTTGGTTTGTACCCATACAATACCTCAAATGGTGACTTGCCCAGGACGAATGATACGTTGTCTTGTACCAAAATTCTTCTAATCCATCTAGACCATTTAGTTGGACATGCTTGAGTCATGCAACAGAGTTCATACCTAGCTTTGTAGCCAGTGCAGAAACATGGCATTGTCGCGGTCCGAAAGCAATCATCGCACTCATGCATTGTTGATTCCATTGTCAGCAGCCTAGCGCTTATGGAAGTCGGTGCCAAGATGGATCGAGCGAGAGAGAGGAGGTGCTCGCCGATGAGATATGGCATCAGCAGATTCCTTCCGTAGAATCCAGATGCTCCTCAAGCCGCGCACGTCTTGGCAAATTGACACCGCTCAAAAAAGGGAATAAGAAACAGAAAATAAAAACAAGGTACGCTGGATATAGGGAGATGGTCTCACCTGGCGAAGATGCCGTGGGCGCCTCTTCTTATCGATCTTCTCCTTGCATGAGGTGAGAGGATGCTTCTCATACGGCTAAACAGGAAGAAGAAACAGTGGATCGTGTTACCTGGTGCCGATGGTGCGTGTCCCGTTAAGGGCGGTCGAGGATGTAGCTGGTGTAGAACCCCCATACGCGCCTCCACACGTCCAGACGCCATCGCATGCGAAGATCCGCCGACTCCTAGAGATCCTACCACCAACCTACAACCTCTATGTGGGAGGATAGCGGCAGACCAAGAAATAGCGGATTCGTGCCGCCGTTGCTGCCATACTTGCCTTGCGGAAAAAGAGCGGTCAAAGGGGAGTACTTGATACAAGGACGACGGGATCGAGTAATTCCTCACCACAACCACGCGTGAGGTCGGCGCGTCCTGCTCGCGTTCCCCATGGCATCACTAATCTCTCCATGTCGACAAAGATGGTGTGAGGCAGCATTGGTCGCGGCAAATGCTTGATACGTCGATGCTTCATGCTAGTTTAGTATCTACTTTACTTTGTTTTGTCTATAGTTTGAGGTGCTTTTTATATGTTTTCTAGTACTGACCTATTAACAAGTTGTCATAGTGTCAGTTGCCTGTTTTCTACTGTTTTTTGTTTCAGAAAAGTTAGTAAAAAAATATTCTTGGAATTGGACGAAACAAACGTTAAAGTCAATAACTTTCCATGGAAAACGAGAAGTCCAGAGGGGAGACGGAGAGGAGTGCCAGGGCAGCCAAACCTCCCTTGGCGCGGCCAAGGGTGGGCCCACGCCTGGGAGGGGTGTGGCCCCTCTGGCCGCCTCCTCGGCCTCCGAAGCCCCCGATGCAGAAACCCTAAGCATCCGATCAAATATTCATGAAACCTTCTATAGCCGCCGCCACCGTCGTCCCTAGATCGGGGGATCTGAAGTTCTTTCCGGCACCCTGCCGGAGGGGAGATCATCCCGGAGGCCTTCTCTCTGGTATGATGTGTGAGTAGTTCCACCTTGGACTATGAGTCCATATAGTAGCTAGATGGTTGTATCTCCTCTAGGGCTGTTAAAAAAGTTCGAGCTCGACAAACCGTTTGAACTCGATTCGTTATTTGCTCGATTCGAGTTCGGCTCTAAGTCTAAACAAGCCAAACTCAAATGTCATCAGGCTCACGAGCTTCACGAGCTCGAGCTCGCTCGAGCTCGGTAAAAAGCTACGCTAGTCCACTTGTAATAAATATTTAAGAGCTATCCTAGGCCTATCATCCTTGTTTATGTCAGCCCAATGAATTTCAAGTCCATGGAAAGAAGGAATCCATCGTTGATTGTTCCACTTCCATCTGGTAGCTCACGATTACACAAGAAAATGATAACATGCCTAGCCTCTTGGGCTTTGGCAGCCTCGTACAACCCAGAGTAAATTCGGGCGTCATGCACATTGCAGACTGTAGCATACACGACAGTATTTTTAGTACCAACCCGCTCGGCGATAGAGGGTAAGGGTGACGTTCCAACTATATATTGAGCCTGTGCAGAAACTTTGAAGAGCAGTGTGCCTCATTAGGCCGACGATCAAATTGATAATTTAATTCGAAATTAGAAATAAAACTAGCGAGCTTTGTGAGCTCGGCGAGCCTTTGACGAGTCAAACTCGAGCTTGCCTTTCAGCTCGCGAGCCGAGCTCGAGTTACAAAATTAGCTCGTGTTGCAAATCGAGCTCGAGCCGAGATGAGGTGGATTCGCTCGAGCTTGGCTCGTTTACACCCCTAATATCCTCATTGTGCTTTCATGTATAGATCTTATGAGCTTCGTTCATGATCAAGATCTAAGCTATTTGTAATCATGCATGTTGTGTTTGCGGGGTCCGATGAATATTGAGATTATTATGTTGGTTTGATTAATGGTTTTGTCTTTATGATTATATCATGTCTGTGTTGTTTGTGATCTTGCATGCTCTCTGTTGTTAGTAGCTATGTTGGCCAAGTAGTTGCTAGTGACTCCAAGAGAGGGTATTTATGCTCGATAGTGGGTTCATGCCTCTAGTTTCCAAGGGAAGTGACGGAAATCTCTTTGGTTGTAGATGTGTTGTTGCTACTAGGGAGAAAACAATGGTCTCTTGTTCATGGAACATGTGGACTGTTTACCTTACACACTTTGTTTAAAGCAGTTGTCTGTTGCTTACAACTTAATACTGGAGGGGGTTCGGATGATAACCTGATGGTGGACTTCTAGTCATAGATGTAGTTGGATGGTAGTCTATGTATCTTGTTGTATTGCCCAATCAAATCTCATAGGATCTTTTTAACTAGTAATTGCATTGTTATGCCTTGCTCAGTTTCTGTCAATTGCCATGCTGTAATTTGTTTACCCTTCATGCCATGTTGTTTATCTAAAGAGAGCACCTCTAGTGAACTATGGACCCCGGTCCAATATTTACCATTGATACATCTTCCACTTTTACCTATTTACTTGCTGCAAACCATTACCTTCCACACCATATGTTTAATCCTTTGTTACAGCAGACCGGTGAGCTTGACAACCTCACTGATTCATTGGGGCAAAGTCTTGAGTTTGTGTTGTGCAAGTCTCCGCGTTGCTTGCAACATCTGTGTGACGCTTCCTTCCTCCTTCTGGTTCAATAACCTCGGTCTCTACTGAGGGAAGACTTGCTGTTGTGCTCATCACACCTTGATCTTGGGGTTTCCAACGAAGTGATCCACGTCAGCACCATCAATGTGCGCTATAGAGAAAGAAGGAGCAGCTTTCACGAGCTTGTTACTTTGCAGTCCGAAAGTTCGCAGGCGAAGGCATCGCGGGGTCCGCGTTGCTTGTAATCATCGCGATTCAAAAAGTTGGTGGGGGTAATTATCGAGAGGGGCATTTCGACTGAATGGTGGCCAAACCAAATATTTTCAAATCTTAGCCATTATGTCAGGATATTCTGTTACATTAGTATCTATCGTGCCCCTGCTGTGCCCCTTCTAATTCACCCTGCACGTGCCGCACGGGCAAATCTATTTATGTACTTTCCTAACCCCTGACAGTGAATCTGGCAGCAGTCCTTTTTCTCCCTCCCCCCACACTGAATCCGGTTCGGTGGCGGCGATGGTCATTTTTCTCCCCGCCCCTCCCCCTCCCACACACCCCCACCACCCCTCCCCACCCACCCACACACACTGAATCCGTTGGAGGCATGTCAAGCGAGGCCAAGGTGGTAGGTACGTCGGCAACTGATTTGGCTTCATCGGAGCCAACATCTCAGGCGCAACGCCAGACAAGTGAAGCAGCGGCGGGGTCTGCAGCCCATGTTAGCGAGTCAGCCAAAAGTCTGCTAATAGGGTACCTACGAGCAACAGGTTGAAGAGAAAAGCTAGGCCGACGACGGAGTGTTCGGCTGCAGTGTGGGGTCGTGCGACCCAGATCTCGAAGAAAACCACCTGAGAGAAGAGCGAGAGGTGAATTTTTCCTTTTTGTGCCTTGTCTTGCAAGTAGATTAGTTACTGCAAAGTAGTGTCGAATAAACTGAAAGGTCCCCATTTTAATCAAATTAGGAACAACTTCGATGCAGCGGACCTATATGAGTTCACGGTTCATGTCTGCCAATACACTGCAAAACTAGATTTTGGTTGCGAGAGGGTTGTGTTCGGGCAGGATGTGTGTCTGCTTGTCAACTACAAAGAGGTCATGTCTGTTTTACAGCCGATCGATATGCTTCATGCTAGAATTCCTTGGGGATCCAAACAGGGGAAAAATGGTGTGGCGTAACATGAGTGATACCTATGTGCAAATTGAGCACTCCCATGAGCTTTAGATGCTTTGGGAGTGTTGTGCAGCTGATCGTTAGGTGAAAGTTGAAGCAATAATTGATGATATGTATGCAGATACTAGAGATCTTGCTGCTAGATCTTCTGCTGCTCGAGTTTATGGACCACCAGATGCTGATCAAGCTAAGTTCAATATACACCTAGAGGTGGATTCATACATAGAAAAACTCGATGACGAATTTAATAAGACAATTTTGTCATGTACTATGGAGATGGCCGTCGATTCCAAAAACATAACTCTTGTTGAACTGAGAGAGATGATTGGTGAGGAAATCATTATTGGACCTAAGCAGATGGCACGACTCCGGTGGTGGCATCATAAGAAGCAGGAATTCATAGAGGTTTTGGATACCGATGATCTGATGCATATTATGCAATGAAAGAAGCAAACCAGGAAGGTGTTCTTCCTGGCTTCCATTTCTGGTGTTGTTGGACAGGTTGTAGTGCTTGCAGAGCCCCCTGTTGTGGCTGAACAGAACGAGGCAATAGACGTTGATCAGATCTGATGAGAGTTGCTACCCAGGGATTTTCATATAGACCACAGGGTTCCCCTGCCTGTATTTATAACAAAGATTGTTGTTATTTTGAAACTATATTGATGTGGTCGTGTTTGTTCAGAGATTGCAATCCGATGTTCTGTGAGCTGTTGAGATTTTCGGACATATCACTCGATGAAAGCATCATTGTTGTAATAAGAAATAAGTACATTGTAGTTGACATGATTATGTTTGCTGAGATGATATGATATACTTGTTTCTGAGATTATGATTGTTAAGAGATTGTAATATAATGTTCTGTGAGCTGTTGGGATTTTCGGACATATCATTCATTGAAACCATCACTGAACAAGATGCCATATAAGTACCTTGTAGTTGACATGATTATGATATAATATAATGCTCTGTGAGATCAGTAATTTGAATAATGGTTGGATAACTACTTGTTACTTAGAAGGAGGTACTATCATGGATGAACGAACATAGGGTTTAGGAAAAAAATTACTAAGTAGGAGACAGTGATCTATTGGACGGACATGTCTAGGATTTAGGAATAAGGGTTAAGGGGTTAGTATAATAAACAGTTCATTAGACCCTAAACCATAAACCCTAATCCTATATTGTTTGGTACATAATATTTTGTATGTTGCTATAAATCAAACAAATTGGGAAGGAGGAAGTACATGATTAATATTACAACTTAAAAAACTATTAGATATGAGACAGTAATCCAGCCATTGGACATTGTATCAATTAAACCATTGTAGCATGCCAATTTAGTCAATGTTGCAACGTTGATGCACTTCACTTTCCCCACTCCTGCTCTCTCCACTTACTACCCTCCTCTCCCTCCTCACCGTCGCTGACGCGTCGTCGCGGCCGCATTCGCCATGTCATCCTGGAACGACGAGGACGACCAGTCAAGCAGCGACAACTTTCTCTTCGACATCGAGTCTTCCCTCCCTAATGTGAGTTCCTCTATTTTCTCGGCAATAGTTAGGCATTGGTAATTACTTCCACCCAAGACTTTAAATGTGCATGCAATCGTGCTTATTTTTAGCTTTTTGTTCCCTTATAGGTACCACTCACAATCTACAACCCCGATTAGGAGAGCCTAGATCTCGTTTGGAAGTACCATGTGACCATGGGCTAAAACTAAGGAAATATGTTGCATTTGAAGGCAGTAACACTGGAAGAAGGTTTTTGGGTTGTACAAATCAGGTTTGCTTTCATTATGTACAATGGAGACATGAAGAAAATTGTGTAGTGTTATGTTGATAATTAGGTATCATGTTTTTTAGGTTGGCCCCATGTGTAAAGCAGTAGATTGGATGGATCTTGAGTGTCCAGACACACTTAAGAAATGTTTGGACCAGTTGTGGGATATGTATGAGCTCGAAAGGTCGGGGAGATTTACAGATGCCTGTGATGCAGCTGCAAAAAATTACAAACTCTTGGTAGGAAATAAGAAGCTAGAACAGGAAATCAAGCATTTGCGGTCAGAACTAAATGACACAATCAATGGGAGCTTGGTGGTGGGAACTGCACAGAAGCTTCAGAAGGCAGAAAAGGAGAGGGATTAGCTCATTAAATAGAATAAGAAGCTAGAGTACTGTATTGCAGATCTGTTGAAGGATCTGAAGAAGGAGCGCGATATGGACAAGGACAAGCTACAAAGGATCAAGGAAATTTTAGATGAATAATTTGTGCCGTGGCAATATCTGCAACCAGTTAACTATAAAATTTGCAATTGTGATATCTTAACTTATCCAAACTCAATCCTTGAGCAAAATAACCTTTCAGAAGAAAGCATAGTTTGCATAGAGAGAGGTCCACGTTTAGAAAATCACTACTACATGGATAAGACACGATTTGGTCTGTCAGAACACATAGTTTGCAAATTAATTTCAGAAGAACTTATAGTTTGCACTAAGCCTGGCACGGAGATGCTCGTTTTCCTTCTTGAGAACCTCCAGTTGGAGGGTTCGTTCGATCAGGTTCACTTTGGTTTTTACCTTCTCCCTCAGTACTTGGATGTGTGCCTCCCGCTGGTTCAAGCGCTCTATCTGGGAAGCGACAAGCTTATCAGTAAGCTTAAGATTATCTCCATGAGCTCCTTGATAATCTCCTCCTTCGCATGAGCTGAGGCGATACCTTTCTTGTGAAGTTCCTTCTAGACGACGATGTCCACCTTTAGATTGTGCCACTTGTCATAAAGGATCGTGACTTCTTCTCTTAGGCGGTCATGAGCCACTTTTTGAAAATTCTGCTTCTCCATTTGGATGGCCATCTTGTCCTTTAGCCAGGTCGACAGTTCTAGAGTTGAGCTTTCACCTCTTCTGCTGCAACAAAAATATGTGGTTAGTTTCCATAATTTAAACAATTAACTAGTGTCAAAGTCATAATTTGAAGGACAGGGCGATCTAAATTTGTTTAAAATTTAACAGAATCAACTAGTGGAACAGTACTAATTCCAATGTCATAGAAATATAGCCTTTTTCCCAATTCAACACGATAATCTAGTGGCGCATTCCTAATTTCAATGTTAGAGCAATATATCCTTTTCCCAATTCAACAGGATAAAGTAGTGGCACAGTCCTAATTTCAATTTCAAAGCAACATAGGACTATCTCCAACTAAGGGTGCCGTGGGTTTTTCCAATGTAACCAAATAGTAGTGGCATAGTATTATTCTAATTCGAAGCTCAGATACATAATGGAAACAAAGTATGATGTCCATTTATGAGAACACAAACCCATAATTTAGTTGACATGCAAGTAAGATAAATAGAGAAATAAGGAGTTGCTCTAAGATTCCTTAATTGCACGACATATATAAATTACAAAAGCAGCGGAGCATGAACTGAGATTCTTGTCCCCTCTACTCGGAATCTGACTTGGGCATTGCCGTTAGCTCCTCGTTCTCCTTGTTTGGACTCTTCAGCATTGTGAGACCTTGGCCCATGTCCTCCTTCATCCGACTCATTGCATCCAGGCAACAGTCCCTGTCATTGTAGGCTTTGATGGCAGCCTTTGCTTTGTTGATGCGTTCTCTACATGTCTCAGTGGCTTTGTCCAGCAGGAGGATGCATCTATTTTGGAGATTCTTCTTGTCACACATGAGCTTCGTAATTAACTTGCTGGACAGGTCTTGTTTGGACAAGCTGTGTGTGATCAACTTCTGTAGCTCGTCGATCACCCTCTATAGCTCGTCGTGCTCTACTTTAAGCCTCTTGATGTGAAGTGAAAAATCAAGCGTGATCTCCTTCTGCAGAGACAAACGCCTTCGAAGGCGCTCATTAGCCTGGGTTAGGGAGCGTGCACCCAGTAGTTGGTTGTCTATCTTGGCATTGATCGTGGCCACCTTGTCACGGCAATCGGACTTTGCTTGCTACATCGTTCATGTTATTTAAAATAGGCACTCTATAATTGTAATGCATGTTCCAGGGAAGCACAATATTCAAATCATAAAAACACCAGTGTGTCTATGAAGAACAATATTGAATGAAAGGATTGAGCATGGTCCTACTTGGAGGCTACTTGCGGGCATACACGATCTAATATTTCCACATTTAGAATCTCAAAAATAAAACCAAATGCATGTCAGTGGCATTATGAGTGTTAAAAAGTGTGGACATTTCCTACCTCGCTAAGCTAGGGATCATGGCCGAACAGTTCCTGCGACGTTGGCGCCATCATTCTAGTTTCAGGGTCCACGACCGCCCTGGAATATGTAGCAAAGTAAGAAGAAGAATAAGAAGTAGACATAGAATAAGAAGAAGAAAACAAAGAGGAAGAAGAAGAGGAAGACTGTACCGGGAGGAGCCCTCGCCTGCTAGAACACTCAGCACCGCCACCGCCATCATGCTGATTTCAGGGTCCACGGCCGCCTTGTAATATGTAGCAGAGTAACAAGAAGAAGAATAAGAAGTAGACATAGAAGAAGAAGAATAAGACTGTACTGGGAGGAGCCCTCGCTTGCTGGAATATTCAGTGCCGCCGCTGCCATCGTGCTGGTTTTAGGGTCCACCGTCGCCCTGGAATATGTAGCATAGTAATAGTAAGAAGAATAAGAAGTAGCCATAGAAGAAGAAAACAGAGAAGAAGACTGTACCAGGAGGAGTCCTCGCCTGCTGGAACATTCAGCGCCATTGCTAGGAGATATTGGGCCTCTGTGTGATGGGGGAATAAGAAGCTGGTTGAGCAAGAAGTTAAAGGTGGCGAGCTCTCTCGTTTCTATCCGCGTGCACGGTCGATCTGCCTCTCTTTAGGGGAGCCATGGCTAATGCAAATGGAGGAAGGTGGGGTAGGAGGAAGAAGAAAGTGATGGGCGGGGGAGAATGGTCAAAGAGTCCAATCCGTGGTACAGTCTTATACAAGACCACTGTTTACTCTGGTGCTATCTCAACCTACATCCATAGTTCATTTGTTAATCAATGGCCTATGTTGCTTCCTTCTCAAAGAAGCGTGACAGGCAAAACCAGGGAATAAAACCCCACAGTCCACACGATAGGACTTGATTGGACTGGCTTTAATGAGATGGATGGTTCAGTGGGGCTTCAGCGCACGCCGCCTAATATCCCGTGGATAAAGGGGCCAGGGTGGGACTACGAGGGAGGAAGTAATTGTGGGCTGCACGTCCAACGTGCCTGCATGCTTATAGACTAAGAGATACTCCTCGCATGTTCAAGGGGTTGTTATGACGCGCACAACTACTGCACGAACACAGCATGCTGAAATGTTGAACTCCATGTCGATAGGCACGCACTGGACACTTTCCGACACTGCCACAAGGCGCATTTTGTGATTTGTTACGTGACAACACTCCTAGTACATAGATATTTTGCGATGTTTTCACAATTTTTACGTGACTAGACTATGAGATGCTCCTTGTGGCCCTTATAGGACCGGCACCCAACTCTACGTACCCGCCATCGCGCATTTCTGAACAACTTCCCTGCGCAGGATGGAATAGTGCCATGGCAGTGACAGATCCTTGTCGGTGGCTGACCGTCATGTGTCACCTGCTCGTCGCGGCATCGTTCGTGCCCGCCGGCAGCCATATGAGGCACCACGACGTGTCCAACCGCGCCTGGATCCATCGACATCAACACTCGAGGACGCAACGATGTCAAAGCTTGTCGTACCTACTGCACCGAGAGGAGCGGTGCACCGGCAGAGACAGAGGAGCGCCAAGCAGTATCCAATATGGAGGAGCACCAGAGGAAGGCATGCGACACCACCATGAAGAAGGCCAGGAAGAATAGAGGAGCCAGCTATGAGGACGACTCCGACTTGGGAAACAAGTAGGAGTTCATGGATCAGTTGGAGGCATAAGTGGATGAGAGTGACGTCGACCCGTGGGACTACGAGGAGGAGGAGGACTCCAATGAGGAGAGAGCGCATATCTATGAGGAGGGAGTTGCTGACGAGTCATCATAGGACACCGTTGTGAGACCCTGGCGCATGGCTCAATAGGATTGATAGAAAACCCATACCAACAAGTTGCAACTTCTTTTCCGGAAGCTCATTCGAAAAGAACACTAAGGTTAAGCGTGCTTGGCCTAGAGCAATTCTAGGATAGGTGACCGACCGAGAAGTGGGTAACAGGTGCGCACAAGTGAGGACAAAGTGCGCAAAAAAGACTAGTGTTGGTCTGTGGGGTTAGTCTAGAGATCCTATTGAGCCGCCAGAAGTGACAGCCGTCGGTCTGGAGAGGCCGGGGTGTTACAACCACCGCCGCCACTAACGATGACGAGGAAGATGGCTACGAGTAATGTTCTGTTGTTAGTATTGTTATTATATATATAACTGCCATGTCCTGCATTGTGATTCTTGTAACTACCATGTGCTATACTATTGGGATGTTGCTACTATAACAATTTCGTGTGGCTGTTATATCAAAGAGGATCAATGGTTGGCGGGCACGATCCGCGTGACAACCGTCTGACCAATCGGGGCATGCTGGTTTCTAGGTGAGCTATAGTAAGGGATTTTCTGAGTATTTGTGACTAGCATAGACGAAAACTGAGTTAACATGGCTTTCAACCCTAGACCCCCCCTCACTGCCCAGAACATGGAACCACTCCATGGATTGAGCCCAAACCCGACACCTGTCTCCCTCTCGAGATCGCAAGCAACTTCTCCAACTAGAGATTTCGTGGTCATTTGGAGAAATCTTGACTTTCCATTTTCCGAACCCGAAAAACCGTTGTTTTCCTAAAGGGGGTGCAAGATTAGGGCGCGCCCAGGGGCCCGAGGAAAATTTCACACATGCTACACCATGGTGCATGGACATTCCCGGGAGGTGGGTATTTATCTCGTGGTGCAAGCTAATACGTTGAAAACTTATCTATATTTTGATGTTCCATGATTGTTTAGTATCTACTTTGCTTTGTTTTGTCTACACTTTGAGGTGTTTTTATATGTTTTTCTGGACTAACCTATTAACAAGATGCCACTGTGCCAGTTGCCTGTTTTCTTCTGTTTTTGGTTCCAGAAAACGCAGAAAATCAATATTCTCGGAATTGGACGGGACAAAAGCTAAAGTCAATATTTTACTGTGAGGAACACGGAGCCAGAGTACGAGACGGAGGGGAGCCACCAGGGGGCCACACCCCTGGCCGTGCAGCTAGCTGGCTTGCGCACTATACACTGGGCCATCGCTTGCCTCTTTGCCTATAAAGACCCCCCCGATAGCAAACTCTAAGTACTCGATAATATTCCACGAAACCGTCTGTAGCCGCCGCCACCATCATCCCTAGATCGGGGGGATCTGAAGCTCTTCCGGGCACCCTGCTGGAGGGGAGATCATCCCGGAGGCCTTCTTCTTCATCATGCCAGCCTCCGGTATGAAGTGTGAGTAGTTCCACCTTGGAAAACAGGTCCATGTAGTAGCTAGATGGTTGTATCTCCTCCTTTGTGCTACCATGTTTAGATCTTGTGAGCTCCGTTCATGATCAAGATTATCTATTTGTAATCATGCATGTTGTGTTTGCGGGGATCCGATGGATATTGAGATTACTATGTCAGATTGATTAATGGTTTTGTCTTATTGGTTCTATTATGTTTGTGTTGTTTGAGATCTTGCATGCTCTCCGTTTCTAGTAGCTATCTTGGCAAAGTAGATGGTAGTGACCCCAAGAGGGAGTATTTATGCTCTATAGTGGGTTCATGCCTCTATTTAATCTAAGGGAAGTGACAGAAATCTCTAAGGTTGTAGATGTGATGTTCCTACTAGGGAGAAAATAATGGTCTCTTGTTCATGGAACAAGTGGATTGTTTACCTTACACACTTTGCTTAAAGCAGTTATCCATTGCTTGCAACTTAATACTGGAGGGGGTTCGGATGATACCTGAAGGTGGATTACTAATCATAGATGCAGTTGGATGGCGGTCTGTGTATGTTGTAGTATTTCTCAATCGAATCTCATAGGATCATGAATGTCTAGTATTGCATTGTTATGCCTTGCTCAGTCCTGTCAATTGCCCTGTTGTAATTTGTTTAGCCAGTATGCCATGTTTGTTTATTTTAAGGAGAACACCTCTGGTGAACTATGGACCCCGGTCCAATCTTTACCATTGATACATCTTCCACTGTTACTGTTTAGTTTCTGCAAACCACTATTACCTTTCACACCATACAGTTAACCCTTTGTTTTTAGCAAACCGATGAGATTGACAACCTCACTGTTCGTTGAGGCAAAGTCTTGAGTTTGTGTTATGTAGGTTTCCAAGTTGCTAGCAACACCTTTGAGTCATTTTCTTCCTCCTACTGGTTCGATAATGTTGGTTTCTTACTGATGGAAAACTTGCTGATGTGCTCATCACACCTTCCTCTTGGGGTCTCCCAACGAAGCTCTATAGTGATCTGAGCCGCATCACAAGCATATACTGTATTTTTTTAAGTTACGTCCTGGTAAATATGGTTTCTAACTGTATGTACCCTATAAGACACTCTAAATTTTCAGGAAAAAATGGTTTGGGGTGCCCCATGGGGTACCTAGGCTGTATGTCTGAGTCCAAGATTACACCGACCGTTGCGTTGTCGCAACCACCGACGGGTTTCGCCCTTTTTGGGGCAGCACCAAACAAAATCTAAAAAAGATTAAAAAAATATATGAAAAAAGCTCCTGGATCCCTTGCATGTGACCCACTACCCTCATAAAGTCATAAGCAAGGCATACCAGGTCCTTTGGCACCCAAGCCACCATCAGGATGTGTATCGAGTGTGAGTTAACATGGCTTTCAACCCTAGATTCCCCCTCCCTCGATGCCCAGAACATGGAAACACTCCATGGATTGAGCCCAAACCAGGCACCTACGTCCCTTTCGGCATTGCAAGCGACTTGTCCAACTAGATATTTCATGGTCATTTGGAGAAATCTTAACTTTCCATTTTTTGAACCTGAAAAACCGGTGTTTTCCCCAAGAAGGTGCAAGATTAGGGCACGCCCAGGGGCCCGAGGCAATTTCCATGCATGCTATACCATGGTGCATGGCCATTTCCGAGAGGTGGGTATTTATCTCTTGGTGCAAGCATATACTGTACTTTTTGAGTTACGGCCCGGTAAATGCGGTTTCTAATTGTATGTACCCTATAAGACACTCTCAAATTTCAGGGAAAAATGGTTTGGGGTGCCCCATGGGGTACCTAGGATGGATGCATGCCTAGGTCCAAGATTGCACCGACCGTAGCGTTGCCGCGGCCACCGGCGGATTTCGCCGTTTTTTAGGCAGGACCAAATAAAATCTAATTAAAAATTAAAAAATGTGAAAACAGCTCCTAGAGCCCTTACATGTGACCCACTGCCCTCATAAAATCATAAGCAAGGCATACCGGGTCCTTTGGCACCCAAGGCACCACCAGGATGTCTACCGAGTGTGAGTTAACATGGCTTTCAACCCTAGATTCCCCCCCTCGCTGCCCAGAACATGGAAACACTCCATGGATTAAGCCCAAGCCCGGCACCTATCTCTCTCTCGGCATCACAAACGACTTCTCCAACTAGAGATTTCGTGGTTATTTGGAGAAATCTTGACTTTCCATTTTCTAAACCCGAAAAACCAGTGTTTTCCCAAAGAAGGTGCAAGATTAGGGCGCGCCCAGGGGCCCGAGGCAATTTCCAAGGATGCTACACCATGGTGCATGGCCATTCCAGGGAGGTGAGTATTTATCTCGTAATGCAAGCATATACTATATTTTTTGAGTTACGGCCCGGTAAACGCGGTTTATAACTGTATGTACCCTATAAGACACTCAATTTTCAGGAAAAATGGTTTGGGGTGCCCCATGGGGTACCTAGGATGGATGCATGCCTAGGGCCAAGACTGCACCGACCGTTGCGTTGCCGCGTCCGCCGGCGGGTTTCGCCTTTTTTGGGCAGCACCAAACAAAATCTAAAAAAACAAAAAAAACATGAAAACAGCTCGTGGAGCCCTTGCATGTGACCCACTGCCCTAATAAAATAATAAGGAAGGCATACCAGGTCCTTTGGAACCCAAGGCACCACCAGGATGTCTATCGAGTGTGAGTTAACATGGCTTTCAACCCTAGATTCCCCCTCCCTCGCTACCCAGAACATGGAACAACTCGATGGATTGAGCCCAAACCCGGCACTTAGCTCCCTCTCGGCATCGCAAGCGAGTTCTCCAACTAGAGATTTCATGGTCATTTGGAGAAATCTTGACTTTCCATTTTCTGAACCTGAAAAACCGGTGTTTTCCCAAAGGAGATGCAAGATTAGGGCGCACCTAGGGCACCGAGGCAATTTCCTCGCATGCTACACCATGTTGCATGGCATTTCCGATAGGTGGATATTTATCTCATGGTGCAAGCATATACTGTATTTTTTGAGTTGCGGCCCGGTAAATGCGGTTTCTAACTGTATGTACCCTATAAGATACTCAATTTTTAGGGAAAAATGATTTGGGGTGCCCCACGGGGTACCTAGGCTGGATGCATGCCTGGGTCAAAGGTTGCACCGACCGTTGTGTTTTGGCCTGCCGCCGGAAGGTTTCTCCTTTTTTGGGAAGCAACAAACAAAATTTAGAAAAAATAATAAAAGTGAAAACAGCTCCCGGAGCCCTTGCATGTTACCCACTTGACATGGTTATACCCTGCGGGTACGCGACATTAGCATACCTGGTCCAGCCCAAGGAAGACCCACAAGAATATACGCGGCCCGTGGAGATTTGCGGGTGACCCAAGCTGACATGGTTATACCCTACGGATACGTGACTTCAGCATACCTGGTCCAGCCCAAGGAAGGCCCACAGCAGACATACACTGGCCCATGAAGATTTTCGGGTGGCCAAGGCCCATGACGCCTTCGGATCCTTGGAGAGCAAGACTAGCATAGATAGGAAATTCAAAGGGGTAAAACCCTAAAACCTGTAATCGACTAGGACTATGCCTGGGACCTGCCTAAGTCTATATAAAGGCCAGGAGGGCACGTCCTAGATCTCTCGACTCATACTTTCGCATACGCACCTCCACGCCAGATCGAATCTGCGCACCTGTAACCTTCGGTTCCGCCGTAATCAAGAGCAGACAAGCAGGAGTAGGGTTTTCCCTCCGGGGGCCTGAACCTGGGTAAATCTCGTGTCCCCTGGTTGCTTGTCTGTTAACCGTTCCACGATCTCCAGTATCCCCATCTTCTCCAAAACCCAAGTCCATAACAATGGGCATTGATGAGATTAAACCTCGTCAATTGGTGCCGTCTGTGGGAATCGGGGCTGCTGATTGTGCGGTCGTGACGGTCCCGACCCGATCGATCTACAACTCTGCGGCGACGGAGAGTCACCTCCTCTTCGGCGCTTTCGACTTCACCGCCCACTCGCCGGCCACCATGAAGGACTTCGAGCCCATAGGCGACGGACTCGAAATCTTGTTCGGGAGCTTCTGCTTCCAGGTGGGGCAAACTAGCACCCTCCGCCTTCCTGAGCGGGTTCCCCTACCATCAATCAGGCCCGCCTCGTGGGCTCCACACCCTGTGCTACGCACATCACCATCGACAGATGAGTCCTACGACAGCAACAGCTGCAACTCCGATCTGTGCGATCCACCTTCGGATGAAGGGACCTACGGTTCCGGGTCCGAAAGCGGCAGCGACCAATCTGGCGCTACCAATGCGCGCGATCATCCAGAACAAGCGCCTAACCCACCGCCCAACACGAACCCCAACCCGCAGGGTAGAAATGGCGGAAACGGTGGGAACAGAAGAAGCCAGTCCCCCCCACCCGACGGGAAGACAACGGCCACGTCATCCAACTTAGCAAAGAAGGATGGGTCCAGGCACGTCGCGCCGTGGTAGGCGATATAGTCCTACCTGCAGACGCCTCACGTGAACTACTGATGGCATACCACTTCCTCCTCATCGAGGAGCACAAGAAGCAAGTCAAGATGCAGGAAACACTCGACAAACGCAAGCAAGCAGCCTCTGAGTCCAGCGCGCGACGAGCTGCGCTCTCCGCCATGGCCCCTGGCTCTAGCACAAACGGAAACCAGGGAAACAAGCACCGCTCTCGGGTGGAAAACATGGATCCCAGGGAGCGTCGTGATGTGACCCGAACTCTCCACACATCGTTCATGGAGATGGATGCCGACGGCAACATCATCCCAAAGACACCGCAAGCTGCGATCATGGCAGCCACTGCGTATCTCGCGGCCCACCCACCTCCGGAGGGGGACCCAAAAAGAGCCATGCATAAGTCCGCACTCACCGGACTCGGACTTGTCGGAGTTGCGCTCCACGAAGACGCTCCTGCGGAGCCAAAGAAGAAAGCTCCGGCCAGGCGCGACATCTTTGGATCCTTGGAGAGCAAGACTAGGACAGATAGAATATTCAAAGGGGTAAACCCTAAAATTGTAACCGACTCGATCTGTGCCCGAGACCTGCCTAACTCTATATAAAGGCTAGGAGGGCACGGCGAGAAGGGTCAATCCTTTTTCCACCGCATACATACCTCCACGCCAGATTGCATCTGCGCACCCCTGTAACCTTCGGTTCCGCCGCAATCAAGAGCAGACAAGCAGGAGTAGGGTTTTCCCTCCGGGGGCCTGAATCTGGGTAAATCTCGTGTCCCCTGGTTGCTTGTCTGTTAACCGTTCCGTGATCTCCAGCACCCCCATCTTCTCCAAAACCCAAGCTCATAACAATGGGCATTGACGAGTCGAAACCTCATCACCACTTCCCTCATAAAATCATAAGCAAGGCATACCAGGTCCTTTGGCACCCAAGACACCACCAGTATGTCTATCAAGTGTGGGTTAACATGGCTTTCAACCCTAGATCCCCCCTCGCTGCCCAGAACATAAAACCACTACATGGATTGAGCCCAAACCTGGCACCTAGCTCCCTCTCGGCCTCGCAAGCGACTTCTCCAACTAGAGATTTCGTGGTCATTTGGAGAAATCTTGACTTTCTATTTTCTGAACCCCGAAAAAATTGTGTTTTCCCAAAGGAGGTGCAGGATTAGGGCGCGCCCAGGGGCCCGAGGAAATTTCCATGCATGCTACACCATTGTGCATGGCCATTCCCGGGAGGTGGGCATTTATCTCGTGGTGCAACCATATACTGTATTTTTTTTGAGTTATGGCCCGATAAATGCGGCTTCTAACTGTGTGTACCCTATAAGACACTCTCAATTTTTAAATAAAAATGGTTTGGGGTGCCCCATGGGATACCTAGGCTGGATGCATGCACAGGTCAGATTGCACCGACCGCTTTTAGATTCAAGTGCCACGCCGTGAGTTTTGGGCAGGACCAAACAAAATCTAAAAAAAATAAAAAATGTGAAAACAGCTCCTGGAGCCTTTGCATGTGACCCACTTTCCTCATAAAATCATAAGGAAGGCATACCAGGTCCTTTGGCACCTAAGGCACCACCAGGATGTCTATCGAGTGTGAGTTAACATGGCTTTTAACCCTAGATTTCCCCCCTCACTGCTCAGAACATGGAACCACTCCATAGATTGATTCCAAACCCAACACCTATCTTCCTCTCGGCATCGCAAGCGACTTCTCCAACTAGATATTTCGTGTTCATTTGGAGAAATCTTGACTTTCTATTTTCTGAACCCGAAAAAACGGTGTTTCCCAAAGGAGGTGCAAGATTATGGCACGCCCAGGGGCCCGAGGCAATTTCCACGCATGCTACACCATGGTGCATGTCCATTCCTGGGAGGTAAATATTTATCTCGTGGTGCAGACATATACTGTATTTTTTTGAGTTATGGCCCGGTAATGAGGTTTCTAACTATATGTACCCGATAAGGCACTCTCAATATTTAGGGAAAAATGGTCCGGACATGATTGTGAAAGACTTATGATTTTTTGAAATCTGGTCAAACCCAGGATAAACCACGTTAACTAGCTCGTTAACCTTGCAAAAACTATGCCTATTGTTAGGGTCTTCTAGAAGCCCCCACGGGGCCAGGTTGATTATGCGTCCCAATTGTTCGACACCGTTGGATTGAGGAAAATAGACGATAAGGATCGTCCTTTGCAAAAGCGATCCGCGAGTAGGCATTTATGCGTCCCTATTGGCCGTCGCAACCACCAGTGGGCCTACCTCCTTGACTTTATAACCGTGATCGTGTGGCCGAAGTTCAAACCCCGTTCGTTCCCTACAACTCGCGTCAACACAAACATCGAATCCTACCTGAAAAACGGCGCCTCGCCATGGAGAGGCACCGTCTTAGCTTGCACGAGGACGAGTTGTTCGCCCACTACAACATACTCGCACCTCCGCTTGCGAGGCTACCGGCCAGCTACGAGCTCAGCTACGCCGGGGTGCCCGTGGCGCCGCTCTTGCGCGGCATCGCGCTTTCGAGGCAGATCGTCAGCAAGCACGCCCATCTTCCTCTTGCCGTTGACGGTAGCAACAGCTTTTGCAGATTCTGCCGCAGCTACTGCTGCAGATCGAGTATCGATCGACTTCTCCGAGGCATCAGCCTTTATGGTGTCGGACTCTTGGATGTCAGGGTCTTCAGGAGTGCCAAGAGGCTCATGTGACCCCATGGCATACCTCCCGGTGGCAAGGCCGTAGGAGCAGATGGTATGCATCTATATATAGTTCTGGACGGACCACGCATCCTTGTACGATCCGGATACAACATAGGATTCGGTAGTGTTCTGCATCACACAGCCTCTCCTGGTCCCGTCTTCCTCCTAAAAAAATGGAAAAATAGTAAATTAAGTTTAAAAAATGGAAATAGATGTTTACAGATAGGCAGCATCTATATAAGTACTTTTTTTTAGCGTACCAAACTCGAAACTACCTGGCTTAGGCGAAAATAACAAATTACCAAATAAAACTATTTTTTTTAAAAAGGTAACTTAAGGACAACATAACTATATAACTTAGGTTCAGAGATACTCTCTCCGTTCCGATTTAAAGGACACAATTTGCAAACCATGCAATCCCAAAATATTTAGACACAAAAATATTTAATCTCTGTAACTACTTTGGTGTAAAAAGAATAAAATTCTTGCATACACATATGTAAACAAATGTGAACGCTTTGCTAGCTCTTTTTTTTTCACGCATGTTCTTCTCTATACTATAAAATTGACCAATTAGAAGATACCTAAAACCCAGAGAGTTGCAAATTGTGTCCTTTAAAACGGGAAGGAGGAAGTATCTCTATCGTGAAAATTTAGTCACCGCATGAAGGGTCCGATCACGTGTCTCGTAACACTTTCGGTTGGAACTTGATGTTTTGTAGCACTTCTCGCTGATTCCTAAGCAAAAGTTCTTGAGATCGACTTATTCTAAAATCCAAGAATTTTGAGGCCTATTAACTTTTAACAGACAAAATTGTAAAACTCTCTCCGAATCAAGTTAGTTGTCGCAGTTACCTAAACTTAGACAGATTTAGTCATTTAGATACCGTTTTATATAAATCCGCGGCGATTATTTTGGATAGAGGAACTATCTATGTTTTGCGGCAACCCAACTTAGTTATGATTAACCATTTTAAGCCGAATGATAGATACACTATAGCAAGTATTAAAGATTATTAAGAAATGTGGTGATGGCCACCCAATATATAGATTGTATGTAATGTAAGAAGCGACGAAGATGTGGGCTTAAAATGTAGTAGAAATTAAGAAGTCAACGGGAAACTTACAACACAACACAAGTATCACCAACATATTACCTTACATAAAAATGTTTTTTTAAAACATGGTTATTTTGGAAATTAACTTTGTAACTCCAAAGAGTATCGTTCTTATTTTTAGACAATCCTCGATATGAGGTAAGCATAATATTAATGAACGAGAGTTAGTTTATTTTGTGCTAAACTTGCATTGTTTCAACAAATAAATATATTTTTTCCGTTCTAGGGTAAAATTAATCTACCAAGAACCAACCAATCATAACACGATGGCAACGCCGAGATTTGTGAACGTAGTTCGACAAACTTGCCTCTACGAGGCATGACTAAAAGTGCTCCTCCCCTCTGATACTGCAACACAAGAGCATCTAAAAGGAAGGGACCATTGTGGGGAAGGAGAATCTGGAAGTTTATATTTCTGAATACTATAAGAGACTGTTCGGGGAGCCGACTCCCAATAGTTTTAATCTTATGGAGGAAATGAACAAGAACATTCCACAGATCTCATCCGAAGAAAATGAGATTTTAACTAATGTGTTTTGCGAGCAAGAAGCTTTTGAAGCTATCTCCTCAACGGAACATAACAAGACGCCTGATGGGTTCCCTGCGAAATTCTATCAAACTTTTTGGGTTATGATTAAACAGGACTTGATGGCTTTATTTGCATAGTTGCATGCAGCCGAATTACCTCTGTTTAAACTAAACTTTGGTATTGTCATCCTACCCAAAAAAATGCGGTCCAAATACAACAATATAGACCTATTTGCCTCCTCAATGTTAGTTTTAAAATTTTCACTAAGGTAGCAACAAACCGTATTTCTGTGATTGCTCATAAAATAATCAGACCAATGCAAACAACTTTTATGCATGGACAACATATCCTCGAAGGTGTGGTAGTACTACATGAGACCATCCATGAGATTCATAGAAAAAAATGGATGTGGTCTTGTTTAAAATTGATTTTGAAAAAGCATATGATAAAATAAAGTGGTCTTTCTTACAACAAGTCCTTCGTATGAAAGGTTTTGATCCCTTACGGTGCAAATGGATTGATTATTTCATATGTGATGGAAGTGTAGCCATTCGTGCCAATGATGATATTGGCCATTATTTTCAGACTATAAAAGGTCGTCGGCAAGGATACCCCCTTTCTCCTACATTATTTAATATTGTTGCCGATTTGCTTGCTATTCTTATTGCTAGAGCAAAAGAGAATGGCCAGGTAGCTGTACTAATACCTCATCTGGTTGAGGGGGGAGTGTCCATACTACAATACGCCGATGATACAATCTTGTTCATAAAACATGATTTTTAGAAAGTTGTTAACATGAAACTCATTCTCTGCATTTTCGAACAATTATCGGGTCTAAAAATTAATTTCCACAAAAACGGGATTTTTTTTGCTTTGGCCAAGATGCTGAACAAGAACAAATTTATAAGGAGATTTTAAGATGCGAGTCAGGGTCTTTGTTGTTTAGATACCTTGGGGTATCTATACATCACAGGAGGCTTCGAAATTCTGAGTGAAACCCGGTAGAAAACAGATTTAAGAGTAAGTTAGGCCGTTGGCAAGGGAAGTTATTATCTTAAAGGGATAGACTTGTCTTAATTAATTATGTTCTATCAAGTATGCCTATATTTTCTTGAAATACCAAAGGGTGTAAGGAAAAAATTGAACTTCTAACGTTCACTATTCTTTTGGCAAAGTGATGCACATAAGAAGAAATATAGATTAACTCAGTGAAATATTATTTGCCAACCCAAAGATCAGAGATGTTTGGGTATTGAAGTGTCAGAACTTAAAAATAAATTCTTACTAAGCAAATGGTTGCAAAAACTGTTGACAGAAGAAGGGGTGTGGCAAGAGTTGTTACACAACAAATACCTAGCAAATAAAACTCTAGACAAGTTAAAGCCAAACCGACTGATTCACCTTTTTTGGAAAGGACTAATGAGAATGAAATATGAGTTTTTTGCTCGAGGTGCTTTCTAAATTGGTGATGAGAGAGGCACCAGATTCTGGGAGGATGCTTGGCTAGGAGAGATGCCTCTCACCCAACAATATCCCTCTCTATGTAACATCGTACATAGGAATCGTGTTCTTAATCACGCAGTCTTGTCTCACAATCCTATAAACATCGGTTTCAGATGAAGTTTAACTGGAAGTAAATGAAATGCATGGCTGCACCTATGTGAGAGATTGATGGTAATAACTTTGAAAAACGATCATGATAAATTTATATGGAGGTTAACTGTGAATGGGGTGTTTATGGTTAAATCTATGTATGAAGATCTCATGAATGGACATCTGCGTTTTCCCACAAGATATTTTTGAAAGATAAAATTACCAATAAAAATAAAGTTTTCTATGTGGTTTCTTAATAATAAAGTGATCTTAATCAAAGATAACCTCGCTAAGAGAAATTGGAATGGATATAAAAAAACGTTGCTTTTGTGATGAAGAAGAAATAATTGAACATTTATTTTTTATGTCCTTTCGCTAAGATTTTATGGCGTATAGTTTTTTTTCACTTATAATCTACCATCTCCAACCAATATCACTAATATGTTTGAGAATTGGAATGGAGTAGATAAAGCGACTAAATGCAAAATACGTATCGGCCCTGTGTTGGTCCATTTGGAAATATCAAAGTAACTTTATTTTTAACAAGGCTAAAGTTCCATCTTTTTTATAAGTTATTCATATGATGGTGCATTGGAATCACCTCTGGACTTTCTTCCTCTCCGAGCATCAGGAACAATCCATGATTTCTGGGTATACTCGTCTTGTGACGGTTACTACTGATTTTTTAGCCAGGCTTCGTGACATCATTCTAGTAGATTGATTGATGTCTAGCTGTTGTATACGCTCCCTTGTACGACCTTTAGATTTGTTTAGATGATTGGTTTTTTAATTAACTTTATCTGATCTATAAACTATAATACTCTTGTACTACGTGGAATGCAGGGGCCGGGTTCTCTCCCATTTCAAAAAAAAAAAAGAAAAAAAGTTCCTGAGGTACTGCGCGCGCACACACTGCCGCAACTTCAAAGTTTCAGACGCCAGAGTTGAGAGGCATGTTAGCATGCATGCGCAGTGGTCAGACCCGCGTTGAGGCAGACATGATTAGATGCGGCAGCAGGCCAGCAGCCAATGCGCACGGTCGATGCACTTGCACTGTATATATTTTAGTCCTACCTCGCTGCATCAAGGAGCGGAAGACCGGTTTAAATACCAGCATGGTCGCGGGCATCTCTTTTTTTTTTGAACCAGGGGAAAGGCCCAGAAAGTCCTGGATACTGCATTAATACGGTGCGGTACAATTTGCATAAAAAACCCCTAAAGTATGGACAATACAATCAGAGTCCTTACAATTTGCAATACAAACCCTCATGACTTTGCAGAAAAAGCAATCAGGTCCGCCAACACCGCCGGTGAGGTCTGGCCTCAAGCAGCAAGCACCGCCGCCAACACCATCAAGGCCACATGGAGCTGGGGAAGAAGAGGGCTTCGCCGCATAGCTAGAGAAGGGCCTCCGAAGGAGGTTGGATTCACCCGGGGCCGCCGCCGCCGCCGGGGTCTGGAGGCGCTGTCTGTCAGCGACGGGATTCGGCAGACGAACCTGCGCTGCCGATGGAACACTCCAGAAGAAAGCATTATCGCGCACTCCCCAAGCTTCTCTGCTGCCGAACGCCGTCGCCGCAGGAGTCCCTTCCACCGAGCCACCATGGCTTGTCAGAAGAGAAGTCGAGGCCAGCAGCATCCAGCACCAAAGAGAAGCAAAAGCCCGCTTATTGAAGGAGGAATCGCCAAATCCGCCATTGGATTCAAGCTTCCACCATGGAAGCTTTACTAACAGCGGTGGTGGCGACCGTCTGGCGCCGCGGAGGAGCAACCGGACGGGAATCCTCCGAAGAAAGGGGAGGACGGCCTTATTGTCGGAGATGCCGTGCTCAAATCTTCTCCCACACCACCCCACTTGCCACCAGAGGAGGGCATCGAAGAAGAAGGAGCAGAGGACGCGTTGGATCTGGCCGATGAGACCTGACGACCTACTCCCAATCGGCACAGTGGCACAACCACAACAGCCACTAAAACTACGACCTAACCTACTAAGACCGGCCTCTCTCCTTTGCCTCCATCGGCCGGCGACGCCGCCGACGGGAGCGCCGGATCGAGCCGGGGATCGAGGGTCGACTCTCAACGAGGAAGCTGGAGGAAACGAGCCTGGATGGGAGGAAGCACACGTCAGGCATCTCCATTGGGGCCTATCTATTTGTCCGGTTCGATCTATTTGTCCGGTCTGGACATGACATTTTTTTTTGCAAATTTAAATATAATTTACATTCAAAGTTCATACTAATTTATATTCAAAATAAAAACAGAATTTAAACTAGCCTACCCTAGCTACCCATCTTCACGCGCCAGAGCCGCCTCGTTCGTTTACGGGTCGAGGTCAATGTACTCCGGCGGCGGCAGGGCCGGAGCGGGAGCGGACGTTGGTGGATTGATCGCCCGCACAGGGCACGACGCCCAACGAGCTCCATCCCATATTCGACGTGATCGGAGGCTCCCATCCCGGCAGCGGCGACGGTGGAGGCAGCTGAGCGTTCGCCTGCGCAACCATGTCGGTGATCTGGATGGCTTCCTTGAAGCCGACCCACCGGGCTTCCTCCTCCCGCGCGCTGGCCGTGATGGCCTGCTCGGTGAAGGCATCCTCGCATAGCCCCGTGCCAGCACCTCGCGGTACTCCGGGGACAGGTTCGCGGTGACGTCGTCCACCGCCTCCTTCTTGACGACGATGTCGTCGTCCTCCTCCTCATCGTTGTCGTCCTTGCTGTCGATCTCGGCATCAGAGTGGTTGATGATGCCCTCGTCATCTGAGTCGATGTCGGGGACGTACGGGGTAGACCTCCCCCTGACATCAGGTCACTGCGGATGGTGGTGGCGCACCGCACTTTGTGCTCCCACTCGAGGAACTCTTTCCAGTATGCCTCGGATTGGTAGGTAGCGTCCCACCGTTGGGTTGGCGGGAGGCTCCTGATCTGGCGGCGGATTTCCTCCTCCATCCCTTTGCCCTTCTTGGGCACGGGTAGCATCGAGACACGATCCCGGTTGAGGTGCCAGCCGATAGGGAGGGACACGTCATTGTGCCTGATGCCCCGAACCTCCTTCCAGAGGCGCTCGCACTCCGCGATGTAGAAGTACTGCCGCTCGCGGCGCTCACCCTCCCGCGGAGGCGGGTGAACCTCCACGGGGCGGCCCTAGCAATCCTCCAACTGCGGCGGAGGTGTAAGGGATGTGCCGCGGAGGAAGGCGGCAGCCGGGAGCGCTGGCTGCTAGAGCCAGATGCCTCGTGGCCGTTCTTTCTCTTCCCCTTCTTTAGCCACGACGGCGTCTTCATTGTTGGTGGTGGCGGCGGGTAAGGTTTGCGATGGCGAGAGGTGAGCAGGGCGGCACCAATGATGCAGGGTTAAATAGCCTAGCCGCCCATGAACGCGCACAACTTCCCGCTCCTTCGCCATCAATGCCGGCACGGGAACACAGGCGGGGCCCAGTGGGTCAGCGCGTCGTCTCGTTGCCATTGATGGCGCAGGCTACCGCCGGTCAGCCTTCCGCGCAGCGCGTCCGAATTGCTGTCACGGTTGCGTCTGAATCGGTGCCGCTGACCGCGTCTGAATCAATACCGCCGATAAGCGGTGGCTGACAGGTGGGCCAGTGGACTAGTCTGCGCGCGTCTGGGATGACGCAACCATTGCCCAGATTAGGTGCACGGATGGGTCAAGCCAGACGCGTTTGTACGGATGGGTCAACCCACTGGGGCGCCGCGCACTCCCCACGCGTCCGCGCAGACCTGTTCAGACACGATCGGATGGGATGCGTCGGCCCGGTGGAGATGCCATCTCCGCGGGCTGACCCAAAAGTTCGACCTAAACAGTTTGTTTCTGTCCGCTTAGGTCGGTCCGTGTTTAATTTTGGGTCGTGGTCCGGCTTCTTCAGTCAACCACGTCCAGCGAGGCGATTCATTTATTCGCGCTTGGCAAATAGGTCATCATTGACGCTGGTGTTTTTTTAGTGTGTTCTCGCTGCTCCGCCGTCTCCCGTCTTTTTTCCCACCACTTTCAGCTAGTTCTGGGCGTTTCCCACCACGTCCAGGCGCAACCTTAAAAAGAGGAGGCTAGACAAGATAATTTCAACCATACCCACAACCATGAATCACCATGCCTGACCGTATGAGTCAACGCGCTAGCCTCCATGGCACCCTCGACATCTGCAGAGAAGAGCTGCCCGAGCGCCAGTTGCCGTCGTGGTGGCCGGAGGCACCGGACGTGTTGACACCTCCGATTCTGGGGCGCCCGCAGATATACAATATCTCATTACGCATTATCTATGACTACAACAGGACCACCGACGAGCCTTTCTTGTGGGAGGTGATGGAGTGCATATTTCTGCCGGAGCACCGACGACGTCTATCGCTTAGAGTAGAGCGCGACAAGCTCCGGGAAGCGGTGCGGTCCAATCTCGATGACGCTTAACTGCGTGTCCGCCTCGCCCAAGCTCAAGAAGAGTTGTAGACGCAGGAAGTGATCTTCCGCTCTCTCAATAAAGAACAGGGTCTTGTCGACCTGCCGACGCCGCATCTGGTCCTGTTGTAGTTGTTGTTTGGTTGTAAGATATTTGAAGACTTCAATAAAAACTTGTCATTGCAAATGGCCGATGCCACATTGCTAATTCCAAACACCATACAAGGCGAGTACACATCCTAGCCTACTCGTTGGAGTCGGAGTCGGATTGTAGGAGCGATGGCACATGGTGTCGTCGAACACACTGACCTTAAGCATGGCTTCGCCGTCGTGCTTGAAGACGACGAAGTTGCCGACTTCGATTTGGTGCCGGAGGACGAACTCCTCCTATCCGTTGGCGAGGGACATCTGCAATGGCGGTCGAACATCACCTCCACCGGCCACCCGCCGGTTTTGACACCGGCCTCTCGCAGCATGACCTGCTAGGGCTCTGTGCCGTCGACCAGTGACACGAATTAGTGGGGAAGGAGAAACCAGTCCCGCGCCATGTCTAAGTGGATGGCCACGATGAACTTGATGTCGGCAAGGATGATGTCGATTGGCTTGAGCTCGGGCGACGACGGTGGTGAGGGAAAGCGTGGCGGCGTGCTGCTTTGCCGCGTCCTCCACGCCTGCCTCGACGGCCACGGCCAAGACCCGATGGTCGTCCTAGATGCCCTCCCCTCGATCCAGTGCCGCCAGCCATGGCTTGCTACCGGTAGTGGTGTGGTGTGGTGTGGTGTGGAAAAAGATTTCCGTGTGTGGTCTATTAAAAAGGCCCGACATTGGATGTTGGCGCGAAGGCCGAAGCAACGACATTAAAGTGTATCGGTAGGAGGGCAGACGTCGGGCGGCGCCAGCAACGGCGCGGCCGGCCTCTGAAACAACCTTTTATTAATGGCTAGTGAAAGAAAGCCGTTGGATCGCTAACAAACGTGTCCTTGGCTTTTGTGAGAGGACGCGAAAGATACGCGCACTGTCTAGGCCAACTCAACCATTATCTAAAATTTGATACATATAAATGGATCAAACTGTATGCGTAGGTCCAAATAGATCGTGTCGTGAACGTACGTCCGCGCGGATGCGTTCGGGTTGGGTCGACCATGCGAACATGGCCTTACTCGTCGTACAAGCTCGTGGCTATCAGCGAGCGCAGCATTGTAGCGTAGGCTTAATGGGCCTTACACCTACACAGCTGGCGCGGCCTAATATGTCAATTCTTGTGGGAAACGAACATTCCAAGGCGCTGACGGCGGAGCTGGGTGTCACCACGCTCTACCTGGCCGCCACCTTCTCCGTCAACGTCTACCGCGGCCTCTCCTGGCACTCCGAGCAGTCCAAGTTAGAGAAGGAGAAATTTGAAGATTGAAGACGGATCGGCAGGTTAGGATGCCAAACATGATAAAGCGAAAGGGCCTACATGAAATCTCACATTTTTGATGATGACTGATCAAATGTGGTTGTTTTCCAGGACAGTTTTTGTGAAAACTTAAGATTTCCAGACAGTTTGATGTGAGGTAGATTCAAGGTTTTGTATGATCAATCACCTTTATGTACACGCTACTTTAACATTTCTAGTTTGTACCAACATAATAGCGTTCTGGGCATTAAAAAAAAAGAACAATCCAGAACGCCTGGGCGCCAGGGAGGAGGAACGTGCCCACGCTTCCTTCCTATGCGCTCATGCGAGCGGCCACACCCGAGCCTTGATCGATCCAGCTCTTTGCATGGGTCTGCTCCCTTTGCGTCGCGCCCTGTCCCGCAAACTGTTGTTGCTCACGTTCCCCTGCCACCATCGAACGGATCGATCCGATCTGCTTAAGATTCACGCTGTTGCACGTCACGATCTCACCGAAATCGCCCTTTTTTTTCGGTAACAAATCTCACACTGTTTCCGATCTTCCGAATACTGGACGAACGACTCCGGCCTGTCTTCGCCACCACCGAGGCATCTCCTGCTGCTACACGCATTGACGCATGCACATGCATGTCCGATCCGGAGTTCTGTATCCTTTGTTGTTTCTGATAGCTTCACACACGACGATCTCCAATATACACGGTCTTCGTCGTGTTCCTATAAATCAACTTTCGTGGTTTTTAACCTTGCTTTTTTTATACCACTTGTTACTGTTGTAGACACACAATTATTCTAGATATCCCTTAGTGGTATTAGGAAAAGTGGATGGGCAGAGAAAAATCACCCTCTGTGTGATATTCTGTTTGGACCAAGGTTGAGGAACAAAAACAATAACTATCTATGATAGGTTTGATTATGAATTGTAGGGATGTAGGAAAGAAAGGTTTTGCTTTTTGTCTCGGAGATTTAATTGCTGAGTATGATCTTGATTTTATTGGGCTCCAGGAAACCACGAAGAAGTTTGATTATTCAGTTTGTAGGAAGTTTGATCCTAATAGTGACTATATTTGGCTCTAGGCTCCCTCTATGGGTAAATCTGGTGAAATTGTGTGTGGTCTTAAATCTAGATTTAAGGTCCTTAAGATGGTTACTAGTAGATATTTTGTTAAAGCTAGAGTTTTTGATAACAAATTGTTGAGGGAAATGTTTTTATTGTCGTATATGGAGCTTCTCAGATTGGAGACAATGAGTTGTTCCTTACTGAGTTTCCTAGGATTTGTAATGATCTTGATGTTCCTTCTTTAATTGGTGGTGATTTCAACATTATTCGTTTTGCTTGTGTAAAGAACAAACCTGGGTTTTGTTCTAAATTCACATACATCTTTAACTCCATTATTAATGCTTATGTTTTGAGGGAGATTAATTTTGCCGGGAGTCAATTTACATGGTCTAATAACCAGCAAGTACCTACTCTGGAGAAATTGGATATGGTGCTAGTTAATGATAATTGGGAGGAGGTGTTTCCTATGTCACAAGTTAAGAAGATTCCTAGGGTGATGTCTGATCACAATCCCTTGGTGATTGATATTTGTGAATGTGTGGAAGTTAAATCTAGAGAGTTCAGATTTGAAAAAACTTGGATCTCTCACCTTGAATTCCAAGATAGAGTTACTAAAGCTTGGAATTCCTATGTGAGGTTGTCTGATAGCATTAGTATTGTGCAGCAGAAAACTAAATTGGTGAAAAACAGTTTGAAAGGATGGGGGATTAATGTTAGAGGAAATTTCATCAAAGAGAAGAAAAATCTTCTAGCTGAATTAGAAATTTTAGAGAAAGAAGAGGAGGGTTGTCTCTTATCTGGAGAGCAATTCTAGAGAAAAGGTTATATTCAATTTAGACTAATGCAAATGTATGAAGAGGAAGATAAATTCTGGTGTAGCAGATCTAGTGCTAAGTGGCTTTTGCAGGGTGATAATAACACTTCTTATTTTCATCATGTTGCTAATGGGTGGAGAAGAAAAAACTTGATGTATTCTTTAAAAAGTAATGATGTGGTGATTCAGGGGACCTCTGATCTCCTATCCCATGCTATGGAGTATTATAAAATGTTGTTTGGTAAGGGGGAAGGGAACTTGTTGGGTTTAGATGCTGATGTTTGGTATGCTAATGAAAAACTCAATAGTGAGGATAATGTTGTTTTGGATAGACCTTTTTGTGAGAATGAAAAGGTCAAATTTGCTTTGGATATCATGGTTAAAAACAAAGCTCCTAGGCCTGATGGGATGCCTGTGGATGTTTATCAATCCTGTTGGTCGATTTTTAAATTTGATGTTATGTGTCTGTTTAATGACTTGCATTCTAGTAATTTGGATTTGTTTAGGTTAAATTTTGGTATGATAATCCTTCTTCAAAAAAACCCTGATGCTGATGTCATTTCCAAATATAGACCCATTTGTTTGCTACAGGTCTTGTATAAGTTGATTACTAAGGTTATTACTGTTAGAGTTGAGCCGTTTATGCATAAGCTGATTTCTGGTTGCCAGGCTGCTTTTATGAAGGGCATGGACATTATGGATGGGGTAATGTCACTACATGAAATTCTGCATGAATCTCGTAGGAGTAAAAGTCAGGGGTGGTTTTGAAATTGGACTTTGAAAAAGCTTATGATAAAGTTGACTGGGACTATTTGTTCAATTGTGTCACTCATAAAGGTTTTAGCAATCAATGGTGTAAGATGATTGGTAAAATTTTAAAATATGGTATATTGTGTGTTAATATTAATGACAGGAGAGGGTGTGATTTTGGTAGCCATAGAAGGGTGAGACAGGGGGATCCCTTTTCACCCTTCCTTTTCAACTTGGTGGCGGAAAGTTTGGCTAAATGATCAATCAAGCACAGTGTGCTAGGTTGCTGACGGGTTTGGTTCCCCATCTTGTAAGTCATGGAGTGGCCATTATGCAGTACGCAGATGACACTATTTTACTAATTCAGGATAATATGGAACAGTTGATTCATATGAAACTAATACATTACATGTTTGAAGCGATGTAGTGATTAAAAATTAACTTTGCTAAGAGTGAGATTATGATGGTTTTGGATGAGAGTGTTAAAGCGGTGTTGTATGCTGATATGTTTGGGTGTAAGCTTGGCCATTGGCCCATTAAGTATCCGGGTGTCCCTTTTTGTGGCACTAGACTTCATGTGGCAGATCTTCGGCCTTTGGCTGATAAACTGAGGAAAAAACTTGATGGTTGGGTTGGCAACTCCTCATCAATTGGAGGCAGGCTTACTCTTATTCAGTCTTCCCTTAGCAGCCTTCTTATTTACCATATGTCTATGTATCTAATGGCAGAGACTAACCTGTAAGAGTATACTAAGATTATTAGGAAGTTCTTTTGGGAGGGTTCAAGTGATAAAAAGAAGTATCATCTGGTTAGGTGGTTTATGACCCACAAGTATAGGAGGTGTATCGTAGTACTTTTGATAAATAGGAGTGTCGATCCCAACGAGGAGAAGAAGGTGTTGACTAGTGGTATGGGGCAGGAAATCCCTGTAAATACTTAGCAAACGGATTTTTAGGGGTTTTCTGATAAAGCAACAAAACAAAGTGCAAGTAATAAAGACAACGAACAACTACAGCAGTGTCCCAATCCTTTCTTAGCAAAGAACAAGCCGATGGAAATACTTATAAGGACCAAACGTTCTCGAGGACACATGGGAATTCCGTCAAGTGCTTTCGCTTCAAATAGTTGAGTACTCTTCTTTGGTGTTGTAAGTGTTGTGTGGGTGAACCTGTGCTAATGTACCGACCTTACTTGGACTAATACATACTTGTGATTAAACCCCTATAAACATCTGCAAATACAGAAAAGTAATTAAGATATAAACCTAACCACAGCCTTAAACTCTGAGATCCTACGCTCCCTTGTGCAAAGGTGTCCTAACGGGGGTTCAGGTTTCTATCACTCCGGCAACCCCACAATTAGTAGCCAAATACACAATGCATTCCCCTAGGCCCATAAATGATGAAGTATCATGTAGTCGACATTCACATGACACCACTAGAAGAATAGCACCACAACTTAAATACTAAACCATTGAATAATAACTCAACACAAATCCACTACTAACAACATGACTTCTCCCATGTCCTCAAGAACTAGACGAACTACTCACAAGACATCATATGGATCAAGATCAAAGACGATATGGTGATGGATACCAATCTGAACATAAATAATAATCCAATGGTTTCACTCACAAGCATCAACTACAATAGTAATCAACACCTGGAAAGTTTCCCCTAAGAACTAAAGTAATACCAACACAATTGTTACAGCGGGATGGAGTGGTGATGATGGTGCTGGTGGAGATGATGGTGTGGATGATGATGATCCCGATGAAGCCTAGCTTGATGATGGTGTTGATGGTGATGATCTCCCCTGTAACATCCCAAAAATTTTGAACAATGATTATTAAATTCCAATCACCAAAATTAGGGTTAACAAAAACTTTTGTTAATTCCAAATCATTATGAATGCATGTGTGTATGTGATGATTGTATGAATGCATGAATGGACTTGTGTGATTGATCAAAATAGCAAGGAATGGATTAAAGATGAAAAAAAATCATCTAAAACATTTCCAAGAAGAAACAAATCAAGAGAAAATAAAAAACAAAACAAATAAGCAAATGGTCATTTTTGCCAATCTTGCTCACTAGGCCACTTTGAGTGTTTCTAGTCCAAGATTTCAAACAGAAACTTTTCCATTTCTTTTCACCCCTTGCAAGACCAAGTAAAAGTGAATTAAAGCCCACCTTTCAAACTTACAGAAACATTTGGCAACTTGATTCAAATCACATTTCAAAATTGAATCTTTATCATATGTGAAGATCACCATTTCTCAAAACCCAACCAAACCAATTCCACTTGACCAATCCCACTAACCAGAGACTCCCTAGTATGTAACCAACATATCCACAAAGTTTGATTCAAAAATTCAAATTTGAATCTCTTTCGGCCATTTCATCAAACACCTTGTAATCACCAAACTAACAAACATCAAACACTATTAGGAGCGGTGATTTTGGCCAACCTTGTTCCCTCTATAGCTCACACTACACTCTCAGTAGATGATCGAGCTCAATTAACAAGCTTTAGCACCACTGTGATCATGACATGCCATCAATGGTGACCATGCCGAGCCTAACTTGCCACCCCATGTCGACAGCAAGCTAGGAGAAGCACCATGCATAGCAATCATGTCTGGGACACTCTCCACCGTCCACCGCCACCCCCTGTCCAAGCCTCGAGCACTACCAGCCCCTGGACCACACAACCCGAGCGCTCCTAGCCTCTCTGCGAGCGAGACGAGAGCGCGCCAGAGCGCCAACCGCGACCGCGCGCTGGCCTCTCCACATGCAAGAAGGATCGCCACCACCCTAGGAACACCGCAGACATGCCCGTTCGCCTCCGCGCTGACCGTAGATGTTGTGCGCCATTAAAACTGCCGTCAGACCCGCTCAGAGCACCGTGACGTTCCGACCGTTCCACACCGCCCAATGCCGTGTGACCTTGCCGTTGAGCATCGCCAGGGAGCACAACACCGCCCCCTATCGTCGCCCATGCCATTAGCCCATCAGGCAGACGACCACACGACGAACGCCCGCTACTTGCGTCCGCCCCCTTCAGTCAAGCACTATAAGCCACCAGCTCGATTTCTTCACACCATATCACTCCCCTCTCTCTTAGAAGCACCCCACCTCACTCCCGGAGCAAGGCGAGCAGCGCATCACCGGAATTTGGCCGGAGTCTGCCGCGGAGGAGGAAGAAAGAAGCCGTTGATTGGAGCCGCCCCAGGAGAAGCTGTCGGTACCAGGAGGATCACCATCTTTGACTTCGTCGTTTGCCCCCGTCGCTGACCATCACTGGAGTCCCGGTGAGCCTCCCATGACCCCACTGGCCGCGCTAGGGTTCTTTCTCGCCGGCATTTTCCGACGTGGACGATGAACCCTAGCCGTAGGATTAGAGTTTGATCGCATGGCCTAGATCGCCCCATACAGCTTCGCACCCCCTGTCTCGTTGACTCGTGGGGTCATTCACTTAAACCACCCACGAGTTGTGCCCCGTGGGCCAGCCCAGTTAACCTCCCGCGCGACCCAGTAATTCAAATTTAGGTTTATTCTTTTAATTTGAAACTCAGTTCTGTATCTAGATTCAAAAATCAACCCAGCTCGATTCACTGAACCAAAATGCATGAAACCAATTTTGTTAGAAAGGTACTGGAATGCTTAATCCAAGCCCGTTGAATTCAAACCATTTAGATTTGTAGATCACCCATGGTAAAAATAACAAGGCATAAGCTTTTCTGCATACAAACATTTTTCAAAATTCAACCATGAAAGGTTTTGCGTTGATTTCAACTCTCAAAAATCACATTTTACAAGACCTTTCAGAATATATAAAAATATATAGGTTTACTTGCATAAATAATGATCAAGTAATACAAGAATGCCTCATAGGCCATTCTAGTCACTTTATTGAATTAAAATAAAAAGGTTAAACCTTATTAAATTGTGACACCACTTTAAATCACATTCCCAAGTACTGAAATATGTGGTGATGACATGTGTCCACATGATCCCATGTTTTAGTTGGAGAATATTAAATATTAAGTAGTTTTTCAATGAGTAGAAATTACTTTTCTAAAATAAAGGAAATAAAACTAGTTGCTTTAATGATTGTAATGCTTGTGATGATATTAGATCATCTAGTGAAAACCTTGGTGTGATAAATAGAAGTAGTTAAGTATTGTTTGGTTATTGTATACCTCGTATTTATTTACAAACGCTAGTACCGACCAAGGATACGAGGAGGAAGGAGGGTACTACAAGGAAGAAGCCGAGGAGAACTTCAACCACTGCTCTGCACAAGGCAAGCTATTACCTGAGCAAGCTTATACTTGCAATTATGCAATCTAACACTTGCAACCATGAAACTTAGATAACCTATGCAATGAATTAAGCATGCTTGGTTAGATATATTTGATGATACCAAATCCTAGTTTTACTTGCAAGCTTAGTATTTTATTTCTTTATCAAAGCTTTCTATTAGAGTTTACCTAGTGATTTGTAGAGTTTAGAGAGATTGTTAAAGGTAGAATAAAAAGCATAACACTTTGCCTAAGTTAGATAATCTTGATGTCATCCTGGGGCATGAGATTGAACTTAGCTAGTTCACACTTGTTTACCACCCCTCATTAGTATTTACCGCCACTTGTAGATACTAGTGCTAAGCATAAAACTTGATCAACTTTAGATGGGAATACTTGGTGAAAATGGTTATGAAAACCCTAGAATGATGAGTACTGAAATGTTTTGACATGTGTTCTTGAACGCCATATGATTTTGATGATGAAAATGTTAAGCAATGAGCCTTATCCCTTTATAAAACTGATGGGTGTCTGGATGCGATACCATTCCAATTTTACCGTACAACCACAATACCCGAAATTTGGGTAGGGATTGAATGAAAATTTATATACCTTAGTATGGGTTCCCTTGCAGCCAAGGTTTGAGATGAGGCTACCTTGTTAAGATTTTCCACCTATGTAGTTCCCAAGATGACAGTGGGTCATGGTTGGGAGGCCAAACTCATAGGAGAGGTGCCTATACTAGGGCGTGTAATTGAAAGGTTAGGATTGATTATCCGCATACTGAGTATGATGAATTCAGGATTTGTTCCTGACGGATGTATCGAATGTTGTGGTGAAAGTTTACCACCTTTGTAGAGTATCAAACTATTCGAATAGCCGCGTCCGCGGTTATGGATAGTTGGAGTGGCCATACTATTCTGTCGTCAGATGTTTTCAAAACGACTTATGAAATGATTTATGACTTTGACTTGACCACAATAGAGTTGTGGTATGAAACTCAAGTTCCCACTTAGGTGATATAAAACTTTCAACTAGCTTTCTTTGCATCTTAACTCAGTTGAGATAAATCTGGCTTTTTGCAAAATAACCTAGAGCCTAGTACTTCCTACTCAAAACCCCTTCACTTGTTAGTATTAGTTTGCGAGTACTTAAAGAGTACTCATGGCTTTGTCCCTGGCTATTCTCGTGGCCAGACTATGAAGAGGATTATCAGGAAGTTGGACAGCAGGAAGGTTACGACAACGAGGATCATCTTCCATCATCAGCATTGCCTGTGACCATGAAGATGGAGTCTCGCCTACGCTATCATTATTGTTACGTTATTCCGTTGCTTGAATTGTATTAGGACTGGATCATGAGATCCTTATTTGTGTAAGACCTTATGTATGGTTAGTAATGGATGATGTACTGTGATATCTAATCTTTTATGTCTCGCAAAAATGGTAATCCTGGGATTGCGATGTATGGCATAACAGGCATCTGGGATTTAAAATCCGGGTGTTGACAAGTTGGTATCAGAGCCATCCTGACCATAGGAGACCCTAGTTTAGAATGGAAGTTTGAATCCCAAACTTAGTTTCAAAACCAAGGAAGTGAGTATTTATAAAAACATATTCTCATTCTTACCACTTGGATTCTTTCATGAAAAAATCATGCTCCTCAAAAATTCTTGCAAAATTACATAAAATTTGACACACTTGATCACTCTACTAACTTACTCATCCTATATTCTTATAGATGGACGTGAAGTATAACAAGTTTTATCAGTTGGGGAATGGAGGATACCTTATCTTTGAGCATGACTTGGACTAGCTTTCAGAGATGGTGGAGCGTTCGCACCCTGAGTTCTTTGGAGCTCAGGTCAATGATCAGGAAGGAGAGGATTTGCAGTGGCTAGTTGTTGCAAGTCTCCGGGGAAAGATTGAATCCCCCACCTCAGAGGGAATTCAGTTCACCTTGAGAGAGAACAACTGGCTCGATGCACTTGCCAGGGCAATGCAAGGAGCTCTTGCCCGTCTGTGTGGGCAGAGTATCAATCAGATCAAGGGTACCCGCTTTGAGTTTTACCCAAGGCGTGATGTTATGGGACAGCCACTGGAGGCCCCGTATCACCACGAGCTGAAGAGTCAATTGGACCACCTCAGCTTCATGATGTATGACCGTCAGAAGGAGTTAGACAATGCCTGCTCCTATGCCAACCGCAAGTATGCCATCACCGCCAAGAAGGATCAGACCATTGCCATGCTAGTGAAGGATCGTTAGTCCCGTCGCCGTCAGCTCGACAAGAAGGAGCGCATCATTGCCCGTCTTCTCCACCGGATCACGGATTTGGAGGAGACCATCCACGAGAGAGATATGCAATTGGAGGAGAGGGAGAATGCAGGGGAAGACCTTCGTGGAGACCCCTACTCCTATCTCAGCGATGATGATTACTTTCTGGAGGATCAGGCCATGGACTTCTTCACCGATGAGGATGACTTCGCCTTCATCGATGATGATGATGACACTGACTCCGAGGAGTAGTAGCACTTGAGCACTAGCGTTAGTGAGTTGTATTCGGTCCCACTATATCGTAGTCTCACAGAATGGTTCTTAAAACCATCTGTTTTTCCTTTGTTGTGGTGTGTGTCTGTATCGTGTGCTATGTATGAATGAATGAATGAATGAAAAGCAAGTTGCTAGAAAAATATGAGTCAAACTTCAAAAACTTAAAAAAACCTGAACCTTAGAAATTTCCCTCTTTTCTCATGATCTATCTCAATCTTCAGATGCCTCGCGGAGGAAGCACTTCATCCCCAGACCAGATGCTGCAAATCTTGCAAATGTTGGTTTCGGACCGCGAAGCCAAAAGAGCCAAACGTCAAGCCAACTTAGCTACCCTTCAACAGATAGCTCAGATGGACAACAACAATCAAGGCCATGGAAATCAGGACAACCATGGATCTAAGCTCAAGAATTTCCAGAACACCAATCCACCCGTTTTCATTAACTCTGAAGAGCCCCTAGATGCAGATGATTGGCTGCAAACCATGGAAAACAACCTAGAAGTAGCTGGAGTGGAAGCTAACGAGAAAGTACTGTTTACCACCCACTATCTAGCCGGAGATGCAAGAGCATGGTGGAACAGCGGTCGTGCCATGACAGGAGGTCAAATGATGACTTGGGAAGAGTTCAAAGTCAGGTTCAGCAGAACCCATGTGCCACCGGGTTTGATCAAGAGGATGAGAGATGAATTCAGGGAACTTAATCAAGGCAGGATGACAGTAGTTGAGTACCGTTACAAATTCTTGTCATTGGCTAGGTATGCACCGGATGAGATTGACACTAAAGCCAAGAAGAATGAGAGATTCCTGAATGGTCTGCACGATGAGATGTAGACAGTGTTGGTCAATATCCCATTTGCTGATATTGAAGCCTTAGTTGACTCCGCCATTCAGATAGAAGGCAAGATTAACCAAGCCAATGAAAACCGCAAGCATCGCATGATGCATCAGCCAGGAACCCACCATACACCAAAGTATCGCCCCAACCCATCTCCAGGATTTGCCCCAAGAAACAATAGATCCCCGATGAACCATCCAACCTATCCCAACCGTGGAAACCCAAGGCCCGGAGGAAACAACAACAACCCCGGCAACCCCAGCAATTTCAATCGTGTCCCTCCCAAGTTCAAGAACAACAATGCCACCACCAACTCCAACACTGCCCCAAGGACTGGAAGCAATGTTGTGCCTGTTGCAGCGAAAGACAAGTCCCAGGTGACTTGTTATGAATGTGGAACCAAAGGTCACTACTCCAATGAGTGCCCCAAGAAGATTGCCATAGCCCCCAATGCAAATGCCCCAGCTCAGCAGCAGCGTCGTGTTCAGCCTGGAAGAAGGTTTTCCCCAGGGAACTCACTCAATCGCAACGGCCGTCTCTTTCTCATGCATGCGGAAGAAGCCCAAGAAGCGCCAGATGTCGTGCTGGGTATGTTTTCTGTTAACTCAGTACTTGCAAGAGTGTTGTTTGATTCTGGAGCATCGCACTCGTTTGTTACCGAAGAATTTGCGTGCACTAGTAAGATTCAACCCACCAAATTGAACATGTTATGATAGTTCAAATACCTGGTTCAACCACCAAAGCTAGACAAATTTGCAAGGTCGTACCTATCGGAATCCATGGCATAGATTTTTATGCTAATCTAATAGTACTCGGAACTAAAGGTTTGGAAGTAGTACTAGGAATGGATTGGATGTCCAAACATAAAGGATTAATCGACTGTGCCAAGAAAGCCATAACCATGACCAGTACAGCCGGAATATCCATAGAGCATGTATCTAAAACCTTGCCCCGCCAATTCAAATGCAACAAGAGTATAGCTCAGCCAACCATTGACCAAGTCAGGATAGTCTGTGAATACCCCAAAGTATTTCCAGATGTTTTGCCCGGTATGCCCCCAGATCGGGATATTGAGTTTATCATTGAACTAATCCCTGGAACCAGACCCATAGCCCAGAGACCATATAGTATGAACCCGTCGGAATTAGTGGAGCTGAAGAAGCAACTGGATGCTATGCTGGAAATAGGATTGATCCAACCAAGTGCATCGCCGTGGAGATCACCTGTCTTGTTGTGGACAAGAAGGATGGAGGTAACCTTTTATGTACGGATTATCGGAAGTTGAATGATGTCACCATCAAGAACAAGTACCCGTTGCCAAAGATAGACAACCTGTTTGACCAGTTGACTAGTGCCAAGGTGTTTTCTAAGATTGATCTTAGAACTGGCTACCACCAACTCAAGATTCGCGCAGAGGATATTCCAAAGACTACCTTTACCACCAGATATGGATTATACGAGTATACTGTCATGTCTTTTGGATTAACCAATTCCCCCGCTTATTTCATGAACCTCATGAATAAGATTTTTATGGACTTCCTGGATAAGTTTGTCGTTGTTTTCATCGATGACATTCTGATATATTCCAAATCAGAAGAAGAACATGAGCTACACCTAAGGACCATTCTTGGAACCCTTAGAGAGCATCAGTTGTATGCCAAGTTTAGCAAATGTGTATTCTGGTTATAGGAGGTAGGATTCCTCAGACATATCGTAGCAGCCGGAGGAATTGCCGTTGACCCTGCAAAGGTGAAAGATGTTGAAGATTGGCAATCCCCAACCACCCAAACCCAAGTTCGTGCATTTCTCAGATTAGTGGGATACTACCGCAAGTTCGTAGAAGGATTCTCGAGTATCGCCAGACCCATGACCCAATTGCTGAAGAAGGATAAGAAGTTCGAATGGACGGACAAATGTGAAGCGAGTTTTCAGGAACTCAAGAGGAGAGTGATTTCAGCCCCAATCTTGATCATGTCGGATATCACGAAGCCCTTTGATGTGTATTGTGACGCATCCAAGATAGGTCTCGGATGTGTGTTAATGCAAGAAGGAAAAGTTATATCTTATTTGTCCCGACAACTGAAGCAACATGAACAGAATTATCCAACCCATGATCTTGAACTAGCAGCCATAGTTCTAGCCCTGAAGACATGGAGGCATTACCTGATGGGAAACCGTTGTGAGATTTATTCGGATCACAAGAGCCTGAAGTATATATTCACTCAGAAGGAGCTGAATATGAGGCAGAGAAGATGGATTGAGCTAATTAAGGACTATGATCTAGACATTCACTATCACCCCGGTAAAGCCAATGTGGTAGCAGATGCCCTTAGCAGATTGCCGTGCCGCTTGAACTCCATGATTCTAAAGGAGCAACCAAGCCTGTACAAAGAGATGGAAGATTTTAGAATGGAATTAGTAAGTGAGGGATTTTTGGCTAGCATAGAACTTCAACCCACTTTGATCAGTCAGATCAAGGAGGCGTAGAAAGGAAATGCTAGTATCGACGAAATCAAACATCGTATCGGTACAGGCAAAGTACCCGGATTCACTGAAGATGAAGGGGTTCTATGGTACAAAGGACTTATCTGTGTGCCATCAGATTCCGAGATGAAGCAAGCTATTTTGAAAGAAGCCCATGATACTCTTTATTCTATCCACCCCGGAGGAACAAAGATGTATCAGGATCTGAAGGAGCAATTTTGGTGGCATAAGATGAAGAGAGAAATCGGAAGCTACATAGCCAAGTGTGACATTTGTTAGAGAGTTAAGGCGGGACATCAGAGACCCGTAGGACTGTTGCAACCATTGCAGATTCCGGAATGGAAGTGGGATTCTGTTGGAATGGACTTTATCACCGGATTGCCTACTTCTAGTAGGGGAAATGACTATTTGGATCATAGTTGACAGATTGTCCAAGGTAGCCCATTTCTTACCAGTCAAGACCACCTACCAAAGTTCGAAGCTAGTGGAGTTGTACATCGCTAGAATCATCAGTCTGCATGGAGTTCCCAAGAACATGGTATCGGATCGAGGAACCCAGTTTACCTCGAGATTCTGGAAGAAAGTCCAGGAAGGACTAGGAACAAGACTAGATTTCAGCACAGCGTATCACCCTCAAACCGATGGACAAACGGAGCGAGTAAATCAAATACTCAAAGATATGTTGAGAGCCTGTGTGCTAGAGTATGGATCTAAATGGGAAGACTGCCTGCCTTTCGCAGAATTTTCTTACAACAACAACAGTTATGAAGCTAGTTTGCAAATGGCCCCATTTGAGTTCATGTATGGAAGAAAGTTTCGTACCCCTTTGAATTGGTCGGAAGTAGGAGAGAGTCAGATCTTCGGACCCGACATCCTATGAGAAGTAGAAGAGAAAGTTCACAAGACCCATGAGCACCTCAAGACCGCCTAGTCAAGACAGAAGAGTTACGCCGACAAGAGACGTCGAGACCTTGCCTTCAATATCGGAGATTTTGTGTATCTCAAAGTGTCGCCTTTGAAGGGAATGCAACGTTTCCAGCTCAAAGGAAAGTTAGCCCCCAGGTATATCGGACCTTTCAAGATTCTGAATCGTCAAGGATAAGTATCATATCAACTAGAACTGCTAGAGGAGATGTCAACAGTGCATAATGTGTTCCATATATCGTTACTTCTCAAATGCCTTGTGAAAGAACATATGTGCCCCCATGTGTGGTTTTGGTAATCAATGACAATCTTTATGGACTAATGTGTGTATTAAGTTATACTTGTAGGATTTGTCCATTGGCATCGCTTGGAGCATGTGGTGGCTTCAAGGTCGATGAAATGAGAAGAAGATGTGTTGTGCAAGCTCAAAATGCGCCATATATAGAAGATCTCATGTTTGAGGCTTGCCATCCTCAGTGATCATGGATCGATGATGAGGGATGAAGAAAGGCGTTCCATCTTGAGACGGTCAAGTTCGTATACATCGAGCTCAAGTAGAATGCTCAAGGCAAAGGTACAATCTTGATAGGTTTTCCCTTTTGCCGGTCTCACGTTGTGTGTGTGAGACCGGGTTTAGGATAGATAACCGTACTATCAAGAGGGGCTCTCAAATGAGTAACTCGATCACATCGTTCGGAAAGAGCTCAAACCTTTGCATACTTGCATAATCGTATTTGGTTGTTATTTGGTCTTATCCATGTGAGGATATAGAGCTTGTGGTAATCTCCATAACAAGCTCTTGTTCATCAAAATCGGATCTATGTATCTTGTTGCGACTTTGATTTATGCGGCTTTTCGGTTTCCCACCAAGTGAGGTATCCCACATTATTCTACTTGATACTTTCTCACTTGGTGATAACCCATATTTCCCATATTGGGAAGCCCTTGTCGTCCTCTATCCAATGCAATTGGAATCGGGTCAATCGGAGCTTTCAGTCAAAAGTTATTGTTGTTTGAATATTTGCGTGTCAATCATTTTCTGGGAAGCGGTAGTACCTTGAGCAGGCGGTACTACCGCCCGCCCCTGAGAACGGCCCGTTTTCCTTCTGTCTTGCTAGGTACCTAAATCCGGTACTACCGGCCGGTCCGGTAGTACCGCCCGGGTGGGCCGGTAGTACCGGCCGGCCCAGATTCTTTTCCTGGTACGTTCCAGATCCAGATATCGTCCGTGTTGACCCCCCACTCGCTGCCGCCCGCCGCTCACATGCGCGGCGCCGCTGAGCCTGCCGCCATCGCGCTGGCCCGCGCGCCTCTCGCTTCATTGCCTGCGCTGCGCTTCGTGGCGGGCCCGTCCCACTCGATCACGCGTGCCGTGCGCCGCTCGCTCTCTCACACGGCACACCACCTTCGCTTCTGGGGCCCGACCCAGACGCCTCGCGTCCGTCTGCAGGCTGCACCCTTTCTGGCTGCCATTGCTTTGCCCACGGTTGTCTACTTCGCCCGCGTTGACCCGCTAGCCTGCTTTCGACGTGCCTTACGCCATGGGCTTGGGCTGCTGGCCCACTCCACTGCCCCGCCATACGCCGCTGTCATGCTGGCTGGTTCTTTGACCACCTTTCTTTTTTCTGATTCGTTTTTCTATGCTCAGGGTGCGGTAGTACTGGGTTTTGGTACTACTGGACAGAAAAATTCTAGCCCAACCGGATTTAGCCTTACCCCTTTAAATAGACTTTGTCCATTATTGTTTAAAGTGCTGCTTCTCTCTCTATTCTTGCTCAAGCTTTGCCCCATATTCTCATTCCCTCTTGAGCTTGATTCTATGATTTCTCTCCAATGATTCATGCCAATATTTGAGAGGAATATAGAGGAGATCTAGATCTACGTTTTGACCAAACCAAAACATCTCTTTGTGAGTGTATCTTTGGGGATCTAGATCTTGGGGGATTTTGTGTCTCTCTTTGATTCCTCCTCTCTTGTTCCCCCAATAGCTTTAGTAGCTTTGTTGGAACTTGAGAGTGAGGGATTTGAGCACCTTTGTGGTGTTCTTGCCATTTGCATTTGGTGCATCGGTTTGAGTTCTCCTCGGAGGATTTGGTTTGAGTTGCTCATTGGAGCTTGTCCCACTTGGGTTCTTGGAACCCTAGATGGTTTTGTGGCCTTGGTGGCATTTGTTGAGGCCTTTTGTGGCGTTTGTTGGGAGCCTCCAATTAAGTTGTGGAGAAGTGCCCCAACCTTGTGAGAGGTTCCGGTTGCCACCGACAAGTGCACCGATAGTGGAAGCATGGATCGATCCCATTGGGGTAAGATTCACATGAGAATAAGGGAGGCCTTTTGTGGCCTTGGTGGTTTGATACCACCCCCTCTCCAAACGAGACGTACTCCATGTTGGGAGGAACTCGGTAAAATATCGGTGTCCCCGCGTGCCTCGGTTATCTCTATACCCGAGCTCTTTACTTATGCACTTTACATTGTGATAGCCTTCGTGCTTGAAGTAATATATACCTTGCTATCACTTTGTTGCTTGTATTGCTTAGTATAAGTTGTTGGTGCACATAGGTGAACCTTAGTTGTTCTAGGTTGTGCTTAACAAAGTAAACACTACTTTTATTCCGCCTTTGTTGATCCACTCTAGGAAAAGTTTTAATCGCCTATTCACCCCCCCTCTAGGCGACATCCGTATGCTTTCACCTTGAAGTCCCGGAGAAGAATGAAGTCTTCAAGAACATTGATCACTGGACCATAGAGATCAATGATGACCTGACGTATCCCGAAGTACCCGTCCGTATTTTGGAGGAAGCTTTCAGAACCACCAGGACCAAAAGCATCAAGATTCTCAAAATTCAGTGGAGTAACCACACTGAAGAATAAGCTAACTGTGAGCGAGAAGATCACATCAAGACGGAGTTTCCCGGTCTTTTTAAATCCTAGTTTTCTTCTTTCTTCTTTCTCAAATCTCGGGACGAGATTTTGTTTAAGGAGGGAAGGTTTGTAACATCCCAAAAATGTTGAATAATGATTATCAAATTCTAATCACCAAAATTAGGCTTAACAATTCCAAATCATTATGAATGCATGTGTGTATGTGATGATTGTATGAATGCATGAATGGACTTGTGTGATTGATCAAAATAGCAAGGAATGGATTAAAGATAAAAAACATTATCTAAAATATTTCCAAGAAGAAAAAAAATCAAGAGAAAATAAAAAACAAAACAAATAAGCAAATGGTCATTTTTTTCCAATCTTGCTCACTAGGCCACTTTGAGTGTTTCTAGTCCAAGATTTCAAACAGAAACTTTTCCATTTCTTTTCACCCCTTGCAAGACCAAGTAAAAGTGAATTAAAGCCCACCTTTCAAACTTACAGAAACATTTGGCAACTTGATTCAAATTCACATTTCAAAATTGAACCTTTATCATATGTGAAGATCACCATTTCTCAAAACCCAACCAAACCAATTCCACTTGACCAATCCCACTAACCAGAGACTCCCTAGTATGTAACCAACACATCCACAAAGTTTGATTCAAAAATTCAAATTTGAATCTCTTTAGGCCATTTCATCAAACACCTTGTAATCACCAAACCAACAAACATCAAACACTATTAGGAGCGGTGATTTTGGCCAACCTTGTTCCCTCTATAGCTCACACTACACTCTCATTAGATGATCTAGCTCAATTAACAAGCTTTAGCGCCACTGTTTGCATGCCATAGCCATCAATGGTGACCATGCCGAGCCTAACTTGCCACCCCCATGTCGACAACAAGTTAGGAGAAGCACCAAGCATAGCAAGCATGTCTGGGACACTCTCCACCATCCAACGCCACCCCCTATCCAAGCCTTGAGCACTGCCATCCCCTGGACCACACATCCCGAGCGCTCCTAGCCTCTCTGCGAGCGCGCCAGATCGCCAACTGCGACACATGCCCACAGACCGCGCGCCGCCCTTGCCGCATGCAAGCAGGATCGCCACACCCCCAGGAACACCACAGACATGCCCATTCACCGCCGCACTGACTGTAGACGCCGTGCGCCATTAAAACTGCCGTCGGATCCGCTCAGAGCACCGTGACATTCCGACCGTTCCGCACCGCCCCACGCCGCATGACCTTGCCGTTGAGCGTCGCTAGGGAGCACAGCACCGCCCCTTATCGTCGCCCATGCCATTAGCCCACTGTGCCGACGACCATGATGAGCTCAGCCCGCGCCCGTCGGTCCCCTTCAGGCACTATAAATAGAGGCCACCCCCGCTCGATTTCTTCACACCATCTCACTCCCCTCTCTCTTAGAAGCACCCCACCTTACTCCTGGTACCGCTGCCGGTACCAGGAGGATCGTCGTTCTCCCCCGTCGTCGACCATCGCCATAGCCCCGGTGAGCCTCCCATGACCCCCACTGGCCGTGCTACGGTTCTGTCTCGCCGGCATTGCCCGACGTGAACGTTGAACCACAGCCGTTGGATTAGAGTTTGATCGCACGGCCTAGATCGCCCCATACCGCTTTGCACCCCATGTCTCGCTGACTGGTGGGGTCGTTCCTTAAACCACCCGGGAGTGCGCTGTGCCCCGTGGGCCGGCCCATTGAACCTCCCGCGCGACCCAGTAATTCAAATTTAGGTTTATTCTTTTTGAAGGGATACGGGTAGGCTACACTAGCGCAAATCAAAAAAATTCTACCGCGTATACCAGGATTACTGTTGTCATAGATCACGGGATTACCACTAGACGCGCAGTTGCAGAATTGATGAAGCGCATCGAGGTAGTGTAGACGTTCCACGTCTCCTCCTTGTCCTCGTCCCACGAGCAGCTCCCCTTGCGCGGCTCGTCCAAGCGCTACAGATGCAGCGCCTCCGAGGTATCCACACGCTGGTGGAAGCGTCGAACCGGACTGCTAGGTCCGCGCGTGCAACACAGGCGTGAGGGGTGGCGGCTGGGAATGATCTGAGGTCTCAGGTCTTACCCTGGTCAGCTCGCCCCACCCTCTCTTATATAGGCGTCCCTAGTGGGCTTCTACATTAGCAGCCCATTAGTACCCTAAGCCTGGTCTAATTCGGATCCAATCCTCATTAGGCTTCCAGCCCCTTAAGTGTGTGACCCTATAGGTTCATATGCGTATAGACATGACACGAATACACTTATTCTGTCAATAGTTGGTAGCGGCCTCTAGCAAGACGTGCCAACTCCTAAACAGATACAAAGATCATATCGGACGAACCATCACAAGGTTTAGTACATGTCTTTCCCTTTGCCTCACGATATTTGGTCTAGCTCCAAGCTAACCTCCCTTTCTCGATACCGTGATTCGGAATCCCTTTACTAGGTTAACTCTTAACCATATGTAGCACGGCCATGCATTTCTGGATCCGATCACTCGAGGGGCCCAGAGATATCTCTCTCAAGTAGAGAGGGGAAAATCCCATCTTGATTGACCATGCCTTGCAGCATGCTTCAGGACAAACCCGAAAGCTACCTTTATAACTACCCAGTTACGGTGCAGCGTTTGATAGCCCTAAAGTAGGTCGATCCACATCTCAAGTACATGCGACAATCTCAGGTCTAAGGACAACAAGATGTGTAGAGAGAGAGCTGCAACTAATTGCTAGTCTCAGGTTGGGTCAGTACAACCCCATGTTCATAACATGTGTCCACTTCATTTGTTTGACATCTCCATGTCTATGACTTGCAAAACATAGTCATCAACCAATCAATGTGCTAGTCTAATATTCACGTGTGTCCTCACATGAACTCCGACTAGGGACAACTCTTAAATAACCATACAAGTATAGAGTTTAACAAACAATTCACGTAATTGCCAATCAATACAAGTTGCCTGATATGGATATTCAAGGAACATTACAATAACTCATGGATACATATGAAATATCATCATCTCTATGATTGCCTCTAGGGCATATTTCCTTCACTTTTAATTTCAAACTCAGTTTTGTATCTAGATTAAAAAATCTACCCAGCTCGATTCACTAAACCAAAATGCATGAAACCAATTTTGTTAGAAAGGTATTGGAATGCTTAATCCAGGCCCGTTGGATTCAAACCATTTAGATTTGTAGATCACCCATGGTAAAAATAACAAGGCAGAAGATTTTCTACATTCAAACATTTTTCAAAATTCAACCATGGAAGCTTTTGTGTTGATTCCAACTCTCAAAAATCACATTTTACAAGACCTTTCAGAATATATAAAAATATATAGGTTTATGTCAACACCCAGATTTTTAATCCCAGATGCCTGTTATGCCATACATCGCAATCCCAGGATTACCATTTTTGCGAGACATAACAGATTTGGATATCACAGTACATCATCCATTACAAACCATACATAAGGTATTACACAAATAAGGATCTCATGATCCAGTTCTTAATACAACTCAAGCATCGGAATAACGTAATAATAAAGGTAGCGTAGGCGAAGCTCCATCTTCGGGGTCATAGGCAATGCTGACGATGGGAGATGATCCTAGTTGTCGTAACCTTCCTGGGGTCCATCATCCTGGTACTCCTCTTCATAGTCTGGCCACGGGAATAGCCAGGGACAAAGCCATGAGTACTCTTTAAGTACTCGCAAACTAATACTAACAAGTGAAGGGGGTTTTTGTAGTAGGACACTAAGCTCTAGGGTTGTTTTGCAAAAAGCCAGATTTACCTCTACGAAGTACAAAAGCAAAGAAAGCTAGTTGAAGTTTTATAACACCTAAGTGGGAATTTAAATTTCATATCACAACTCTGTTGTGGTCAAGTCAAAGTCTCAATTCATTTCATAAGCCATTTTGAAAACATCTGACGGGGGAACAACATGGCCACTCCAACTGTCCATAACCGCAGACGCAGCTATTCGAATAGTTTGACACTCTGTAGAGGTGGTACACTTTCACCACAACATTTGATACATCCGTCAGGAACAAATCCTGAATTCACCATACTCAGTATGCGGATAATCAATCCTAACCTTTCAATTACACGCCCTAGTATAGGCACCTCTCCTATGAGTTTGGCCTCCCAACCATGACCCACTGTCATCTTGGGAACTGCATAGGTGGACAATCTTCACAAGGTAGCCTCAGCTCAGACCTTGGCCGTGAGGGAACCCATACTAAGGTATATAAGTTTCCAGTCAAGCCCTACCCAATTTTCGGGTATTGTGGTTGTACGGTAAAATTGGAATGGTATCACATCCAGACAACCATCAGTTTTATAAAGGGCTAAGGCTCATGCCTCAACATTTTCATCATCAAAATCATCTGGTGTTCGGAAACACACGTCAAAACATCTCAGTAGAATGACTCATCATTCTAAGGTTTTCATAACCATTTTCACCAAGTATTCCCATCTAAAGTTGATCAAGTTTTATGCTTAGCACTAGCATCTACAAGTGGGGTGAGTACTAATGAGGGGTGGTAAACAAGTGGAGATTAATTAAGTTCAATCTCATGCCTTAGGATGACATCAAGATTATCTAGCTTAGACCAAATTTAATGCTCTTTATGCAAACTTCAATTATCCTCCTAGAATCTACAAGTCACTTAAGTAAACTCTAAGAAATAGCTTTGATAAAGAAATAAAGTATAAAGCTTGCAAATAAAACTAGGATTGGGTATCAAGTGGGTATGATCACATATGCTTAAGGCATATAGTGGGCATGGTAACAAGCACGTATTAGCTTGCATAAGTAGGGTATCTTGCAAGGGTTAGCTTGCAAGGTTTCAAGTATTGGCTTGCATAAGTATCAGTATAAGCTTGCCTTGAGCAGAGCAGTGGTTGAAGTTCTCCTCGGCTTCTTCCTCGTAGTATCCTCCTTCCTCCTCGTATCCTTGGTCGGTACTAGCGTCTATAAATAAATACGAGGTACACAATCACCAAACAATACTTAACTATTTTCAATCATCACACAAAGGTGTTCTATAGATGATCTAGCATCATCACCTATCATTACAAGATTAAAGCATTTGTCTTATTTATTTTAATTTGAGAAAAGTAATTTCTACTCATTGAAAAACTACTTAAGATTTAATATTCTCCAACTCCAAACATGGGATCATGTTGACACATGTCATCACCACATATTTCAGTACAAGGGAATGTGATTTCAAGTGGTGTCACAATTTAATAAGGTTTAACCTTTTTATTTTTTATAAAATAAAGTGACTAGAGATGCCTATGTGGCATTCTTTTATTACTTGGACATTATTTCTGTAAGTAAACCCATATGTTTTTATATATTCTGAAAGGTATGATCAAATGTGATTTTTGAGAGTTGGAATCAACTCAAAAGATATTATGGTTGAATTTTGAAAAATGTTTGAATGCAGAAAAGCTTCTGACTTGTTATTTTTACCAAGGGTGATCTACAGATCCAAATGATTTGAATCCAATGGGCTTGGATTAAGCATTTTAGTACCTTTCTAACAAAATTGGTTTCATGCAATTTTGTTCACTGAATCGAGCTGGGTTGATTTTTGAATCTAGGGACAGAACTAAGTTTGAATTTAAATAAAAAAATCTAAATTCAAACGGTTGGGCTAAGCGGGAAAGTTTAATGGGCTGGCCCAGTGTCAGTCCGCAGCGCGGGGAGCAGCTGACAGGGGGGTTCCACCAGTTAGTGGCTCATAACACGCGAAGCGGTACGGGGCGGTGTGGTTCGTTGGATTAGAAGGGCGATCAACGACTGAGGGTCGTCGTCGATGATGAACATGTCACCGGCAAGCTCGAACCCTAGCGGCTCAGTGGGGGTGCATAGGGGGCATACCAGGGCTCCAGCAACGATGGCGAGGCGGGCAAACGAACGAGTGGTCGACAGCGAGCTCAGGGATGGTCGAGGCAGCTCCGGGGGTGGTCGAAATCAACTACTCCCTTCTTCTCTAGAGGCGGCCTGCTCCGGCGCAATTCCGGCGAGCTGCTGCTCCTCGTGCTCCGGCTAGAGGGTGGAATGATCAGTGAGGTGAGGGGAGTGGAATGGTGTGATTCAATCGGCTAGGGGTGCCTCCTTTTATAGGCTCGATGGCGAGATCGAGAGGGATGGGCAGGCGACGGTGGTGACATGGCTACGGGCGGCTAGAGGCATGGCTGAGGTTGGCGATCGACGGGCGGTCTCCTGGCGATGCTCCAAGACTTGAATGCGAGCTTAGGGGCGGTGGAAATTGGTCGGGAACGTGTGGTGCTCTGCGAGGCAAAGGTGGCGAACTCCACGGCGTGCCGTGGCTACGGGGTACGGGCGATGAAACGATCATCTCTAGTGGTCTCCTGGGATGGTGGGGTGCATGCTGGCGGGCGGCAAGGGCTCGAGGTGGTCGGGTTGAGTGGGAACGGTGCGTGCACGGTGGTGCGCGTCGGCATGGTCGACAGCAGTGCGGGCACGGCGTTCCTAGCGGTTCTTGTCTCTGTCCTTGAGCTAGGGCTGGTCGAGAGGGGGCGGTGAGGCATGGGCTGCCTCCCAGACAAGGTTGGCACAGCTAGTTCTTCCTATAGCTTGCTGTCCACACTGGGGTGACATGGTGAGGCTCGGCCTGCTCACTATTGATGGCAATGGCAAGCTCACAGTGATGCTAGAGGTTACTAACTAAGCTAGATGATCTACTAGATGTTTGCTGTGAGCTAGAGAGGGGACAAGGTTGGCCAAATCACTGCTCAAAATAGTGTTTGTGATTTGTTAGATTTGAATCTGCAAGCTGTTTGATGAAATGGCCGCAAGAACTTGAGTTTTGAATTTTGAAAAGATTTTTGGTGTGTGTGCTAGGCATGTGTTGATGATTCTGTGGGTGCTTGGGTTTTGAAAATTGAACTTGTTTGAGTGGTTTTTGAAATAGTGGGATCTTCCCATATGAGATAGATTCAATTTTAAACTGTCATTTAAACTTAGTTTTTGAATGTTTTTGGATGATCAAAAAGTGGTACTTGGTACCTTATTATGAGTACTACCAAGGGGTGCAATGATCCACAAATGTTTCTGTTGAGTTTTGAAAACTAGAGATAGCCAAAGTACCCATGAGAGTTAATTTGGCCAAAGTGACCATTCAATTTATTTATTTATTTTGGGTTGTTTGTCTTTGGGAAAAGTTTGGGGATTGTTTAGCTGATGTTTATTTCACCTAAGAATCATTTTACAAGCAAAGAAACACATAACCATGGCAATTCAAAAGAATCCAATTTTTGAATACACACACATATGAATGCTTTCATATTTTTAGTTGGGAAAGGTTTTGTTAACCCTAATTTTGATGATTAGAGTTTGACGATCCATGTTTAATATTTTTGGGATGTTATAGTTTACTTCCAGAAATAATGATCAAGTAATAAAAGAATCCCTCATAGGACATTATAGTCACTTTATTGAATTAAAATAAAAAGGTTAAACCTTATTAAATTGTGACACCACTTTAAATCACATTCCCAAGTACTGAAATATGTGGTGATGACATGTGTCAACATGATCCCATGTTTTAGTTGGAGAATATTAAATCTTAAGTAGTTTTTCAATGAGTAGAAATTACTTTTCTAAAATAAAGGAAATAAAACTATTTGCTTTAGTGATTGTAATGCTTGTGATGATATTAGATCATCTAGTGAAAACCTTGGTGTGATAAATAGAAGTAGTTAAGTATTGTTTGGTGATTGTGTACCTCGTATTTATTTATAGACGCTCGTACCGACGAAGGATACAAGGAGGAAGGAGGATACTAGGAGGAAGAAGCCGAGGAGAACTTCAACCACTGCTCTGCACAAGGCAAGCTATTACCTGAGCAAGCTTATACTTGCAATTATGCAAGCTAACACTTGCAACCATGAAAGTAAGATAACCTATGCAATGCATTAAACATGCTTGGTTAGATATATTTGATGATACCAAATCCTAATTTTACTTGCAAGCTTAGTATTTTATTTCTTTATCAAAGCTTTCTATTAGAGTTTACCTAGTGATTTGTAGAGTTTAGAGAGATTGTTAAAGGTAGCATAAAGAGCATAACACTTGGCCTAAGTTAGATAATCTTGATGTCATCCTGAGGCATAAGATTGAACTTAGCTAGTTCACACTTGTTTACCACCCCTCATTAGTATTTACCCCCACTTGTAGATGCTAGTGCTAAGCATAAAACTTGATCAACTTTAGATGGGAATACTTGGTGAAAATGGTTATGAAAACCCTAGAATGATGAGTCATTCTACTGAAATGTTTTGACATGTGTTCTTGAACACCAGATGATTTTGATGATGAAAATGTTAAGGCATGAGCCTTAGCCCTTTATAAAACTGATGGTTGTCTGGATGCGATACCATTCCAATTTTACCATACAACCACAATACCCGAAATTTGGCTAGGGCTTGACTGGAAATTTATATACCTTAGTATGGGTTCCCTTGCGGCCAAGGTTTGAGCTGAGGCTACCTTGTGAAGATTGTCCACCTATGCAGTTCCCAAGATGACAGTGGGTCATGGTTGGGAGGCCAAACTCATAGGAGAGGTGCCTATACTAGGGCGTGTAATTGAAAGGTTAGGATTGATTATCCGCATACTGAGTATGGTGAATTCAGGATTTGTTCCTGACGGATGTATCAAATGTTGTGGTGAAAGTGTACCACCTCTGCAGAGTGTCAAACTATTCGAATAGCTGCGTCTGCGGTTATGGACAGTTGGAGTGGCCATACTGTTCTATCGTCGGATGTTTTCAAAATGACTTATGAAATGATTTATGGCTTTGACTTGACCACAACAGAGTTATGATATGAAACTCAAGTTCCCACTTAGGTGATATAAAACTTTCAACTAGCTTTCTTTGCTTCTGAACTCAGTAGAGATAAATCTGGCTTTTTGCAAAATAACCTAGTGCCTAGTACTTCCTACTCAAAACCCCTTCACTTGTTAGTATTAGTTTGCGAGTACTTAAAGAGTTCTCATGGCTTTGTCCTTGGCTATTCCCGTGGCCGGACTATGAAGAGGAGTATCAGGAAGATGGACAGCAGGAGGGTTACGACAACTAGGATCATCTCCCATCGTCAGCATTGCATGTGACCATGAAGATGGAGTCTCGCCTACGCTATCATTATTGTTATCTTATTCCACTGCTTGAATTGTATTAAGACTGGATCATGAGATCCTTATTTGTGTAAGACCTTATGTATGGTTTGTAATGGATGATGTACTGTGATATCCAATCTGTTATGTCTCGCAAAAATGGTAATCCTGGGATTGCGATGTATGGCATAACAGACATCTGGGATTAAAAATCCGGGTGTTGACATCCCCTCTCCGGGAAGGAATTTCCCCGACAGAATTTTGTCTACCGCAGAGCTCTTTCTCTCTCGGTGTTTTCCGGCCCACAGAGGCGGCGGAAATCTTTCTGTGGTCCTCCCCCTAGTATTATGGTTTCGAGAGGAAGATATAGGAGAGAGGGTGGAGTCGGGAGCCGGCCAGGTGGACCACACCTGCCCTAGGCGCGGCCTAGGGGACCCACGCCTAGGGGGTGTGGGCCCCCTATGGACCAGCTATGCCTCCCCTTCTGGCTTCCTTCGTCTTCTAGGAAAATATAATTTTCCAATATTTTTCTAATCTTTGCGAAATTGCATCAAAATACCTCCTTTTCCATCAGAAACCTGACTCCGGCAGTTCATCCTCCAAGAATCATCCAACATGCAAAAACAGAGGAAAAGACATAAGGAACACCTCATAATAAGACATATATCAATGAATAGAGGCAAATTATGATATAGAATGGTGATGCAAATTGAACGTATCAACTCCCCCAAGCTTAGACCTTCGCTTGTCCCCAAGCGAAAACTGAGCTCAGTAAACATGTCCACAGGTTTATGGAGTGAAGTGTCGATAAAAGAATATGGACAAGAAGCATCACACTTACCATTAAACAACTCATAAAAGAAAGCAACTCACCATTATATAACTTAGCTTTCAAAAAGTACATGAGTGACAATAGAGATGCATAAACATAAATCATAATTGGAATTGGCAAACTCTTGTTCTTGGTCATAGAACAGCTGGCAAACAGTTACACAAATAAAGCTTTTTGAAGAAGTTTTACAACAGGAGTACTCTTTGCTCAAAAAGGTTTTCCAAAATGAAGGATTTCAAAGTAATACTCAATAGATAAGTCTTGTGCAAAAAAGGAAGATAAAGAACATGATTGAATAAATCACCAAATGAATGCTTGAAACACAACAACTCAAATGCTTGCTGGAGATAGTAGGTTTACTGACTCAACTTAGAAATAGAAGAAAGGTCCCTTCATAGAGGGAAGTAGGGATTTCAAGTCATAAATAGCTTCCAAAAGATTATGGTACTTACTAGCTTTGATCCCTCATTGCCCCTATCATAGGCATCTTGAGATGATTAAGGTTAAAGTGAACAAGGATGGAGTATATGCTTGATGAAATATAAGTTGGCAATCTCATGTCCCTTGAGTACGAGGGTCGCTCCTCATGCTACTCAACTTTGGTCATGGTAAGTTCTTGTCATTGTAAGTACATGTATATCATAAAAATGACAAGGCAAGCAGACAATGAGCATCTCAGCGATCCCATAACCAAAATGACAAGGCAAGCAGACAATGAGCATCTCAGCGATCTTTTTATTTACTATATGCATAGCTTTTTATTGAGGATGCTTCACATAATGCTCATTATGGTGATGCTGCAAGTTTCCACCATGATTAGGCATGGCTTAGGCTAGCGGCCCAGGCGTTTCTCTAACACACATACATCACTCCATGGACTTACAAGTTCCCTCTTTATTTCACACCGTCAACATCTGCAAACAGAAGAGCCTGATATCAACTGTGTACAATGTACATGTGCAATATTGAAAGCGTTCCTCGTGACAGCACGGTTCTGCTAATTCCAACGTATAGATGCAATCATATACAACTTCGATGACACAATGGTTCAAGTCTATTAGGGGCAAGAAAATAAGGTGTGCCATCAAGATCGTGAGAGCTTTACTAACTAGTTTTCACATAACAAAATACTTTTTAATTCGAAAGGTAGATGAATCTTGAGAATTTGCTTGGAATTACAATAATGCTAATAGGTAGATATGGTGGACACAAATGGCACAGGTTTTGGTTGAAAGGGGTTGGAAGCATGAGAAGTATGCCTTCTCAAAACAGGTGTTTGGCTCGCAAGGATGGGTAGCAAGCAAAAGAGTTGAAAGAAACAAGCAAGCATACAAGTGATAAATCCAAACATGCAATCTTCCTTGAAGACACAAAAGTTCTTAAATAATGAATACTAAACTTATGAGCCAACAAGAAAGAAAATAAATGATACAAAATACCTGTAAGCTTTTTCTCTTTTCCTTTCAAACCTCAAAAAGTGTTGCTACTAACCAGAGCTCGGTTTGCCAAAACCAATTTAGATCTACTTGATGCTCCCAAAGTGATGCCAATACTGATCAACAAGATCCATCATATAATAGAGATTGCAAACTAAAATAAGAAGTGCAATAAGTAAAAGATGAAACTTCTCATTAATATTCCATAAAGGCACTCACACCAAGGGATACATAGATAATCAACTAAAGGATAGATACTTCCACATGCAAACCAAACTATAAGATAACCTCTATACCAAAGATATGAATCCACTAAAAAGGTAAAAGATAAAATATAATGATGGTGATACCGCGGCACTCCCCTAAGCTTGGAACAAACCAAGGGGATGCCAAACCTGATGATGAATTACTCCTTCAGTTGTGGTGGTGTTATCTTGATAAGATCTTCAATAAGTTTCTTCAAATCCTCAATTTCAAAGGCCATAGTATGAATCAACTCTGAATTCTGCTCAATGCGGTTCATGATCATGTCAGGCCGAGAATTCCATTCCTTGTTAGTGTGTTCCTCCCCTGCATGGTTAGAACTAGGCATATCCCACATCGAGGGAAAATTCCCTTTGGGCACATGTTGGTATCGATGCTCATGTATAAGAGTATGGAAGGGTCTCTTGGTACGTGGAGGAGATGGCCGTGGATTGTAGATAAGGCATGGAGTTTTCCCTCCTGTAGACATCCATGCTGTCCTCCTAAGCTTGGTAGGTTCTGCCACCACTCCAATGATTGCGATGGTAGTGCAGGTGTCCGGATGCTTGTCCTCTCCATGTCTTCTTCATCCCCTACGAAAATCTCCTCCTCCTTGGGGTTGTGAGGATCATCTTCCTCGGGCTTCTTGCCTTTGTCGTTGGCAGAGACCATGGTGCTCTAAACTTTCAGAAGATTTCCTGACAGAGACAGATCGAAACGAAAACACGACGAGAACATGATGCACGAACCTCGGGGGATCCGGGGGATTATGTATTATGAAGTTTCAAAGCATAAGTAAGGTGCTGATACGAAAATGAGGCGGAGACGGAGCTCAGGGGGGGTCACACCCCCTCCAGGCGCGGCCAGCTGGGGCCGCGCCTGGGGTGGGTTTGGCCACCCCGGCCTTCGTTTCCTCCTCTATTCCATCTCGTAACTTTCTTTATATAATAAAAACATCAAAAATATAAAAAGATTAGGTTTTCATGAACCTTCTGTTTTCACCACTTTTACCTATTCAAAGTCGAACTCTGCAGATTCCTTTCCTCCTTATCCTGGAAATTCCTTTCTTCACAACGTAATACAAAAAATTCAAGGGCAACATTAGTGTAAGCAAAAACAATAACCCTTTAGGTTCACACTTTAACTAAAATCCATCAAAACAAAGGCTTCTCTAAGAGGCAAATGCAAATGATGGCAGAAATCTGTCAAAATAGACCAGCAGGTAAAGATTGATTTTTTGAAAACCTTCTGTTGCTCAAATAAAAAAGTGCAAAACTAAAGAAAGTTGGGTAATAACCTGGAGAACAAGCTCATAAAAATACATCTCCATCTGACATACTGAGCTCCCTCACGATGTTTTATAAATCAGCATAAAAATCTGTCCCGGGACAGTCACTTTTCACAACTGCTCTACTTCTCAAAAGTAGTTGAACTTGACACAAAAACCAAAACAAAAAGGATAAGGAGCGGTTATTACAGAGTTAATAACTTCCAATACTCAACCAAACTCTTGGTTATCTCCCAACAAGTACTTTTCTTTAATACCTTTAAGTTAGGCTTGAAAGTTTCAAAGATTCTCACAAAGGAGATATATATTTGAAGTGAAAGAGAGCATCAAGAAGCAAATAACCAACACATTTAAGTCTAACCCACTTCCTGTGCATGGGGTATCATGAGAAAACAAATTGTTGAAACAAAAGGCCACTAGCATAGGAAGACAAAACAAATGCAACTTCAAAGCTTTCAACATAAAACGGGGGAACTTAACATTATTGAGATGCATAAGACCATGTTTCCCTCTCTCATAATAACTTTCAGTAGCACTTTGATTAAAGTTGACAATATAACCATCACTGGCAAAAACTTTATCATCAGAATGAGCATACTTACAATCACCAAAAAGAGGTCCAAGGTCATAAACTGGATCAACAGAAGCAAGTTGTTCCATCCTGAAATCTTCGTTAGGCAAGTTATTTTCACAAGGAGCTTTAGAAAATTTGGAAAAGTTAAACTCATAAGAATATCCATCAAACTTAGTTAAAACTTTCTCCTTCTTACAATCTATAATAGCTCCACAAGTGTTCAAGAAAGGTGAAAGGGCATGTATGCCCCCATGTGTGGTTTTGGTAATTAATGACAATCTCTATGGACTAATGTGTAAATTGAGTTTCACTTGTAGGTTTGTCCATTGGCATAGCTTGGGCCATGTGTTGGTCTGAAGGTTGGAAGATGAAGAAATGTCCATGTGTATGCACAATATGTTGTCCCATATGATGGTTATATTTCTTGGTCTATTTGGGTCCCCAAGACCCTTGTTGCTAACAAAAGAGGACCCATTGAAAAATGGGTACCTAAAAATTAGCTTGATCTTTTGTAGACATATGCTTCTGGAGGGTCAAAGTGGGTGATTGATAGTGGTTGCACAAGCCATATGATCGGAAGCTCGTCTATTGTCAAGAACTTAAAGCCAAATGATGATCAAATAACCGTGACATATGCCGACAAGTCAAAGTCTAAGGTAATGGGTTTCGGCAAGGTAGTGGTTGCTCATGATATTACACTCGTGAACGTCATGCTTGTTGAGACCCTTGGATACAATTTACTTTCAGTCCGTGCTCGTGGAAAGATGGGCTTTGCCATCTTTGTTGATGATGATAACATGACTTATATGTGGTGGATTTTTCGGGACAAACCACTACAAGTGCGATGTGCTTATTAGGAAAGGTCGATGTGGGTTGGTTATGGCATCGTAGACTAGCCCATGTCAATATGAGAACTTTTCAAAGTCTCCACAAGGAGGGCCATATTGTTGGACTAAAAGAAAATGTTTCCTTTGCCAAAGATCGTGTTTCCAGGGCTTGTGTTCTAGGAAAGATGCATGATGCCCCCCACAAGCCAAAGAACCGCATCAAGTCAACCAAGATCTTGGAGCTCCTTCATGTGGATATCTTTGGTATTCCATCTCATGCAAGTCTTGGTGGGAAGAAATATTGTTTGGTGATTGTTGATGACTTTTCAAGATACTCATGGGTATATTTCTTCAATTTAAAGAGTGAGACCCAAAAGACCTTCATCGACTTCATCAACATGGTTCAACATCAATACAACCTTCCCGTGTTGATTATAAGAAGTGACAACGGCACCGAGTTCAAGAACTACACCTTGAATTATTTCCTTAGTGACGAGGGGATAAAACACCAATATTCCGCTGCATATACCCCTCAACAAAATGGTGTGGCCGAGAGGAATAACCGGTCTCTTATTGAGATGGCTAGGACCATGTTGGCGGAGTTTAAATCTCCATACAACTTTTGGGCCGAAGCCATCTCCACCGCTTTCCATGCATCAAACTGGCTCTACCTCCGCAAAGAAATCAACAAGACTCCATATGAAATACTTCTCGGTAACAAGCCCAACATATCTTACTTCCGGGTGTTCGGTTGTAAGTGTTTCTATCTCATAAAAGGTGTTCGTTTGTCCAAATTCGAGTCTAAAGCATTAGAGGGTATTTTTGTTGGCTATGGTCTCGAATCTCACACTTATAAAATCTATGATAAGCTCTCCGGAGCCGTCATAGAATCTTGTAGTGTGACCTTCGAAGAATATGATGGTCCCCAAGGGGGGCGTGTTGATGCTTGTGATGCAGATGATGAAATGCCTCGGGATGCCATAGGAAGAATGGGTGTGGGATATATCCGCCCCGTTGAGGAACACCTTATGGAAGATCAAGAAGAACTATGCTCTACTCAAGTGGAGCCCTCATATTCACAACATCAACAAGCTCCATCCACCGAGGAGGCCAATGACCCAAGCCAAAGACAAAATGTGGACCCTCAACATGTTGATCAAGGTGACAGCTCTAGTGAAGAGGAGCTTGATTCATTCTCCAGGATGTCAAGTGGTGCCAAGTCAATTACTCAAGGAAGATCCATACAAACTGCCTTGAGACAAGCTCAAATCGATGCTAGAAGAATGTTTGATCAAGACCAAGGTCAATCCGTGCCTCTTAATGAAGAGAATGATTCTGATGATGATCAAGGTCAAGTTGATGGTCAAGACGAGGACCAAAATGATGAAGTGGGTCCTCCAAGAAACAACGAGGAGATCCACGCTCGTCGTGAAGCTAGAAAGGAGAGAATGTTGGAATTAAGAGATCACTCTCTACAAAATGTGGTTGGTGACCTAAGGAAAGGCATTTCCACAAGAGCACAATTGAAGAGGTTCAGTGAGAACCAAGCACACATCTCCATGATTGAACCAAAGAAAGTGTGGGGAGCTCTTGAAGATTCGGATTGGTTGGAAGCTATTCACAAAGAGCTCAACAACTTTGAGAGAAACAAACTATGGAAGTTAGTTGAGAAGCCAAAAGATTGCCGCAATGTTATAGGCACCAAGTGGATATTCAAGAACAAGCAAGATGAGCATGGAATTATAGTAAGGAACAAGGCAAGATTGGTTGCACAAGGGTTCTCTCAAATTGAAGGCAATGATTATGGAGAGACATATGCACATGTGGCTCGTCTTGAGTCCATCCATATCCTGCTTGCTTATGCGGCATATCATAACTTCAAGTTGCAACAAATGGATGTAGAAAGTGCATTTCTCAATGGTACATTAAATGAGTTGGTATATGTAAAGAAACCCCCAGGATTTGAGGATCCCAACTTCCCTAACCATGTCTACAAAATTGATAAGGCGCTATATAGGTTCAAACAAGCCCCATGCACGTGGTATGAGCACCTTAGAGAGTTGTTGTTTGACCGTGGATTTGAGGTTGGGAAAATCGATCCCACTCTTTTTACTAAGAAGGTCAATGGGGAGATTTTTGTATGTCAAATATATGTTGATGATATTATCTTTGGCTCATCTAACAAAGCTTTTAATGATGAATTCTCAAAGCTTATGACTAGTAGGTTTCGGATGTCTATGATGGGGGAGTTGAGAGTATTTCTTGGGTTTGAGATCAAGCAAGTTAGAGGAGGGACATTCTTCAACCAAGCCAAGTATACTGAATATATTCTCAAGAGATTCAATATGCAAGATTTAAATGGAGATCCTACTCCCATGGCTACAAAGACTCATCTAGAACAAAATCGAAATGGTAAAGATGTGGATCAAAAGGTATATCGGTCTATGATTGGTTCTTTGCTTTACCTTTGTGCATCTAGACCCGATATTGTGTTGAGTGTAGGTGTGTGTGCAAGATATTAAGCGGATCCTAAAGAAAGCCATTTAATGGCGGTCAAGAGAATCTTTCGATATTTAGTTCATACCCCATATTATGGTCTTTGGTATCCTCGAGGGTCAACATTTGCTCTTTGTGGATACACGGATTCGGATTAGGCGGGTGATAAGGATGATAGAAAATCAACATCCGGGGCTTGCCAATTCCTTGGTGGGTCCTTGGTATGTTAGTCTTCTAAGAAGCCAAATTGTATATATCTCTCCACCTCCGAAGCGGAGTATGTGGTAGCTGCTAGTGCTTGCACCCAATTCCTATGGATGAGGCAAAATTTAAAGGAATACGGTGTCCTTTGTGACAAAGTGCCTCTTCTATGTGACAATGAAAGTGCCATCAAGATTGCATACAATCCGGTGGATCACACAAGAACAAAGCATATTGAGATTCGTCATCACTTCATTAGGGATCATGTTGCTCGAGGTGATATTGATCTATTATATGTGTCAACCAAAGATCAACTTGCCGATATTTTCACGAAGCCACTTGATGAAGCAAGGTTTTGCTATTTGAGGAATGAACTAAATATCATAGATTCAAGGAGCTTGACTTGATCACCTTGCATTCTCACCTATGTCTTGACTCTTATTTGGTTTAGGTGTAGGCATGGATATAGGGGGAGTGCGGTCCTAATTGATTGGACTGTCCCTCCCCCCATTATGCCCAAAGCAATCAAAATCATTCCTCTTAATATCATTATGTGATATGTGATCTTAAATGATGAGTTTCGGTAATGGACCCAAGATATATCTTCGTGGTTCCAAGCGGAGTATACTCAAATATGGTGGCCTAGGCCACCGCCCTCTCTCATTCGAGAGGTTGGTGCTTACTCATGTTTGTCATTCTCGCGTTGGGTTTGTTCTTACGGTCATGCACTCTCATTTGGATCTTCATATGTTTTTCCCCATTTTTAGAGTGCATATGTCCATATCAGTGTGACTCTCTTAACCCAAGCCTTTCTTATCCTTCGACAAAACTCATCTACTCTGCAAAAAAAAACCTTCCGCTTTATACCTGGCTCTCTATTCTGGTGGACACGGTACTACCGGGTAAGGGAGCGGTACTACCGGCCCTGGTCTGTCTCCAGGTCGACCCCTGGATACGTCCCAGGTATGGTACTACCGGTCCAATTACACGGTACTACCGTGAAAAACAAGCGGCACTACCGCTTAGGGGTCGATTTCAGTCGTTTCCGAAACTTCCAGTCTTGATACTACCGGCTCATGGCACTACCAGTGTAATGTGGCGGTCTGACCAATGGTACTACCATTCGTACGCCCGGTACTACCGCTCGGCGTCTTGGTTAAGGGTGGAGACGCGGGGCGCACCTCTCAGTACCTCATTGTTCCCCCATCTCCACTCCTAACCACCGCCGCCGCCAGAGCAGAGATCTCCGCCGGAGCCCCGCCCACTCCTCCTTTCCCCAGATCCGCACCGGATCCGGCCTTCTTGCGGGCTCCTCCTCGTTCTCCACCACCATGGACATCGGTACTACCGCTCTCCTCTTCTTCTCACATGTTTTCTCCATTGAATCTAGGGCAACTTTGGTTCTTGGTCAAAACAAGTGTTTTTGAGGTTGTACCGTGTGCAGTTTATCTGATATTACTCCTTGTCCGATGGAATTCTTGTTTTGTATAAATTTTGCTTCCCGTCCATGATTTGATACTACCAGATCTGCACTATGGTAGCATGACCGGTAGTACCAGAAATCTTTTCCGGTACTACCGCCTGTGAGATCCGGTACTACCGCCCATTACTGACAGCAAAATTTCCTCTAAAACTTGAATTTTGTCGTATGTTTGTTTCGGGTTCTTGTGCCCTTACCCCACTCCTATCTCCCTCATTCTTTCATAGGTGAAGGGGGTTCCCGGGGTTCACGCAAACGCTCCAAAGCTCATCATGAGATCGAGGACTATGGGTCAGAGTCAGAGTCCGAGCCTGAGACAGAGATAGAAGAACAGATCATGCCTCAACCTAGCACCCGTCTGAAGCTGAAAACCAGTCGTGGCCGACGTGGAGGGGGAGTTAAGCAAAGTGCTGGCCGTGGTAGGGCTCCTCCTCCTCCCTCGAGTCATCACAAGAGTGAAATTTCTAGTCCATCTGGGCCAAAGTTATTGTATGATTTCTCTGAGGTTGAGTTTCATGCCTTAAGGTCTGTCATTCCATATGCTGCTGCTCGCTCTCATGCTCGGGAAAATAGCCTCTTTTATACGGATTTCCAAGAGCGTGTATACCATGAGATACTCATGAAGGATGAAAAGCTTGTGGTCCCTCAGAAGTGGACTGATATGAATCATGTGAAGAAGAACCTGAAGTACTTCGGTGAAGCCCTTGAGGTTTGCACAAACATTGGCTTGCTTCCCATTATGCAGTTCTGGTGCAACTATGACCCAATGCTCATTACTCAGTTCTATGCCACCATTCACTTTTCCAAGAATTAGTCTCGTACTATCACCTAGATGGCCGAGGGTATTGTCAAGCAAGCAACCTTGGCTGAGTTTGTGGCTATCCTTGGGTACGAGGACCGTGGCAAGGACACTCCTGTTGGCTTTCGTTGTCACAAAAATGATCGCCCCATGAAGAAGGATGTTCTTGCTCCACTTTACATCCAGGGGCGTGGTATTCCTGGGAAGATCAAGGGGCTTCTCCCCACATATGACATCTTGCACCGTATATTCCGTGAGACCATTGCCCCCCGAGCTGGAAATGTTGATGAGATTCATGGATTCATGGCGGATCTCATGATCACCACCTTTCACCACCGTGATTCCGCCCAACCAATGGATGTGATGGATGTTATTTGGAATGAGATGGTCTGTGCCACCTACACTCGGAGGGTGCCTCCTTTTGATCCCTACCTCATGGCTCTCATTCTTAGCAAGTGCCCATCGATTGCCCGTGACATTACTTCTCAATGCCTTGTTACACACCGGCACAAGAATCTGTTGATCAAGACCCATCCTAAACCTTGCAATGCGGATGGTTAACTTGTTGATGAGGATGGGAACCCACTTGAGGAGGGGTCCGGTGATGACGATGATGCCCAGGATGCTGAGTTTGTGATCTCTCGCCGCAAGCATGCCCAACCATCTTGGGCCAAGAGGATTGAAGCTAAGCTTAAGAAAGTATTTTGCTTCCAAGTTGACAATCAGAAGCGCATGTATGAGGCTCATGTCTATGCCAAGCAATCTTGTGCTCGTCAGAAGGAATTGATGGAGGCTCAAGGGTTGGCCGTCTCCAAGGGCTCCGAGAACAACATCACCCCTGAAGACCAATGGATCTCCGAGCACAACCATTGGGATGATGATGCCACCTCCTCTTTCCGTGTCCCGCCGACTCATGAGGATGCCTGGGATGATGATGATGCATGATATCTAGGACGTTAGTGTTGCTCTTGCCCCTTTTTTGCGTCTTGATGCCAAAGGGGGAGAAGTTTCACATTAGGCATGCGGGATTTGCGTGGGGGAAAAGTCACAAGCTCGTTCTTGCCATTGATTTTTACTCGCTTGTGAACTTTATTTGCTTGCCTCTTATTATGTGTGAATCTTGTGAACTAACTATTTGTGCTATGTATGTTGAGACTATGTGGTTATATTATGGATCCATCATTTGTGTGGTATGGGTATTCTTATATGGATCCATCTTATGCGGTGTGTGTGATGAAATTATCTATTCTTTATCAATATTTCTCATCACACTTTATTATGCAAAGGTATGTGCTCTAAGTGAGACTTTACACTTCCAGGTAGCTTGCAAAATAGAAGGGCGCTTGATTCTACTTATCTAGGGGGAGCCCCATCTCTATTTTTCAAAACCTTGTTTGTTATCACAATATTATCATGCAAAATGTGTGTTGTCATCAAACACCAAAAAGGGGGAGATTGAAAGAGCATTTCCTATCCCAAGTGATTTTGGTGTTTATAACAACACACATATCGGACTAATTATTTGCCAAGCCTACCACAGGTTGTATCAAGAAATCCTTGGCTCATTCCTCCCGAAAAAGGGGTTTGCAGAGAATCAGCTGTACCGGAATTTGCTACTAGGCATGGCAGAGAGTTTGGGAAAACTGCCCAAAACCTTCTGCCATGCTAGGTACCAAAAAGCGGTAGTACCGCATTTTACTACCTAGCGCGGCAGAAGGTTTTGGCAAGTTGCCAAAAGCCTCTGCCCTCCTAGGTACCAAAAAGCGGTAGTACCGTATTTTAGTACCTAGCGCAGCAGAAGGCTTTGACAAGTTGCCAAAAGCTACTGCCCGCCTAGGTACCAAAAAGCGGTAGTACCGCATTTTAGTACCTAGCGCGGCAGAAGTTTTTGGCAAGATGCCAAAAGCTACTGCCCACCTAGGTAGCAAAATGCGGTAGTACCGCATTTTAGTACCAAGCGCGACAGAGGGTTTTTGGCAAGTTGGCAAATGCCACTGCCCTCCCCAGTACCAATATGCGGCACTACCTCATGTGTCCGGTAGTACCGTGCCACAGGGGCGGTACTACCGCTTTGCGGTAGCACCACAATTTGGTACCGCTGGAGGCTGGGGCATGTATGCCTTGTTAACACATTTCTGGCACCAGGACGGTAGTACCGGTGTTTTGCGGTACTACCTCTTGAGTCTCCGGTACTACCGCTGCAATAAATGCACAACGGTCAGATCTGCTCAGAAGTCTATAAATACCCCTTCACCTACCTTGGGACAAGGTGCTCGTTGCATTGAAGACTACCACCTCCATTTGAGCCACCAAATCGCCAATATCTCTTCACTCAACCATCCAAAGTCTTTGATCTTTGGAGAATCGAAGGAGGGGCCCTTGATCTACTACTTCACCAAAAGAGATCTTCATTTCCCCCTCATTCATTTGAGGGCCCCATTGCTCTAGTGTTTTTCTTTGGAAACCCTATTTCTAGATTTGGTTCTTACAAGCTTGTCTTTTATTGTTTTGATAGCTTGCTTGTATTTGGGAGCCTCCAATTAAGTTGTGGATGTGTGCCCTGTACTTGTTGTAAAGGTGCCGGCTTCCACCTTGAAGGTTACCGATATAGTGGAAGGTGGATCGATCCCGTTGGGGTGAGATTCATCGGAGAACAAGGGAGGCCTCTCGTGGCGTTGGAGGTTTGAAACCACCTCCTCTCCAAACGTAGACGTACTTCCCCTCAAAAGGAAGGAACTACGGGAAACAAATCCTTGTGTCTCCACGTCCACCACTTTGGTTACTTCTATCCTTTACCGCACTTTACTTACTTGTTCTTTCTTAGTGTTGTGTTAGCTAGTGCTTGTTTGTCATATAGGTAAATTCACCTTAGTTGCATTATCTAGATAATTTACCTTTCTTGTCAAACCTTAATTTGAAAAAGAATAAAATTTGAAGTAGCACCTATTCATCCCCCCCTCTAGGTGCCCATACGATCCTTTCAGCTGGGAAAGGTATTTTCTCAACATAAGGTTCAGGCACAATATGATTAGTAGTACAAACTTTAGTACTTCTAACAGGAACATGATTAACAACATCTTTATAAGGCACATGGTACTTGTTCCACTTTGTTTTGGGAATTTCTATTTAAGAGGCAAAGGCCTTAAAACAGTTGGCAATACTTTGGGAATCAAGACCAAACTCATTGCTAATATCACGGAAGTTATCAGTTCCCATAAAAGATTTAATGCATTCATAATCATAGTTTATACCTGACTTTCTTCCTTTGTCATTCTCCCAAGCTTCAATGTTTTCTTGAATACGGTCTAGTATATCCCATTTAGCTTCTTTTTCATACGTGTGAATGATCCAGCACAAGAAGCATCTAGTAAATATTTATCATGAAGAGAAAGCCTAGCATAAAAGTTATTGATAATAATATTGTTAGGGAGTTCATGAATAGTACATTTAAGCATTAGTAACTTCAGTCCCCCCCAAGCTTGAGCTGTACTCTCTCCATCACGAGGCCAAAAGTTATATATCTGATTTCTATCATGATGAATCTCACTGGCAGGATAGAATTTAGAATAAAAGAGAGATGCCATTTCCTCCCATTCCATGGATTGTCCATTCTTCAACAGCTTATACCATTCTTCAGCTCTCCCTTTCAAGGATATAGAGAGCAACTTCTTCTTCACCTGTTCAGTTGTGATACCTGCACACTTAAACAACCCGCATAATTCATGGATAAAGAGCAAATGATCACCAGGATGGACAGTTCCATCCCCTAAATAATAATTATCCATAACATGATCAACAATACTTGTAGGTATCTTAAAAGGATCTATCTCAACAGGTGGTGGTACATCTACTACCCTAATAGTGGTAGTAGTTTTCCCAAACAGAAAACCAAGTGGGTTATCCATATTGGAAACAAAGTAACAAACAGAAACAAAAAGAAATACTCACAATAGAAGTTTCCTTTACCAGTTCCACTCTTCAATAGCGCTTCACTCCCCGGCAACGGCACCAGAAAATAGTTTTGATGACCCACAAATATAGGGGGGTATCGTAGTACTTTCGATAAATGGGAGTGTTGATCCCAACGAGGAGCAGAAGGTGTTGACTAGTGGTATGGGGCAGGAAATCCTTGTAAATACTTAGCAAACGGATTTTTAGGGGTTTTATGATAAAGAAAAAAAACAAAGTGAAAGTAATAAAGACAACGAACAACAGCAGCAGTGGCCCAATCCTTTCTTAGCAAAGGACAAGCCGGTGGAAATACTTATAAGGACCAAACGCTCTCGAGGACACATGGGAATTCCGTCAAGTGCTTTCGCTTCAAATAGCTGAGTACTCTTCTTTGGTGTTGTAAGTGTTGTGCAAGTGAACCTGTGCTAATTTACCAACCTTACTTGGACTAATACATACTTGTGATTAAACCCCTTGCAAGCATTGACAACTACAGGAAAGTAATTAAGATATAAACCTAACCACAGTCTTAAACTCTGAGATCCTACGCTCCCTTGTGCAAAGGTGTCCTAACGGGGGTTCAGGTTTTTGTCACTCTGGCAACCCCACAATTAGTAGACAAATACACAATTCATTCCCCTAGGCCCATAAATGGTGAAGTATCATGTAGTCGATGTTCACATGACACCACTAGAAGAATAGCACCACAACTTAAATACTAAACCATTGAATAATAACTCAACACAAATCCACTACTAACAACATGACTTCTCCCATGTCCTCAAGAACTAGACGAACTACTCACAAGATATCATATGGATCAAGATAAAAGATTATATGGTGATGGATAACAATCTGAACATAAACAATAATCCAATGGTTCCACTCACAAGCATCAACTACAATAGTAATCAACACCGAGAAAGTTTACCCTAAGAATAAAAGCAATATCCAACACAATTGTTACAACAGGGTGGAGTGGTGATGATGGTGCTGGTGGATATGATGGTTTGGATGATGACGATGATCCCGATGAAGCCTAGCTTGATGATGGTGTTGATGGAGACGATCTCCCCTCTCCGGGAAGGAATTTCCTGGCAATCTCTGGGAGAGCTCTTTCTCTCGGTGTTTTAGCCCAGAGGCGGCGGAAATCTTTCTATGGTCCTCCCCCTGGTATTAGGGTTTTGAGAGGAATATATAGGTGAGAGGGCGGAGTAGGGAGACGGCTAGGTGGGCCACACCTTCCCTAGGCGCGACCTAGGGTGGCCCGCGCCTAGGGGGTGTGGGCCCCCTGTGGCCCAGCTATGCCTCCCCTTCTGGCTTCCTTCGTCTTCTGGGAAAATATAATTTTCCAATATTTTTCTGGTATTTTTCTGATCTTCGCGAAATTACATCAAAACACCTCTTTTTCCATTAGAAACCTGACTCCGGCAGTTCATCCTCCAAGAATCATCCAACATGCAAAAACAGAGGAAAATACATAAGGAACACCTCATAATCAGACATGTATCAATGAATAGAGGCAAATTATGATATAGAATGGTGATGCAAATTGGACGTATCGGTGGTCCTTGGTGTGTAGACCAAAAAAGAAAGGAGGGTTGGGAATAAATTTTTTGAAGTTATTCAATATCTGCTTAATGTGCAAATGGTGGTGGAAGTTGGAAGTGGAAGATGGTTTATAGCAAAAAATTGTTAAGGAAAAATATGGAATTTCACATGGCATTTGGAGAATCAAAGTTAAGCAAAATGACTCTGCTGCCTGGAAGGACATTATGAGAATTAGGCAGATCTATTTGTCTGGAAGGAAAATGGAAGTGTGTGGGGAGAAAGAAACTGACTTTTGGCATGATTAATGGCTTGGTGATGTCTACCTTTGTGAGATATTTTCTGAGCTATTTGAGGTGTGTAATCAGCAGGTTAGCACAGTTAGAGAAATGAGAGACCCGGGATTGTTTTTTCACTTTTAGGAGATGGTTGTCTCCTAGGTTGGCTAATCAATGGCAGGAGTTGAGGAGATTGTTGGTTGGACTGAGACTTAATGATGAGATTAATAAACCTAATTGGAGATATAGCAAATCAGGGGTTTTCTCTGTTAAATCCTTGTATAACAAATTATCTGATGTGGGTCCTGATAGGTCCTTTCGACATCTTTGGAAAGCTAAACTTCCTCTAAAAATTAAAATATGGTTATGGTTAATTTGGCATAATGTTATTGCAACCAAAGATAATATGAAGAGGAGAAAGTGGGTTAGTAGTTATGTGTGTCACTTTTGCCCTCTTGATGAACCTATCAATCGCCTATTTTTTACTTGCCCTGCTGCTGTGTACATGTGGAGTTCGGTTGAATGGGTGTTAGGGGCACATTCTAGGCCTTCTTGCTTTACTCAATATTTCTGGTGGATTGTGAAGTTTCTTCCCATTGGATTTAATTTTCAAATTGTCTGTATTGCTGCCTTATGCTGGGAATTATGGAAAAGTAGGAATGCATGTTTTGAAGGGAAGTTACCATCTTCCCCTTTGGGTCTAAGCTGTTACATATGTGCCTTTCTGTGATATTGAGTAGGTCTGCAGAGTGAAGAACATCATGCCACATTGGAAGAAGGTGCCAACCGTCTGCGGAATTTAGCTATCCAGGTGCACGATATGGCAAGTCGGGCATCCACGATGAGAATCAAGAACTCTGATGCTATTGTGGAAGATGTTGCACCTAATGGGGTGGGCGATGAAAAGGATGATTAGATCGACTTGGAGACTGTTAGGAGGTCTTGGAGTTGTGTCAGGTTGATGGTTTTGCTGCCTTTAGTGCCGGTCTAGATTGTTGGTCTGTGGGAGATCTGGTCTTGCTAAGATTTGGAGATCTTAGTTGTGAAATATGGTTGCTAGGATACTTCCCTCCCTCCCCTTCCTCCCTAGTTATGATGTATGTACTGTTATTTCCCTGGTTCTTGAGTCGTTTATATTATTTTGTTTTTGTTACTTAGGCACTAAAAATACTTGATGTTCTGTTATTTATTGGTAATGGAACCTAGATCATGAGAGTCATATGAAAAAGTTTTCTACTGAGGACCAAGTAATCACATTACGATAACGACATCGAGACTTATTAACATAGTTCAGCAAACTCGCATATTCCCCAGAACATAACTATTGGTGATCTTCTCATGTTATACCGGAATATCGGCCGCCCTGGACACCAACACAAAGTGTCGGCTCCGTTATGACGCTATCAAGTCATCTTGGTATACATTGTGCGGGACCCCCATATTACTAAGTAAGTAGCACATGCTTAGCATATTGTGCATATTAATTTTTGGCAAAGAAAATATATTAGTATCATGAATATACCAATTACACCCGTCTCTCTACACCAACAAGATATCATTTGTTCCAATGATTAAGGCGCATGTGTTTTTTATACGCATTGAACCAAAAATTAGTACATTTAATCAGAAAGTGTTTTCCAATATGAATCTACCAATACTAATTTTGTACAATATAATCAAGAATTCAAGATACTGTTGCTCAATTTTTTTTTCAAAATTAAGTCTTGAAAAACAAAATAATAGTCATATCCTTTCTTGTAAGGTATATTAGTTGTTTTTAAAGTCAAGCATGATTATCCATGACCAATGTTTCTAGGAAAAAAGTATTAACACTTACAACCCCAAATCAGTATTATTTGATTCATTTTGAAATACATTTTCATATTCTAATTAATTAGTAAATCCGATATTTTGATTTTTTTTTGCTAAAACTGGTCACAAAGAATTAATTTTGGCTTTTGAAAAACTAACACACTCTATTAATCCCTCCGGTCAGAAATAGGTGATTTGGATTTGTTTAAATTCATATGTATCTATATACTAAAACATGTCTAGATAGATGTGAATCTAGGCAAATCAAAATGGAAGTTGTAGTACAAATGGAAGTTGTAGTACAACTATGCTACAAGATCAGTACCATATCTAATAAATTAGAAGTTGGTACAACTTTGGTATTCTAAACATGCATATAATTTGAGTAACTATTGGTGAACTATGAAGTTTAACTTTTCTAGATGGTATATATCTTATAAATAGAATAGACAAAGTAGTTTGTTTAGTAGTATGTATAGTATTTATTGTACCATATATTTTACTATATATGTTCCAAAATATAAAACATTTTGGTAGGCTAGAATATTATTTTATTATTTTGTAAAGAGGTAATAAAAGATATGGTAATGTTGTATCATTTTATTTTCTAGAGACTATATTGGATATCCTCTTTTGAATTAATTTCTTTTGGAGTGTCACTTTTGTTCTTGTGGTTATACTTTTATTTTGAGAGATCCGTGGCTGCTTGTCTATAATTATTGTAAATATTTGTCCATAATATTATCTATATTTGATAACATACACATGGTAGATAAATAGAAAATCTCAACTAAAACCACAACGAAGGAAGCCTAAAATTTACTATAGGTGAGAGAAAAAGGTAAACAACCATAAGGTTAATTTAAATTTGTACTTTCTACAAAAAATCATGCACAAGATTGGTTGCAGCAGGCAAACTGGTATTTTTTAAGGAGAACATGCAAAGTGGTTAAAGCATGGATGTTTGTTTTAGTTTTTAACTTCATAGGTTCAATTAAACCTTTGTGAATTCTCGAGGGTTGCTGAAAGAACATGTGGGTCCCATGTGTGGTTTTGGTAATTAATGACAATCTTTATGGACTAATGTGTGTATCAAGTTGTACTTGTAGGAATTGTCCAATGGCATTGCTTGGATCATGTGTTGGCTTCAAGATAGATGAAATGAGAAGAAGATGTGTTGCGCAAGCTCAAAATGCACCATCTATAGAAGATCTCATGTTTGATGCTTGCCATCCTCGGTGATCATGGATCGATGATGAGGAATTAAGAAAGGTGTTCCATCTTGAGAAGGGCAAGATCGTCTACATCGAGCTCAATTGGAATGCTCAAGGAAAAGGTATAATCGTGATAGGTTTTCCCTTTTGCCGGTCTCATGTTTTGTGTGGGAGACCGGGTTTAGGATAGATAACCGTACTATCAATAGGGGCTCTGAAGTGAGTAACTCGATCATATCTTTCGAAGAGAGCTCAAACCTTTGCATACTTAGCATCATCCTTTCTTGGTTGTTATTTGTATCTTATCCATGTGAGGTTCTAGAGCTTGTCATAATATTCATAATAAGCTCTAGTTCATCGAAAACGGATTTCATATGCATTATCTATTTGCATTTTAGTTATTGGAGGTTTTATCGGTTTGTCTTTTAGAGATGGGTAAAACCTTCAATAATTTGGTTCTTACTCATGTGAGGATTTAGAGCTTGTGTTAATCTCCATGACAAGCTCTAGTTCATCGAAAACGGATTTCATATGCATTTTCTATTACGTTTTCGATGTTGGAGGTTTTATTGGTTCGTCTTTTTGAGAGAGGTTAAACCTTACGTCTTTTGGATCTATCCTCCCTTGCTGTACTATGATGTTTTTTTGCATGATCTTGTAGAGTTTGTTGTCCTCTTCGAAACAAGCCCAAGATCATCGAAATCGGAGTCCAGATGCAAAAGTTATAGCCGTTTGAATATCCGCTGGTCTTATTTAAAAAGAAAACGAATAAATTAGGTTTCTGGGTCGAGCGGTAGTACAGCCCAGGCGGGCCGGTATTACTGCCCGCATCTGAGCGTCCCCCAACTACCTTCTGCCGGGCTAGGTACCAAAATGCGGTAGTACCGCATTTTAGTACCTAGCGTGGCAGAAGGTTTTGGCAAGTTGCCAAATGCCACCGCCTCCTAGGTACCAAAATGGGGTAGTACCGCATTTTAGTACCTAGCACAGCAAAAGGTTTTGGCAAGTTGCCAAATGCCACTGCCCTCCTAGGTACTAAAATGCGGTATACCGCATTTTAGTACCTAGCGCGGTAGTAGGTTTTGGCAAGTTGCCAAATGCCACTGCCCTCCTAGGTACTAAAATGCGGTAGCGCGGCAGAAGGTTTTGACAAGGTACCAGGGTCCAGTAGTACCACATTTTGGTACAGGGGAGCATAGAGAAAAATGCGTTTGGCGCCCCAGAAACCCCAGGGAATGTTCGGTAGTGCCAGGAAAGTCCGGTAGTACCGGGAAAAAGTCCGGTAGTACCGGGAATCGCGTTTTTGGGCTGCAACGGTTGGATTTTGGAGGGACCTATATAAGGGGCCTTCTTCCCCAATGGTTCCTCAACTATTATTGCAAGTTTTCCCCTCCATTTTTGACCTTCTTGATCTTGCTTCCTCTCAATCCTTCCTATGATTCTTGCATATTCTTGAGGGATTTGAAAGAGGAGATCTAGATCTACAATCCCACCAATCAATCTCTCCTCTAAGTGAGGGGAACATATTGGGATCTAGATCTTGGAGTCTTTTGTAGATTTCCTCCATTGTTCTTGCTCTCTTATTCTCCCATAAGCTTTTGTAGCTTTGGTGGAATTTGGAAGAGAAGGATTTGAGCACTTCTTGTGTCCTTGCCATTGCATTTGGTGCATCGGTTTGAGTTATCGGTGAGGATTTGGTGAGTGAAAGTTGAGAAGCTTTTTACTCTTGGGTTCTTGGAACCCTAGACGGTTTGTTGGTGTTGTAGGTTGTGGCCTTGGTGGCGTTTATTGGCAGCCTCCAATTAAGCTGTGGAGAAGTGCCCCAACCTTGTGAGAGGTTCCGGTTTGCCACCGACAAGTGCAACGATAGTGGAAGTGTGGATCGATCCCGTTGGGGTGAGATTCACTGGAGAATAAGGAAGGCATTTTGTGGCGTTGGTGGTTTGATACCACCCCCTCTCCAAACAAGGCGTACTCCATGTTGGGAGGAACTCAGTAAAATATCGTCGTCCCCGCGTGCCTCGGTTATATCTATACCCGAGCTCTTTACTTATGTACTTTACATTGTGATATCCTTCATGCTTGAAGTAATCTATATCTTGCTATCACATTGTTGCTTGTATTGCTTAGCATAAGCTGTTGGTGCACATAGGTGAACCCTAGTTGTTCTAGATTTTGTGCTTGAAAAAGTAAATGCTAGTTTAATTCTGCCTTTGTCGAGCCACTCTCGGAAAAGTTTTTAAAATCGCCTATTCACACCCCCCCCTCTAGGCGGCATATGTATCCTTTCAGTTGCGTTACAGGCTTATGGCCACATCCATACACAAGAACATGAGAGGAAAAGTAGCGAACCTGGTCGTGCTTCCGAGCCTTTTACTCTCACAGTGAAACACATCTTATCTATTAGGGTGATACACAAGCCCAACATGATGGCAAGTCTCTACTTATAATTTGTGTAGTAGATTTTAGTTGATTTAGATATGCTATTTTTGAAGATTTTAGTGGATTAATGTAGTGAATTTTACATTATAGATAGACACAAATTATTTAAGGTGTGTAGTGTCATGCTAGTGAATTTTATTTGTAGATATATGCAAATGATTTTATGTTGTTATTACTATAAAATGTGTAGTATTGCAAGTTCATTTAAATGGTTACTGTTAATGGTTAGGACATATGACGCTATGCCAAAAATGCAAGAGTGAGTGCGACGCTACCTTTTCGTCAGGGTTGGTTTTAGTGTCTATATGCGTGAGAGGTTCGAAGATTTAGTGGCAACAAACTATTCTTTTCATATTACCCTATAATTATTGTTCGTTGTGCTTTTGTGTAAGGGTATTTTACTCTTAACCATTATTTTAGTTAATGATGAAACATGAGCTAAAGTATGGACTAACGTTACTTACTAGTGTTCACATAAGTTTTAGTTCACAAGTGTTGATGTAAGATGATGTGAGACCCCTCATTCGATATTCAGAAGAAGAGCCAGTGTTTTAGTTATATTTCTCTTTATTTATTTTTGAGTTAAATAGGAAACATTGTACTATTAAGAGGGGTGGTCTCGATAAGCTCGTTGAGAATGTTACCATATCCTATACACATCCTACCACCATATAGCCATCACACAAAAGTGATAAGAGCAAAGTATTTGGATAAAAATAGCATGTTTGAGAGGTTTATGCAAAACCGGCGAGCATACCAATAACGTTGGCTCTAGCACAGAACCATCCGTGGGACACCAGTTCCCATGTTGGAGCCTGCCGAAAGGGTGTAGTGACTTGTGTTTCAGCACGTGTCAATTCGTTTGGCGGTTAGTAGGACGGAAAATCCGTCCTGCTGCTTCATACGCGGTTTGTCTGGTGGTTAGTCTGGCATGCTAATTCCTGCAGCAGTTTTTCTGATGTCGGGCTCGTCTCTGCCGAACTTACTACCGGTTCGACGCAGAATCTCTTTAAAGGGCTAATTTCCCCCATGTACTATATATATATACATATATATATATATATATATATATCCTTTTTGCTCCATACGCCAGTTAGGTCAACCATTACTTGCTCAAGCCGTATGTCACTAACCTCACGCCAATGGTAGGACGTAATGGTGTCACCGTGAGTAAACGTCACCACTACCGCACATACTGGTGACGTTCGGTTTAAACGCCACGACTAGGAGACACAGTAGTGGCGTTTGACACAAATGCATGTACTATATATACAACTTGTGAGAAAGTCAAATGCCGCAAGTACATTTTCTAAAATTAAAAGAGGTGATGCATATTGTTGATTGAAGGCTGCAATATAACAACAATGTAACATCACGAAATGCATATTCACATAAGGAGGAAAATAACGATTTGGTTCACCATAAATTTTTAACAAGAGGTTCAAAACATCACATGTGATTCAAAACAAGATAGTTGCATCTACACTAACAAACTATCACAAGAAACAAGCTAGTCACTATGAATGATGATGTCGATAACGAATATTTTCTGAATGTTATGGCGTGAAGTGGTCCTACCGGTGAGAAGAATCGTTTGCCCAACTTGTAGATCATCTTGAGATTTAAGAAAGTTCTTCCACTCCTGGATGTTGAACATGATGCGTCCATCACTCATTTGCTTGTACAAAATAGCGCTTACGGCACATGTTGCTCCAACGCGTATTCCAACTAAGCCTTTTTTAGAAATTTGAAGAGAAAAAACCATTCTTCTCGATGGTAGTTTATAATTAAGATGTAGAAGTTAGAAATCTTATAACTATTATACAATATAAATACAATAAAAACTAAAGAAAGAGTGATAAGTAAAAACATACCATATCATGTAGCTTAATATACGTTCTAGTCAAGCGAGTAACAAGTGCTAGGACAATGTAGGAATTGTTTTGAAGGAATGTTGTCGATGAGATAGCACTCTTCACTATGGGTAAGCTTGCATCTCTGAGTGAAAATTGTATAATCCAATGGTCCTGCTTGCTCCTCATCATCCTCATCCTTGTCATCCTCCTCATCGCCCTCATCCTCGTCCTCCTCCTCATCGCCCTCATCTCATTGTCGCCGTCATTCTCATTTCCCTCATCCTTGTCGTCGTTCAAATATACAATAGTGATTCTTGGCCCAGGAGCTCCTATTGCAAAAAAAACAGGTACACACTAGCGGGAATTTGGTTTTGAAAAATAAACCTTCTCTATGAAGAACCTACAAGGCGAGTCACAATTTGCGCACGTCAACAACATATGTTCGCCCAAAAGCTTGGAACTCCACGCTTTCTCCCGTTATTCTACTGAAGTCCCTCCTTAAATTGCATGGGATAGTCTAAACATGAAAACAACTAAATAAATAAATAATAATAGTATGAAAAGAAAATTCAATGAATTTAAATAGTAAAATTATACATACCAAAGAATGCTCAAATTGACCCCGTATGAGATGGACTTGAAATAGTGAGCCTGACATAGTATCATCGCTATAGTCCGTGAAACAAACTTGACACAACGCCACGTCCTATATAAGAAAAATATAGTTATTTTATGAATATATGTCTCACACATCGCCATAGCTAATATAAAGCACTCGATAATTAATCAACTGCACACATGCATGTCTCACACTCTAAGATTAAATAGGGCCTCATATTTTTATTGGACCCAAAATAATTTTAGAGATGGAGTGAGTGAGCCAAGTAGAATGCACAAATTATTTATTTATGCATATCACAAGGCTCGCTCACACCACCCCCGACATTGCATCCTCATATTTTAATCATAAGTCATATGGAAGTAGAAAACCAAAATCAAGTGAAAGCATATTCGTATGAATCAACCTAAAAGTAAGGCCCCGTGGTCGCATTGGATGCAAAATAATTACAGGGATGGAGTAAGCATGCCAAATAGAAAACCAAAATCGCATCCTCATACAAAATAATTATTTATTTGTGCATCTCACAAGGCTCGCTCACACCACCCCCAAGATCGCATCCTACCATTTTTAATCATCGGTCATATAAAGTAGAAAACCAAAATCATATAGATTTTGTACCCCTACAATTATATAAATTTGCTATACATCTCAAATCATCTAGGTTTTTTACCCCTACAATTATCTAAATTTTCTATACATCTAAAATTCCTAAAAATACCTATTTTCTACACTACACAAAAATCACTTAAAATCACTAAACTAAATACACTAATTAAGAGAGGGGGCGGCGGAGTCTACCTGCAGTGGCGCGAGGTCGGGGGAGATACGAGTCGGTGGAGGCATGACGGAAAGGGCGAAGAGGATGGGTTCGGAGAGGAACGATGGCGAGGGTAGGGGAAGGCAAGGTCGGAGAGGAGCGGCGATGGAAGGTCAGAGAGGCGCGGGCGAGATCGGAGAGGACGTGCCTGGATCAGGAAGGCGCTATGGAGAGGGTCGAGGGAGGCATGGGTCGAAGAGGCGCGACATCACGAGGTTGGAGAGGCGTGGGTCGGAGAGGGATGGACTGGGGTGGGGCGACGTGGGTGCGGCGATTTGGGGGGGGAGGGGGACTAGCGGGCCGAGAGTGGTGCGAAATGAAGAAAGAGAGGCGTAAGGGAGGGCGGCGCCTCTTAGAAAATTTTGGATGGCACAGTGGTTGCATATCCAATTTATGGGATGCCACCACTACTCTGTAGTTGCGGCGTTCCAAAGTGCCGAATACCTGGGCTACATTGGTCCCGGCTCGCCTCATGGTCCCACTTAGTGCCGACATTCTCTGTTTCTCGAACGCCATGACTAATTTATAGTGGAGGCGTTCGCGTTTTCCCGAACAACGTGACTATTTTGTCTTCCAGTAGTGGCTTCCATTTTACTTTAGACGTCATTAGAAAAATTACTGCTATAAGCATTTTCCTACTAGTGTAACATTCTTGAGTTCTCTCTCTCACTTCATTGTTGAAACACCAAATCTTGAGGATCTTCCACTTTACCCAAGGAAAGCCACATCCCTTTGTTAGAAAACAAGTAAGGTTCTGATCTATGTTTCCACCAATCCATATTTCATTTTCCCTTGAGTTCATCGAGTTTGCTTCTTACTGGGTTTGTGGGAAACCCTAGGCGGTTAGGGTCGCCTGGAGGCATTCGTCTTGGGATTTTCCAATGGAAAGTTTGTGAGAGTTTTGGAGACTACCTTAAAGTCTACCATGAGTAGGTAAGCTATTACTTTGTCGGATAGGATCGGAGAAAATGGTAAGCCTTCGTGGCATTGGAAAATCCTTCATGGGATCCCACACCTCTTCAACATGATGTATTGTCCCCCTAAGGAAGGGAACACGGTAATACACCTTTGTATCTTTACTTATGTTGCTACATTTGTGACAGCCTTCGTTTTTTAAGTATCTTGTATTATCATCTAGGTTGCTTCACCTAGTTTGCATTTAGGCACTTATATTTCACACAGTCTAAAACTTGCAAAAGAAGATAAAGATTTTTGTAGAACTTATTCACCCCCTCTAGGTTAACCATTTCTATACTTTCATTTTTCCATTAATTAACTGAATGTTTTTATTTTGTTAATGGTGCATAGATTATTCCGTGCAATGCAACATTAACATTCAACGAAGCAATTAAAAAGAGTCCGCACTTTCAACCACTTGATCGTGTATATGATATTAATGTGGTGAAAGAGTGGACTGTTACCATCACGGAAGGTGATGGACGGAAGAAATTCATTAGAATGAACCATCTGGTCGTGGGAGATCAAGTGATTATTTTTTCTTAAAGGCACATATGCCGCAGATCAGTGTTCTCTATTTCAGAAGTGACAAAATAGACCCACGTGACTCTACCATCATCTTCCAAAGATGCAACCTGAACGGCTATGAGCATGAACAACTCTTAGATATCCTACCGGTAGCATATATTGCCATTGGGTTCCCATTGTGATCCATTTGATAAATACTAATCTTGCCAAACACAACACTGTATATTCTTTCAAGTTACTTGTGTCTTTTCTTGTATTGTGTGCATAAATTGTGGCAGTCGTCTAACATCATTATTCTTTTAGTTTTCATCCACGATGGCATCCCAAAAATTAACCGTGAAGATGGTCTTGTGCCTTAACATTCCTGATGAAGGCATCGTCTATGCATAATTTGTGGCAGCCGTTTGACATCATTACTCTTTTGGTTTTCATCCACGCTGGCATCTCAGAAATTAACCACGAAGATGGTCTTGTGCCTTAACATTCCTGATGAAGGCATCGTCAGACTTAGGATTGGAGATTTTAAAAGCATACAAAGAGGGTTGGAGAAAGTTTCATAGGGAGAAAGATGATCAACAAGTTGGAAAAGCTTTGATCATCACTGCTAGGACCACACCGCTTAGGAACCTGAGCATTGTTTTTGTCATTGACATCATTTAATAGTTGGGTGGTGTGTTCTAGCTACATGTTTCTTTAGAACCTTGATTGTGTCTGTTGTTGGTTGAAAATATTAGGTTCTACTTTGTTATGTTGATCCAAATTATCATAAATGTTATGTGTTCCATATGATGAACCAATATATTAGTTGTTCACGGTGTTAATATTCTATTTTGGCTAAGATTTCGGTATTTCACTTTGCTATCATTTTAGATTATAACAACATATTATTTATATTCTCGAAATTACGTTAATAGCATGGCATAATATAAAAAAGTCACTAGTGTGTGGATTACCAGTGGCATGTCCGCTACACATCACTCATGTCAAATACTAGTGTCGTACCACTGGTGGCGTGTCAAAGACATGCTACTAAGGAGTGTTTTGGCACGCCACTGAGAGCTAGTGGGATATCATGTGTTTCCACCCACAGTATGCACATACTTGACATTGATACAGTTATTTCCAGCAACCAATCTACTCCCTCCGTTTTAAAATATAAGATGTTTTAGTTTTGTAAAAAAAATGTATCTAAACTTGTTTTAGTGTGTAGCATTCAGAGAGCTCAATGTCTTCCCAAGCCATAGGAGAAGGCGTCGAAAGAAGGCCAATGACCTCCCTACCTCGCTTCCCGTCCCTGATATATCACTTTCTCGTCAATGTGAGATGGTAGGATGTTGGACCCGTTGCAGCTATCGTAGATTGTCGTGGTATTGCCGACGAGTACGCCATGGAGGGGTCCTCACAGTGCGTGTTTAGAGACGTGGGGGAAGGCGGACGGTTGACGGGTATGAGGTAACACAGCTTACCCAGATTCAGATCCCACGATGGTGGCGGAATTCTACTCCTGCAATAAATCACTATAATGGCAATACGCCGAGTTACAGGGATCAATTCTCTGTGCGAGGTATGAGTTAATTGGTGCCCTAAAGGCTACCATAGGCCCGACTTATATAGTTGCCAGGTCCTAGGGTTACAGGGAAAAGTCCTAGCCGGACAGGTTACAGAGTCCTACACTGTCTATTACTAGTCTAGCGTGTCTTGCACTCCAAGGCTCCGGGTACGTCAGTGACTCCTCCGTAGCCTTACTTTATTCGGCATGGGCCTCCCTTCTGGATCCATCTAACTGGGCCGCCCAGCAGGCCATGGGCCTTGCTACCAAATGTGGGCCACCCGGGTTATCCGAATAGAGGACATGCTATGAGGATACCCATATAGCATATCCCTAACAGTAGCCCCCGGAGAACTCCGAGATCTTGCGTCGTCTTGCCTCTTCACGTTGAATGTTCCGTCTAGATGGATATCGGCAAATCATCAAGCAACATCTTGTAGTCCTCCCAAAGAACCCTGCAAGGTTTTCTCCGTCTTTAACTTGTAAGCCGTAGAATTGCTGAATCTTCTATCGTACTCTTCCGTAGCAGGATTGGATCTGTCCATGCCGGAATATTCCGATGTGATGGTTCACCTGCCGGTGACAGCTAGGGCAACATAGACATAGGTCATCAACGCCTCATAACTCACACATGCAGAGAACGCAATCATGTCCAATTTTCCCGTGCGAGCGATACGAACCGTTGGCGACGTGGCGAAATTTCCGCGCACGCGCCCGCACACGTCGTCCACGCGTCAACCATTCGATCATTTCGCACAAATCTTGATGCCGGGGGTCATAAATAGTAACGACGATGGAAATTTTACTTTTCACCTCATTCCCCTCTGCATCATCTTCTTCCTCCAGCGAGCACCTCCTCGAGATCTCCACGCAACGTGCGAAAAACCCTAACTCCTCAATCTATCCCAGTCACCACCGAAAAACTCCCAATGGCCAACAGTAGCTCCTCCCCCTCCATGGCGGCGTCAGGCGATGCTGCGGCAAAGCCGGTGAGCGCCGTCATCGTGCCACCAGAGGGTTTGGTTATTCCCAAATCCGCGGTGGTAGAGACCACCGGCGGCGACCATAATCCAGCAGTGCTGGAGCTGCTGGAGGAGGAGTACGACTCCCACAAGGGCGACTGGCGCGGTTCAGATATTATGGACCATGATATCAAAGAATTGATCATCGAGGGCTACCTCCCTACGACGGAGGGGCTCTCCTGGCGGGCGGCGCCGGCTGGCGAGGTCACACCTTCTCCCCAAGCCAGAGAAAAGGTGTACCTCAAAGAACAACTAGTACGCGGCATCTCCCTGCCCATATCCAACTTTTTCCTTGCTGTCCTCAACCATTACCGAGTACAGCTCAGAACCTCTCCCCCAATAGCATCTTAGCGCTTAGCAACTACGCGGCGCTTTGCGAGGGTTATTTAGGGATTAGGCCTAGGCTAGATCTCTTCATCTATTTATTCACCGTCAAGCGCGAAGTCGGAGCCGGCAAGGACGAGGTTAGAAATTGTGGCACCATTAGTTTTAAGATCCGGCCTGGCCGGCGGTTCCCCAACATCGTCGGCCACGAGTCTTGTAAGAACTGGCAGCGGACATACTTCTACGGCCCAGACATCCCTCTGGTCGGCCGAGAAGTGACATACCCGGACTTTGTCGATGGAGCTGCCGCCAAAGTCTCGACATGGAGATCCTAGGCCTCCCTTCCCTCTGACATTGATGCTTCCTGCGCTATAAGGCGGATAGAGTGGTTCGTAGATACGGGTCTAACCGGATTGGACCTAGCCATGTGCTGGTTCGTCAGGAGGATCCAGCCTCTGCAGCACCGCTTGAAGTTGATGCACGAGTACACCAACGAGAGGAAGGATAGCCTCCGCATCTCCGAGGACAACTTCTCGAGCGACTCCGTCAAGCTCCGCCTCAAGGACATCGTCAAGGTGAAGGATAAGAAGTGTGGCTTCACCATCACCTACGACATGTTCGCAAAGAGCAAGTGCCCATAGGTACCTGTTTATTTTCCGTGTATGACATATACTCCAATTCTTCCATCTAGCCATTACCATCTCATCTAACACGGTGGTTCTTCACTTAACAGCTCAGCGACATATACGAGGATAGGATGGCTCCTCAAATCTATGATCCAAAGATGAAGGAAGTCACCTCGTGTCCGACGATGATGCCCCGTTGGCGCGAAAGCGGAAGAGCTCCACCTCTGATGTTGCCGACGGAGGCAAGAACAAGAAGACGGAGGGTGGAGCCTCCAAGAAGACTACCTCCACCCTGGAGGCGGAGAAAAGAAAGGTTACAGGGATCTCCTTTGCCAAAGAACCCCCTCTTGTGTAAGCTTCTTTCTCTCCGACATTGTCCATTGTTTGTCTTATTTCTATACTTATACTTTTTGTGCGTTTCAGGAAGAAAGCCACAACCAGTTTGAAGAAGACCTCCAAGACTTTGGGGGATTCTAAAAACATTAAGGATATGTTGCATCTTGACGTTTCTCCCCACGCATCTCCTTCCATCGCCCCTGTCACTCCCATCGTCAAGCCTGCATCCGCTTCGACAAGCTCTCAAGCTAAAGAAGCATCTAGCCCTTCCACCATGGAAGTGGACTCAAGTGCCTCCACGGAGCTCGCTGTTGTCGGTGAACATGCGACACAGGAGAGTGCCGCACACAAAATGGTTGAAGCTCCGGCTAAGGATGCCATCGGTAGTGGTAAGGCGGTGGTGGAAGGTGGTACATCTGCCGAAGGATGCGCCTCCACAGCCAAGAAGACCATAGAGTTCCCGAAGATAGTCTATCTGGTGCTTACGCCGGGTAGCACAGCTCTGGTTCCTGGTGCGGCGCCGACATCTCCAACGTGCGGCCTTGAGGAGCTTCTCCGGCAAGCAGAAATCTTGCAAGGAAATAGTTTGTCCTGCGACAAGTTGCTTGCTGAGAGTGCTACAAACCTCAAGATCATCGCACTTGTAAGTTTTATTTACCTTTTGCTTTTCATATGAGTATCCCACTGTAGCCCCCGAGTATTTAGGAGGAAAACCATAGGTCTTTGCATCTAAATGCTCTAAGAGTGGCTAAGCTAGAAAACTTCTCACTGTAGCCCCCAAGCATATAGTTTGAATGAATTATTCCGACTAGATGCTTTTAGAGCAGCATACGCAGTGTTTATAAATTTCAATATTGTAGCCCCCAACTTTCTAGTTGTAACTTAATTAGTTCCGACTAGATGCTTAAAGAGAAGCTAAGCATATGACTGAGTAAAAAAAATTATACTATAGACCCCAAGCTTCTAGTTGAAAACTGAATCAGTTCTGACTAGATGCATAAAGAAAGACTAAGCATATTATTAAGTTAAAAACTCTCGTTGTAGCCCCCGAACTTCTAGGTGGAAGTTTTTCCGGCTAGATGCTCCAAGTAGACCAAACAACGTTTAAATTTCTTCTTTTCCACAGAATGAGAATGCTTGGAGGGGTGTCGCCAACGACAAGTACCAGAAGATGCGTGCGAACTTGGAAGCTGAAAAGGGTAAAACTGCCTTCTTGAAGGAACAGATCATCAAGAGCAAGCGTTTGTTTTTCCTTTCTTTTTCGTATTCCGACTTGGTCTTGTGCCAACATTCTTCGAGTACTCACTTTGTACTGTTATTTCTCTGACTTGTAGAAACCATTTCTAAGGCTAAGGATATTGTCGAGCAATCCAAGCACATTCAGCAGTTGGATAGCAAAAACAAGATCCTTAAGCAGGAGAGGAAGGACATGCTGAAGATGCATGAAGACTCAATGAAAGCCCTGCAAGACTCCACCAGTGAGGAGATGAACCACTTGAAGGAGGAAATCGCGATCTTAAAAGATCAGAAGAAAGCTGCTGATGAGCAAAATCAATGCCATCATGAAGCGTACAAGATCATCCGACAAGAACGGGACTCCATGGCGGAGACTATCTAGCAAGCTGAGATAAGCATCTTCAGTAAGTGATTCTCCGTCTTGAAATTTCTGTAAGCTGAATATTCTGAATTTTTAAACTCATGCGCTCCTTTGTCGGAAATTCGCAGCTCCTATGGGTTTAACCCGGTCGCCTCCTCCACCAAAGGAATGCATGGTCCTTGCCAGCAACTTTATCAACATCGCCATCAAGAAGGCCAAGGAGATAGCCAAACCCCTCCAGATTAACATCAAGGCATCGAACTCTGTGGCGAAGTTCTCGGAGATCCTGCGCCGAGCCCCCGAGCATATCGCAAGCTGGAAAGCTTCATGTGCACTGGCCGGTGCAAGAATGGCGTTGTCCATGGTCAAGGAACATTACGAAAATGCCTACATCGACACGGTGACCTCCGGTATCCCCGATGTAGATGACGAAGGCCAAAAGATAAACCACAAATCTATCTTGGCATCACTCGCGGGTTATGACACCAGAGTCGCCGAGTTGGTTGACGTTAATGTCTTTGTGCCCATGAAAACCATCGACGGCGGCAACCAAAGCTCCTCCGAGTCCCTCAACACTACCGACTTCGAGGAAGGTGACTCTGTTGCTGTTGACGACGCTGCTTCCAAGTCGCCTGCGCTAGAGGAATGAAAAACAATTTGTAATATTTGTTTCCTCTATAATGTTTATGCGGAAAAAACTATGTGTTAACTTAAGGCAGAAAACAATGGTTGTTATTTCCTGCTACCCAAGAACTAGTTCCAGCATGTATATATTTTTTAAGCAAGTGCTGGATTATCCATTACTCTGGTTTTTATGCTTGACTTTTTGTGAGTCGGAAGACTCGTTGTCAGAACCATGCGCTCAGGCGATGATGCCTAATGGCACCGTCAATAACCTAAGCACAAAATCGCCGACAATAAGTGTCAAAAGTCACTACTCCAGAATCCACATAAAAACGACAAAGAACGTGTAGACCAGAAAACTTAAGCTAACGCCCGTAGGAGGAATTTTCACAAGTGCAATCGCAAAGCTTGTGCATAAAAATTTTATATGATCGAAAAATGAACACTAAAGTTGGTAAAAGACTCAGAAATATGAGTGAACCAGAGAGCTTTATTTCATTGATCATATAAGAGGTACACAATTAGATAAAAAATGCTAAGTGTAGAAAGGACGTAGCTGTGCTATGTTCCATGGCCGGTCAAAGCTCCGGGTAGTCATCATCCGGGTCATGTCGCTTACGCTTATGATCCTTGTTGGGTCTATCCTTCAGTTCACGATTGTCAACGAGGTAGTAAGACCCATTGAGTAGCGCCTTGCTTATGATGAACGGTCCTTCCCATGGCGGGGATAATTTATGTGACTTCTTCTGCTTAAGTCGGAGCACCAGATCCCCTGTTTAAACGAGTGATGCCGGACACGGCGACTATGGCAGTTGTGTAGCTTCTGCTGGTAGATGGCAGATCTTTGGCATGCCAAAACGCGCTCCTCCTCGAGAAGGTCCACATCTAGGCGTCTGGATTCTTCAGCGTCATCTTTGTCGTAGGCGGCAACTCTTGGTGCATCGTGAAGGATGTCGGAAGGCAGGATGGCTTCTGCTCCATATACCATGAAGTAGGGGGTGTAGCCGGTGGATCTGTTGGGTGTAGTTCTTAAACTCCACAGCATAGATGGCAATTCTTCCGCCCAGGCTCCAGCTGCTCTATGTAGCGGTTCCTCAAGACATGGCTTTATTCCCTGCAGAATTAATCCATTGGCTCGCTCAACCTGACCATTGGACTGTGGGTGTGCCACAAATACAAGGTCAAGTCGGATGCCCTTCTCCCAACAATAAGCTTCCACTTCTCTGAGTGACAAGTTGCTGCCGTTGTCGGTGATAATGCTTTGTGGGAGACCAAATCTCACCACTATATTCCGGACAAACCTAAGGGCAGTTGCCCCATCGAGCTTTCTAATGGGTTTAGCTTCTATCCATTTGGTGAATTTATCAACTGCTACTAGCAGATGCGTAAACCCACATGGTGTCGTCTGCAACGGACCAACCATGTCCAGCCCCAGACTGCAAACGGCCAAGTTATTGGTATTGTCCGCAATTCTTCAGCAGGAACATGTGGTTGTCGGGCATAATACTGGCATCCCATGCACGTCTCAACCAGCTTGTCGGCATCCGCCTTCGCGATCAGCCAGTAGAATCCTTGCCGGAAGGCTTTCGCGACCAAAGATCGGGGAGCGGTGTGATGCCCGCAATCTCCGAGATGGATTTCGCATAGGATTTCAATACCTTCTTGCTGGGAAACACACTTAAGGTATACACCAGTAGTGCTTCTTTTGTAGAGCTGACCATTGATTATGGTATAGCCCTTTGCTCGACATACTATTTGCCGTCTTTCGACTTTGTCGTCGGGCAAAGTTTCGTGTTCGAGATACTCCATGAACGGTTTTGTCCAAGCCGGAGGGATCTTTGCCACTATGTGGACGAAAGAGTCTACTCTGTCCGGGTTGTTGATGTCTGCTCCCTTCACGGATGGTGTTCGTAGATGCTCCAGGAAAACTCCTCCAGTTGCGTTTGCTGATCCAAGCTTAGACAGCAGATCAGCCGCCTTGTTTGCTCACTAGGTACATACTTGACCTCGTAGCCCAAGAAGCTCTTGGCTATGTCGTCCACTTCGTCTCGATATGCCGCCATCATAGGGTTCCGCGCATTCTAGGTGCCAACCACCTGCTGGGCAACCAAGTCAGAATCTCCACAGCAAACTATGCGCTTGATGCCAATATCCTTGGCTACGCGTAATCCGTGAATGAGTGCTTCATACTCCGCCATGTTATTCGTAGCCTCGAAGTGGATCTGCAGAACGTAGTGTAGCTTGTCCCCAGTTGGTGAATGTAGCAGTACACCAGCCCCCGAGCCGTTCAGCAACTTTGATCCGTCAAAGTGCATCACCTAGTATTCTGGTTCGGGCAATGGGTAGCATCTGGCATCTCCGTCCAATCTGCGATAAAATCCTCCAAGGCTTGTGACTTGATAGCGTCACGTCTCTTGTAGGTGATCTCTAAGGCGGCAAGTTCAATGCCCCACTTCTCGACCCTTCCTGTAGCGTCGTTGTTGTTGATGATGTCGGACAGTGGAGTCTTGCTCACCACTATGATGGGGTGTTCCTGGAAATAGTGCCTCGGCTTCCGAGAAGCAAGGAATACTCCATAAGCTATCTTCTGGTAGTGCGGGTAATGCTGCTTGGACTCTGTCAAGACCTCGCTTACATAGTAAACTAGTCGTTGAACTCCGTGCTCATAGCCTGGTTCCTTCCGCTCTACCACGACGACAATGCTGATTACCCGGTTGGTGTCCGCCATGTAAATTAACATGGGTTCTCCGGGCTCGGGTGCTGCAAGGATAGGCGCTGAGGAAAGAATCTCCTTGAGATGCTTCAATGCTGCATCTGCTTCCTCCGTCCACGTGAATTTGTCCGCCTTCTTCAGCAACTTGTATAGCAGCACAGCCTTCTCTCCAAGTCGGATGACAAACCGACTAACTGCTGCAACACAACCTGTTAGTCGTTGTATGTCCTTTAGGCATGTCGGATGGTTTATGTTTAAGATGGCCTTGATTTTCTCCAGGTTGACCTCGATTCCACGTTGGGAAATGATGAAACCCAACAATTTGCCGGCTGGAACCCCGAAGATGCACTTCTTAGGGTTAAGCATCATGTTGTATTTTCGGAGATTATCAAAGGTTTCTTTTAAGTCGAAGATTAAGTCATTTGACTTTTTAGACATCACCGCTATATCGTCCACATAGGCGTGAACGTTCCGACCAATTTGATCGTGTAGGCAATGTTGCATTGTCCGCTGGTAGGTAGCACATGCATTTTTTAGCCCGAAGGGCATCGTGACATAGAAAAACGTGTCGTAGGGTGTAGTGAACGAAGTGGCCAATTGGTCTGACTTCCTCATCTTGATCTAGTGGTATCCTGAGTATGCATCAAGAAAACACAAAAGTTCCGAGCCAGCCGTCGAGTCAATGACTTAGTCAATGCGAGGCAAAGCAAACGGATCTTTGGGGCATGCTTTGTTCAATCCGGTGTAATCAACACACATTCTTAATTCTTTGGTTCCCTTTTTGGGGACAAGTACAGGATTGGCCACCCATTGGGTGTGAAGGACTTCTCGGATAAAACTAGCCTTAAGTAACCTAGCTATCTCTTTGCCTATGGCGCGTCTCTTCTCATCTCCAAAGCATCGTAGAGGTTGCTTCACTGGTTTGCATTTTGGATCAATGTTCAAGATGTGCTTGGCAAGTTCCCTAGGTACACCTTTCATGTCGGCAGGTTGCCAGGAAAAGATGTACCTATTCTCATGGAGGAACTCGACGAGCGTGCTTTCCTATTTGGGATCCAGGTTCGTCCCAATGGCGGTGGTCTTGGAGGCATCGCCTACCACAAGTTCCACCGGCTTGGTCTCGATGGCGGCCTTGAATGCTGAAGCGGAGTCGAAAATCTGTTTCTTCGATGCGGGCATCTTCGAGGCATCGACCTTGCTCTGGATCTCCTTGAATTCTTCGCTGTAGAGGACAACTTCCGTGCAGGCTGCTTCTCCAATCTCGCAGTCCCTAGCTTTGGAAAAGCTTCCGGATACGGTGATGACACTGTTTGGTCCGGGTATCTTGAGTTTGTTGTAGACGAAGCATGGCTTGGCCATGAAGGTGTGGAATATATCACGGCCGAATATGACGTGGTACACGCTCTTGAAGGAGACCACCTCAAAGGTCATGCGCTCTTGGCGGTAATTATTAACATCGCCAAAGGCTACCTGAATTGTGATGCATCCAAGGGACCGAGCCTCGCGACTAGGAACTACGCCGGGAAGATGGTGTTGGTCCGCCTTAGGTTTGCCTCCGTCAAGTTCATCTTCTGCAGTGTATCTAGGTACATGATGTCGATGCTGCTTCCACTATCCACCCTACATTTGGTGAACTCATTGCTGTCAATCAATGGGTTGATGACCATGGAGTATTGGTTCTCCGTCGGGATGAGGTTTGGGTGATCCTTCTTGTCCCAAGTAATTGGAATCTTCGACCAGCGCAGGAACTGGGGAACTGGGGGAGAGTAGCCATCAGTATCCTCATGGAGGTTTTTCTGTTGTCGGACGGTGGGGGTGCCAAGGAAAGTGTGGAAAACTGCCGCCTTCTTCTCGAAGGGGTTCTTGCCTTTGTCGTCGCTCTTGGCGGCGTGCTTGGGGTCAACGTCCTTGTCCATGTCACTTGAATCCTTGGAATCCTCCTCCTTCTTCTTCCCTTTGCCCTTTCCTCGCGGTCTGTTATTCCGACTTTGCTTGTAGTCGGACTCCGGGTCCTCCTTGAGGTCGTTAACGAACTTGCAGTGTCGATTGGTGTGGGTGTCCTTGCCGTTGACATCGAAGTGTACGAGGCACGGTATATCGCGGTACTCTTTGTAGGTTTGGGGAACGCGGAGCGCTGCCGAGGTAGTTTCAATTCCTCGCTGCTGCCCACGACCAGCTCCCCGTCCTCGGCCACGTTGTCCGCCATCACCTCGTCTTGCGAAGGTCATAGCGACCATGTAGGGAGTTTGCTTTTATTCTGGTGCGGTTTTCCGCTTTGTGATGCTGTTCCTCCGAGCTTGAGTTGGAATGGCCGTTGCCGGCAGAGAGCCGCGAGCATCGTCGTCGGTAGCTGCGAACTCACTAGCCAACTGAATCATCTGATTCAAGTCTAGCCGGTGATTGTCTTTCAAGCGCTTCAGCTTATGTCGGAGCAACGTGCCCCTTTCCAATCCATCGATGAAGGCGGCCATGGCGGTCTGAGCATGCACTCCTGCGCAGGAATTCTTCATATCCAGCCACCGGGAGAGGTAGGTGCGAGATGTCTTGTCTTTCTCTTGCATGCACCATTGTAGATCACCAACAGTGTAGGGACGTTCGTACGTACCCTCGAAGTTCTTGGTGAACACTTCTTGCATGTCCAACCAATTGTAGATGGATTTCTCCGGCAAGTCATCAATCCATTGACGGGTCGTGCCCGCCAACATCAATGGGAGGTACTTGACAACAACGTTGCGGTTACCCTCGGCAATTTCCATCGTGTTGTCGTAATCCTACAACCATGTAGTTGGCAGGTGCCGTCATAGGGCTTGATGGTCTTGTTAATCCAAAAACCTTTGGGGTAAGTTGCAGACCGTATCACAGGTCCAAACCAACATGGTCCCAGGTAAGGTCCTTCCCGGGCCTCGTGGATCTTGTCTATCCGCGAACGTGCGTCGTATGGCTCCGGGCTTCTTTTCTTCTTGTCCACAGGGGATGGGCTGCGTGAACGACGCGGGCCCCCTCCACCATGGTGGCTGCTAGGTGGCGACAGAAGCAGAGGTGGCAGTGGGTTAGCCTTCTTGTTGTTACCCTCCTGCGATGCCACATGCTTGTCGAACGCGAAGGGTCATGGCGCGACCTGCTCTTGTGTCCTTTTTTGCGCTCTCCGTCATGACGGGTCTGCTCCGTGTTGTCACGGATGATGATGCCGCCCTGCCTTGGCGAGGGCATATCCGTATGACGGTGAGCCTTGGTGTCTTCGCGATGTCGGGGGGAGCGGGGTGGTGTTGATGGGCGACGAGGTTGGGCTTTGCCTCCGTGGTCGGAGGATATGGGGATAGCATCCTTCCTGTGCACACATCCCTCTGTCTTTGTTCTGATGAACCTGTCTGAGACCCGACATCAAGAGGAGATATGTCCCTTGGTGGATTATGCTGGCTAGACTGGAAAAACGCTGGGTCAGGCTCAAGCCTCTGAGAGGTGGCCTTTTCCTACTATTTTACCGCCTTGGACACTAGGTCATAGACCTGGTCCACCGCCTCAGGCGATCTATCCTGCTCCAGGAGGGTCTTGGCGACGGCGAGGTTGAGGAGAGGAGTGGGCATCACCTGCATGCCTTCACTGTCAATATATGGCTTGGCTTGTACCGGCTTCGGGGGAGCCCATCTTAGGTTTCGTCGTACCCCAGGATCGTTGATGACGCGAGCTGGAGCTTTCTTGGCCTTCTGCTGCTACAGCAGAGTTTTGTACTCGGCCTCCATTGCTCTAGCTTTCTCTATGGATTTCTGTGCGTTGACCAGATCTCGATCTAGCTTTGCGCCTTGCTCCGCGATGGCCTGTGCTTCCTCCAGTAGCTGCTGGCGCTTCTCGTCAAGCTAGGTCACGTTCCGGATAGGAGCTACGGTCAGTGGCTCGACGAGGAGATTGCCGTACATTACTCTATCCGCTGGAGTAACTTGGGCAGCAGCAGACGTAGATGCTGGAGGCGGCAAGTTTGCGGTGTTGTTGTTGCTCGGGCCGGTACCGAGTTCCTGCGGTTGTTGCACTGGGTTAGGCGGAGGGGGCATGGCCTTTGCGCGATCATTGTCGGCAGCAACAAGTGGTCCCTTCCCCTTGTCCAGGGTTGTAGGCAGAGCTCGTCCGGGTTGATCTTCATCCATCACCGTCCCAATGGTGACGAACACCTCTCAGGAGGTGACGGCATTGTTGGCCTGCTCATCGCCCGTGTACTCCTCCTCCATCTCCTGCATGACAGAGTGCTCCTCCGGGCTGAAATTTATCCCCTCTGAATCTACACTGAAGTCGGCGTAGAGCGCGTCAATCACAGAGTCGAAGGGTGCCCGGGCTTCCTCGATGACGGGAGGTGGAGGTGCAACAGGTGCGACGATGACTGGAAGTGGTGGCGCTACTGCGGCGATGGCGGTCGGAGGCGGTGGTGGCGGTGGCTAAGGCGGCGGCACTCCGTCAATGAGCGCAAGATCCGCCTGATTTGCCCCCTCGGCCTCCGCGTAGCTGTTGGCGGTGTTCACCATACTTTCTAAGGTGAGACGTCCTGAAGCTTGCTGCCGCCTTAGAGAATGTCGTAGAAGCGTACCGTGGTCCAGTCCTTCCACAAAGTGATACATGGCATCATCATTGGGGTAGTGTGCCAGATCGGCTCATATACGGAGCCACCTGGCAAGGTAATCGCGGGGGTTTTCGCCTTATCTCTGAATGCAACGCGCCAGATCGAAGATGGTAACCATGCCGACGAACTTGGATCTCTGCTGTATAGACGCACGGACGAAGCCGGCGGACTTGCAGTGATCTTCCACCTTTATATCCTGCACTAGGGCGGTTTGGGTGGGCCTTGATTTTTTGCGATCTTTGCCGGAAAACTCCAAAGAGAGATCCGACATCGATCCTTCCGCGAACGTATCCTGCCCGTAGGCGGTCCGTGTGGGTCTTGATGCTCCTCCGACTCCCAGGGAACTAGTGCCCGATTCGGTTTCGCCAATGAATAGGTGGATGTCTCCGATGGGGACGATCGAGCATCGCATAGGTTTCGTCTTCGCCGGTATCCAGAACTTGTCGAGAGGGACGATCGGAACGTTGCCAGAGAATAGAACACGACCTATGGCTACGGTTTCTTAATTTGAACACGAACACGAAAAGGACTATAGCCTATTTCCAATGGTAGAGCTCTCTCGGAAGATCAGTTCACATATGAGCACGAAAAATGTGACCATATAAGATTTGGCGTGTTGCACAGCAACACCCAGCAAACCTCAGTTCTAGTTGTCGTTGATCCGAGGAGCACCAAGCCAAAGCAGCACGAGAAGAAAGAAAACAAATTAATCAATCAACCAGCTGGTGCATGGACTTCCGCGCACCACTCCCCTCCTCGCCCAACACTCTCGCTAGATTCGGGGATCACACACCGACACTGACACGCGCACACTCTCCGTCGTCACAAGATCTCCAAGGAAGGGAATAATACTTCAGCCAAGCCAAGCCGAAGGCCAGAAGCCATGGGGCAGCGACGTTTTCATCCTCTCGCAATGCTCCATGTGCATGCCGTCCCCGTCGTCTTGGTGCTGCTTCTGTCCTCCCCCTCCCCGACCTCCCAGTTCAGCCTCGGGACCACATTTGGCTCCTGGTTCAATGGTGCCGCGCCACCGCCGTCTGCTCCTAGCCCCGACTTGACGCAGAGCCAGAGCGGCGGCGGCGGGCAAGAGTACACGGCTCTGCAGGCGCTGAAGGCGGCCATCTCCGATGACCCCCGCGGCGCGCTGTCGTCGTGGCAGGGGCCGAACGTCTGCGCCTACAAGGGCGTCTACTGCTCCTCGCCGCCCCCCGGCGCAGCGGCGGCGGGGGCGGTGGTCGCGGGCATTGACCTCAACCATGCCAGCCTGAAGGGCACGCTCCCTGCCGCCATCTCCCTCCTCGCCCACCTCACGTTCATCCACCTCAACAGCAACCGCCTCGCCGGCGCCGTTCCGGACACGCTCGGGGACCTGCAGTACCTCACCGAGCTGGACCTCAGCAACAACCTCTTCTCCGGGCCCTTCCCAGCGTCCACATTGCTCATACCGTCGCTGGTGTACCTCGACCTGCGTTTCAACGGCTTCTCCGGCGAGCTCCCCGACGAGGTGTTCGCCAAGAATCTGGACGCGGTGTTCCTGAACAACAATCAGTTCGAGGGCGAGATCCCGGAGACGCTGTGGTCGTCGCCGGCGACGGTGATCACTCTGGCGAACAACCGCCTGACGGGCCCCGTCCCGACGGCCTACAGCTACGGCGGCGCCGGCGGGCGGCTCCGGGAGGTGCTGTTCCTGAACAACAAGCTGACCGGCTGCGTCCCGGAGGCGCTGGGGTTCCTGCCGTGCATCCAGGTGCTGGACCTGAGCAACAACCTGCTGTCGGGCCACCTGCCCAGCACGCTGTCGTGCCTGTCGGGCATCGAGGTGCTCAACATCGCGCACAACCAGCTCACGGGGGAGCTCCCGGAGCTGGTGTGCGACCTGAGGCGGATCACGAACCTGTCCGTGTCCTTCAACTTCTTCTCCGGGATCAGCCAGGGCTGCGACCGGCTGGCGGGGAGGAGCATGTTCGACTTCGCCGGCAACTGCGTGCCGGGGCGGGGCATGCAGCGGCCGCAGCCCGAGTGCGACGGCGCGCCGGGGGACGCCGGGCTCAGCTGCCTGCGCATCCCGGGAACGCGCCCCGTCGCGTGCGCCGAGGCCGCCGTGTCGTTCGGCGTCGGCGCCACTTTCGGCGGCCCGCTGCCGTTCGGGATCTCCGGAGGCGGCGGCGCCGGGGTCACCGTCACCGTGCCCTGAGATCGAACGGATCGGGGCCCGGCATCATGTACCTTCTTTTTGGGTTAGTAATTTATTAGCCTCCTTTGTCGGCGGAGCGCATGGATCATTACCTCCTGTTGTGTGATTAACCGTTGGTGCTGACATGACATGTTTGCATGGCTAATTAACCATGCAGATGCTACTCGTCGTCATTCCCTAGTTTACACAAGAGAGCGAGAGGCTTGATCATGGTGTGAACCCGTCATGCTTTTTGCTCAAATTAGCAGTGACGAGACTGTGCTGTAGTTGCTTTTGAGCTGGATGAGGATGGATTTGATTTGAGAGCGAGGTGACTTAATGGCGCCTCCATGAATGCAAGGAGGGTGGATACAACCACCTGCAGCGAGATGGGCCATGGCCGCCCGTGCAGGGTGCTCCACTCCGATCCGGGCCGGCCATGTGATGTGCTGCCGCCCTTCTCTTTCTCGTGCACTCGTACGCGTACTGCGAGTACCATTTTTAATCAGATCGTCTGTTTCGCTTCACAGTTCAGTGTTCACCGCCAGTAGGACTGTTCCGTGTCCTTCGGGTCATGTTTCCCAATTGTTTCGAGGCTTTGATCCTGCATAACACGGGTAAAAAGAAATCTGTTGGTCAAGATCTCCAGAATAAAGCCCTAGAAACACAACACTCCTAAAAGTTAAACTGATTTAAAGCATCTCCACCTGTGCCTCAAAACCCGGGCCCCAACAAGCTTTGGGGATTGCGATCGAAAACAACCACACCAACATTTCCCCGACTGCGTTCCCCCAACCGTTGCTGGCAGATTGGGCTGCCTGCCCACCAATCTGTCAAGCACCCCCTTGCCGCCTCCGGCAGGGTAGGGCTGGGTTGAGGCTATCGTCAACGCGCGCCACGTGGGCCACCTATGTCATCGTCGTCGCTCTGCTTTTTGTTGTCACCGCAATGCTACTGCTTGGGAAGCTATGCAAGAAGCACATCACGAAAAAGCAGGACGACATGTCGAAGGAGGAGTGGAGGAGTGGGTCAAGGTGTTGGCGACGAGGAAGCTCATCAGTGTCAACCGCCAAGGCCAGCGTTGCCACGCCCTAGAGAAGAAGAAGGCTCTCGAGGAGGAGGCTTCGATGGCGGTTTACTTGTAGGGCCCAGCCGGCAGAACGCGGGGGAGAAACATTGTCTAGTCCCGCTGCAGCATCTCGCTGTGCTTGTCGCGTTTCTTCGAGGAAAGCTTGAGCTTTGGGCTGGCGGCGCGTCCCCACTCTCGGTTTTCCTCTCCTGGGATCGGCGAGAACGAGTTCCCTATCCCCATCGCCGATCCAAATGTTGTGTTCTCGCCCATTCTCCCTGATGACGTCCCTCGACCCAACCAAGGCCCGATATGAATTGAGCAACGACAAGACCTTGGAAGTGGACGCGTCGACTGCATCCTCCACCGATCGCTCCATCGGCAACAACCTCAGTTGAAGCCTCCTTTAGGAAGATGATCGCTGAGGTGACCCCCAACAACCAAAGCCGCGATGTAAAGAACGATGCAAGGTGGAAGGAGTTGTTGGCCAAAGCCGATGCCAAGATCAAGATTGAGAAGGCAAAGGTCGGCACCGCCTAGGTCACCACCCAAGCCGGCATGCTCCAGGCCATGAATGTCCAAATGGCTGAGGAGGCGAGGATCTTGACCACTGATACATCCAACATGAATGATGAGGCCAAGATTTGGTACTCCAATGCACGTGCACACATCATTGCGACTATGCGGGCGACAAAGGGAGCACCCACGACAGCACCGCATATGGTAACAACCAGCTGCACCGGCGTGGGCACAACAAGGTGCGCCGACATGGGCACCGGCTACTACACCAACGTTGGCACCAGCTGTTAGATGTATATATTTGTATATTGTAGTTTCCCCATATGTTAGGGGGCTTCCTGCATATTTGCGCATGTACCTGTATTATACATTGTGGCATTTGGCCCCCAGAGGAATACATGTTGCATATTCCTGTCATGGTATCAGAGCTAGGTTAGACCGTTTTCTGCAACATCGTCACAGCCGCCATCGCTTCCCCATGCGTGCCGTTTTACGACGCCGCCACGTCGTTTACTGTCCCATTGGTCTCATCCCGATCGGATCTGGGCGATCTCGCCCCGTCTCCCGATCTTCATCTGAGCGGGCCACCTCCGAGCCTCACGCGAGTCATGTCCCGCCCGCGTCTGCCTCCCGCCGCCTGGTCGCGTCCGCCTCCGAGCATCGCGCGAGCCACGTCCGCCTCCGAGCATCGCGCAAGCCACGTCCCGCCCGTGTCCGCCTCCGGCGCCGTCGCGTCGCCCCGCCAGATCTCCCTGCTGAAGCTTCCACCAACCGCCGGATTACCGCCCGGCCGTCGTCACTGGGAATCGATCCCGGTGGCCTCAATTGGCCTCCGACGCGTCGCCTCTTTACTGGCCGGCGGATTTCGGCCGCCATCTACCGGATTTCGGGTTAACCAGATCTGAAAAAGAGAGAGAGAGAGAGAGAGAGAGAGAGAGAGAGAGATGTCTTGTGCATCGGGTTATGTTGCGATTCCTCGTTGCCCGGTGATCTTTGATGGCGCGAATTACCCTGATTTCGCTGCCTTTATGCGCGTTCACATGCGCGGTCTCCATTGTTGGGGTGTGCTCTCCGGCGAGGTCTCCTGTCCGTCGTGCCCCCTGCTCCTGTGGCTCCTATTCCGCCGTCACCGATTGTTCTCGGTGCTGATGCCTCTCAGGAGGCCAAGGATGCTGCTCAGAGTGTCGATGATAGTGTTGTTGCTGCTTATGACCTGAAGTTCAAGCAGTACTCTTCTGATCTCGAGGCCTATCGCCACGATCTGACTGCCTACACTCAGTGGGTCGATGAGGATGCTCGTGCTGCTGCTGTTCTCACCTCTAGTGTTCTGCCCCAGTATGCTGCTGAGTTCATGAGTCTCCCTACTATTTCCGCTCAGTGGGCACATCTTCGTCAACGCTATCAGCCGTCTGGGGATGCTCTTTACCTGTCTGTGGTTCGCCAGGAGCATGCTCTTCAGCAGGATGACTCCACTATTGATGAGTTCTATACTCAGAGTGCTGCTATCTGACGTCAGCTTGATTCTCTTCGTACTGCTATTTGTGGCACATGCTCGTGCTGCCAGATTGTGCGCTCGGATTTGGAGTTTCACCGCATCTATGAGTTTCTGTCTCAGCTCCGCCAAGAGTTTGAGCCCCGACGTGCTCATTTGAATGCTCGTGGTCGTGTTCCGCTCTCTAAGGTGTTGTCTGAGCTTCGGGCTGAGGAGACCCGTCTCCGTGGTGCGGGTCTTCTTGCGGTTCCATCTGTGCTTGCTACTCGTGGTCCTCCTATGCCGTATGCTCCCCCGACTCAGCCGCGGTCCTCTGTGCCGCCGATGATAATTCCCACTCCTCCAGGTTAGGGTCAGAGTCAGCACCAGCAGTCTCAGGGTCAGAGTCAGCACCAGTAGGCTCGTGGTCAGGGTCGCTTTGGTTCTCTTCGTCACTGCTCTTACTGTAACAAGGATGGCCATACTTGGGCCACTTGTTATACACGGGATCCTAGTTTACGTTAGAAGCACTAGATGGCTCGTGGGCAGTCGGTTCCTTCCAGATCTTCAGCAGTTGCTCTCGCCGATCAGGACATTATCAGGAGTCTTCGCGGTCTGCTTGCTGCTACAGGCTCTTCTTTGATAGACACTGCTGGTTACGTGGTGATTCTTGAGCATCTGCGACCACCACCTTCTACGATCGGTACATCCCTGTGGTATCTGGATTCTGGAGCTTCCTTTTATATGACCTCTGAGTCTTCTTTTCTGTCCGCTCTTCGTTCTCTCCCTTCTCCTGTCCGTGTTTTCACGGTTGATGGTACCTCTCTTCCTGTTTCTAGTCGGGTACCCTTTCTACTTCTTCTTTTTCTGTTCCTGATATTTCTCATGTCCCTCTTCTTAAGATGAATCCGTTCTCTGCTAGCCAGCTTACTGACTCTGGTTGTCGCGTCATTCTTGATGCTGATTCTTGTGTTGTTCAGGACCGTCGCACACAGGCCTTGGTTGGAGCTGGCCCTCATAGTCGTGATTCTTCAGGGCTTTGGGAGTTAGACTGGCTTCGTGTTCCTTCCGCTGCCACTTCATCTTCCAGTTCTTCTCCGGTTGTCGCCTCTGCTACCAGCTCCTTTCAGTAGTGGCATCATCGTTTTGGTCACCTTTGTGACTCTCGCCTGTCGTCATTAGTTTATCATGGTCTTTTAGGGTCTGTCTCAGGAGATGGGTCTTTACATTGTCAGGGCTGTAGGTTGGGCAAACAGATTCAACTTCCCTACTCTACTAGCGCGTCTGTATCTCAGCGACCTTTTGATCTAGTTCATTCCGATGTTTGGGGTCCGGCTCCTTTCGCTTCGAAAGGAGCCATCGCTACTATATTTTATTCATCGATGATTTTTCTCAGTACACTTGGTTGTATTTTATGCGCTCTCGTAGTGAAGTGCTCTCCATATATCAGCGTTTTGCGGCCATGGTCCGCACTCAATATTCTACCCCCATTCGCGTGTTTCGTGCTGATTCTGCTGGTGAGTATATCTCCCAGATGTTGCGTAGTGTTCTTGCTGAGCAAGGCACCCTTGCTCAGTTCTCCTGTCCTGGCGCACATGTCCAGAATGGAGTTGCTGAGCGTAAGCATCGCCATCTTCTTGAGACCACTCGTGCCATGATGATTGTTTCTTCCCTTCCTCCGCATTTCTGGGCTGAGGCTGTCGCTACGTTGGCTTACCTCATCAATATTCAGCCTTCTGCTGCTCTCCAGGGTGGTATCCCTCTTGAGCGCCTATCTGGACAGTCTCCAGACTACTCCATGCTTCGCTTGTTTCGTTGTGTTTGCTATGTTCTCCTTGCTCCTCGCGAACACACCAAACTGACTGCTCAGTCTGTTGAGTGTGTCTTCCTTGGATACAGTGATGAGCATAAGGGCTATCGTTGTTGGGACCCCGTTGGTCGTCGGATGCGTATCTCTCGTGATGTTACTTTTGATGAGACGCGTCCTTTCTATCCTCGTCCCACCGTTGGTACCTACCCAGTGGAAGATATCTCTTTTCTTCTATTTCCTGACACACCTCCTTCTACTCCTATTGTGTCTTCTTCAGGATCTCCTCCCCCTGATGTCTCTTCTTCGACACCATCTGTGATGCAGCCCGACCTATGGTCGTTACTACATCAAGGTCTCCAACTTACGCCAAGTCGTCATGGACTCCAAAGGTGAATCCGTTCCTCTATGCGATCCCACTTCCTACCCTATTGAATGGTATGCTACTTCATACTCCGTCACATATGCATGATAGGTTCACACCGACCAGTATGGAGGCAAGGGAGGAAGCCAGGAACATCAGGCCTGACAAGGCGGAGGCTTGAAAGAGGAGACGGAAGAAGACAGGTCGGCAGCTGCCAGGTCCAAGCGGTACTACCGATCGTCGAAACCGGTACTACCGGTCAGCGGTACTACCGCCCTCTACCGCTATCGATGGCTCCAACTGTCGCTCCAGATCATAAGCGGTACTACGGTCCCAGAGCGGTACTAGCAGTTATGACGGTACTACCGGTCCCAGAGCGGATTATCGGTTATGACCCGGTACTACGGTCCTAAGTCCAAGATTACCGGTCATGTGCTCCGTCACATCCACTGGGCCCACAACCCATGTATCCCTCTTTTCTTACCTATTCGCCTAGTTTATCCCCAAACTACCCTTGTTTAGTGGTTGGCCTATAAATAGAGCCCCCACCCCTCATGTATCCAGGAGGCATAGATGATAGACTAAAGACAACCCCCTTGTGTGGAATCTCTAGTTTTGCCTCATCCCCTTTGAAATGGCATGTATGCCCCCATGTGTGGTTTTGGTAATTAATGACAATCTCTATGGACTAATGTGTAAATTGAGTTTCACTTGTAGGTTTGTCCATTGGCATCGCTTGGGCCATGTGTTGGTCTCAAGGTTGGAAGATGAAGAAATGTCCAAGGGCTTTGTGCCCATTGGAATCATGAAGAAAGAAGGAGCTTAAAGGTCGATCAAGGCATGTGCAAAGAGTTGCATCAAGATGGATCAACCTCAAGTAAGGATGAAGAAGGACGAGCTCAAGATGCGTCATCTCTAGAAGATCTCATGCTTGAAGCTTGCCATCCTCGTGCTCATGGAATGATGAAGACAAGTTCAAAGAAGAGGTGTCCCCGTGGAGTATGGGGGAGCATTTTGCAAGTCTTCATCAAGCAAGAGCGAGCAAGAGCAAATAAGAAAGGTGTTCCCACTATAGAAGAACAAGATGGTCTACATCAAGTTCAAGTGGGACGCTCATGGCAAAGGTATGTTGATAGGGCTTCTCTTTTGCCGGTCTCGTGTTGTTAGTTGGGAGACCGGGTTTAGGATAGATAGCCGTACTATCAAGAGGGGCTCTCAAGCGGGTGTATCGTTTGCATCGTTCGGAGAGAGCTCAAACATTTGCATTCATATCATCATCTTTCTTGGTTATTATTTGGTTCTTGTCCATGAGAGGATCTAGAGCTTGTGGTCACCATCATAACAAGCTCTAGCTCATCATCTAAGGATTTCACTTGCATATCTTATTGCGGTTTTTGATCTTGCGAGTTTTCTGGCTCCACACCTTGGGGGATAGATCACATATATATTCATGATATTTTCTCCCAAGGTGATACCCAATATTTCGACTTTTTGTTGGATTCTATTCATCGTTATCTTTCCAACAAAATTGGTTTCATCCCGTTTGGAGTTCGGATGCAAAAGTTATTGCGTTTCTGGTTTTCTGGTTTCTGGAATTTCCCTGACCGGAAGTTCCGGCTTCCCACCGGAAGTTCCGCTAGGGCATCTTTGCCGCCGAAAGTTCCGGTGGAAGTTCCGGGTCTTCTTCCGCTCACGCTCAGTAACCTTCTGTTTTGAAGCGTTCTATTTGCCGGAACTTTGTCGGAACTTGCATCGGAAGTTCACCGGAACTTTCGGTCTGTTTTGACCGGAACTTCCGGTTGCGCTTCTAGAGCGGGCGTCAATGGTCTGATGACCGTTGGAGCCAGGCTGGGCGGAACTTCCGCCCAGAGCCGGAAGTTCCGGCCATGATTCGTTTTTTCAGTTTCTCGCTCCGCAGTTTTCGACCGATGGCTGGGTGCCACCGGAACTTCCGGCCTCCCACCGGAAGTTCCGGCCAGGTGTCGCGAATGCCCATAACGGGCAGATCTGGGAGCCCTTTAAAAGGGGCTCCTCTTCCCCTTCGTGGGCACTAGCTTTTCTTCTTGGTTCTTGGCTTTCTCTCTCTCCTCCATTGTCAACCTTGAAGAAGCTTTCCCTCTCCCTTTCCCTTCTTATGATTCCTGCATCTTTTTGAGGGATTTGAGAGAGGAGATCTAGATCTACAATCCCCCCAAGTCAAATCCCTTCTTTGTGAAGAAATCATTGGGATCTAGATCTTGGAGAGTTTTGTGTTCTTCCTCCCTTATTCCCCCAATAGCTTTTGTAGCTTTGTTGGAATTTGGGAGAGAAGGACTTGCCCTTGCATTTGGTGCATAGGTTTGAGTTCTACTCTTGTGTTCTTCCTCCCTTATTCCCCCAATAGCTTTTGTAGCTTTGTTGGAATTTGGGGGAGAAGGACTTGCCCTTGCATTTGGTGCATAGGTTTGAGTTCTCCTCGGAGATTCATGAGTTCAAGCTTGTGAGCTTGTTTCTCTTGGGTTCCTTGGAACCCTAGGCAGTTAATGGTTGGATTGTTGACCTTTTGTGGTCTTGTTGACCTTTTGTGGTCTTGTAGCCTTTTGTGGCGTTGTTGGCCTTTTGTGGCATTGTTGGCCTTTTGTGGATTTGTTGTTGGGAGCCTCCAATTGAGTTGTGGAGTTAGCCCCAATCTTGTACGAGTTCGGTGACCGCCCTCAAGCGTCCCATAGTGGAGCAAGTGCCCGCCTTTTATGGTGCGCACTTGGGAGAATAGGGTGAGCCTTTTGTGGCATCGGTGAGTTGCGTGCTTCCGCATCCGGGGTGAGGCCTTGTGTGGTGTTGGGTGAGCATCGAGCCACCACACCTCGAGGTGAGCCATTTGTGGCGTTCGGAGAGCATTGCGCCATCGCACCTCTCCAACGGAGATGTAGCTTCTTTGGAAGTAAACTTCGGGAAACAAATCTTCGTCTCCGCGTCCATCGGTTATCTCTCAACTGAACCCTTTACTTATGCACTTTACATTGTGATAGCCATCGTGCTTGAAGTAATTATACCTTGCTATCACCTTGTTGCTTGTATTGCTTAGCATAGGTTGTTGGTGCACCTAGGTGAACTTAGTGGCTAGGTTTTGTGCTCAATAAATTAAACGTTAGTTTTATTCCGCATTTACTTGAGCCTAAACCGTAATAATTTTAAAAGCCTATTCACCCCCCCTCTAGGCGACTTCCTTTGTACTTTACCAAGGGGACCGACTATCGTCACCAACCTCGATTGGACTTTGCATCACGCATCCATCGTTGAACAAGGCCTTGGAGTTCGGTGTCTCGTCTCCAAGTTGTAAAGACCCTCCCCAAGGTGTTCTTCCCTATCCGATGTGGATTTGAGGGAGCACGTTGACCGATCTTTCCTTGCAAGGATTCTATCGAACCGGTGGCCACCGTTCGGGAGCAATCGTCCTTGTATCGTGTGAGTTTTGCGTGTGTTCTTCGCGAGGTGTGTGTTCACTTCCGCTACCTTCTCCCTTTCCCCTCGCTTTCCGCATCCCGTTTGCTATACTTGAGTTGTGCTAATAGTGTTGTGAACAAGAATGGACATGCCACAAATGACATGCTCCTCTATCACACACAAACATATGTTGCTTGGTCTTTGTTGTATGAAGGTACAAATGCTTACACGTCAACCTCTACCAACCATGTGTTGACAAGAAGAACCGAAGAGAGTTACCTATGGCTACCCTTCATCGAGCTATCTCTACAAGCTATGGTGACTTCCTTCTACTTGAGGACTCATGCTATAATGTTCATGAATTGGCTACGCTTTGAGTGTTGCTTCGCTTTTGTCGTGAGCTTTGTAGCCTTCATGAAAGGTGAAGGAACATTGAAGTGTTGTCAAGTAAATCTTCCCGAGGACGACTATATGGTGAACCCCAGGATCAAGGATGTCCTTCGACCTCTTCTACTTCGTGATGAACATGGAGAGTCGTTGTTCTAGGTAGGGTTGCAAAGCGGCATCCAATCTGTCCCGCTTCGTAGTGAGAATTGGTTACTCTAATTCTATTTTTAGCAAAATTAGTCTAATTTAAACTAAATTTAATTTTTGCGGGTTTATGCGGGTTGCCGCTTGCAACCCTAGCTCTAGGGCATACAACCCGGGAGGAGTGAGTGAAAGGTTGATACCGTGCTCGCGAAGCCTGATTTAGCCCGTAAAATGACTTGTATAGTTTACATACATGAGATAGCTGATCTAGACATATGTCACATATCTATGTGGCTGCTGGGTGTAGACTGTAGACCTCCTGTCAAGTTTGCCATACTCCATAGAGAAAGTCGTTCATGAACGTCCAGCCGGTGAATCGGCTATGCCGGCGACAAAGCTATGCTTAGGGCAGCACGAATCATGGCGGGCCCTCTCCTGCCGGGCTGGTGCCCATGTTTGCTCCCGGGCCTGATGGTAGTTCAGCGGATCATGCCTGGGCTGGCAGGGCGGGCCATCTGATGTTCTTGGCCTTGTCTGCAGTTTATTGTGGCGTCCATCACGGTTAGGCCCAGAGAAGCAGAGCGAGCAGACACCCTCGTTCCCCTCCACTCTGAAGATTCCGGTCAGCGCGCCACCGCCCTTCCTCCCTCGCCTCCAGGGCCATGGCAGCCCGAACCCCGCTGGAAGACGAAGAAATCTTCAGCGAGATTCTCCTCCGCCTCCGATATCCCTCCCCCCGAGCCTCCCTCTTCTACAAGAGCTGGCGCCGCCTCATCTCCAACCGCCGCTTCCACACCCACCAACACCGGAAACCCCTTCTTTGGGCCTGTTCTTCGAAAGACACATGGGAGTCGCCTTCGCCCCCACGCTAGATCCGCCAGACTGCATCCCCGCTGAGGAGCGGCTGCACAACGACGATGTGGCCTGGCTCTTAGGGCATGTACTGTGCAGGTCGTTTAGCTGGGCGCTTACGCGAATTAAGATAAAGAACAAGAAAACAGATAATTAGATTAGCGCCTGAGCACACTACGATGAACGCTACATCAGCTGCTATTGAAATTCTTAAAGCGTCTGTCTGTACAACGCGCGACGCTAGTGACCAGGTGTCATACGAGACTCCAACTCCTTTTTTCTAGCGTCTGGGTATAGCGCCCGTTCTCGTTAATATAGACCGTGCATGGAAATTAAGTACTAGCGCCGGACGCAACTTGTGCCGTCGATGTGAGGCAAAATCCGAGAATCGAACGGGATTCAGGCCAAACGGCCTGGAAAAAGTTCCTAGCGCCTGACTTAAACGCCTCCATAGTACATGCCCTTATGCGGCTGCCACCGCTAAGGGTGCAAGCGGATGTGGGCTTCCCGCGGCGCCGCAAAATTTAGCCCACCTAATCACGTATGCGGGAGCCCGCAGGTTAGTGCCTGCAATACGCGGGAGAACGTGGGCAGTTCCGCGTGACCTGCAATTTAGCCCACATAAATCGCAACTAGAAGACTATGCGCGCTTCGCCGCGCCACCTACTGAGCACTTGTGTTCGAGTTCCACCACATTGTTGCCATTCTAGACAAGGTTTTTTCTCTTTTGTTTTAGTGCTACAGGGCGCTACTTGCTGTGGTATATAGAGCAAAGAGGTATCTAGGCCAGTGGGTGGTGACACAGCGCACCCTTGAGATTGACGCTTAATGTCTTACAAAAATGGCATTGATATTGCTTGAAAGTTCCACTATCCACAATGTTTAAGCAATGCTGCTTATTGTGTGGTATACGTGATAAGCAACCTCAAACCAACAACGTTTAAGCAATTTCTCCTAAAAAATATTAGATAACACTATGTTCAAGAAAAATGAATATTAAGTATGGGCCAAATAAACTTTGCATCATCACAATGGACTCATGATACTGGTTTCACATACTTTGAATGTTCACCATGGAGAAGTTCATTAGTTAAATACCAGGACTGATACAGATAGAAAATGCATCAGATAAATGTCATGCTTGTGAAAGAAAAATGTGTAAAGTATCACACATGGTGTACAAATTACATAAGAGATCACATATGAGAGACTGAGATTGGAGATTGGCTCTTAACTGGACACATTGTTGTCTCTTTTACTGAAGGTGTAGACTAAAACCACATAGGAGCATCTTTCGCAGGAAAATGACCATGAAAAGCTCTCTTTACCGAAGAACATGAAATAACTCCTCAATTGACGAAGCCATTCACCATAGCATTCATATTTTCTGTTCTGATTCACTAAAACAAAATTCATGAGTGTGTATTCCACCAATGCGCTTAGAAGCCCAACACTCGAAGTGAAAAATAATATGGTGCAGTACTGAACCTGTATTACAATAGCATGGTAGAGTGTCCTCCCCTACAATTCCGAAAGCTTGCCCATGTGCCATTGAGTCAGGAGGTCATCGTTATTTATTTCATTGAAAGTGAAGCACTCAAACATGACGAATCTGCAACATTGCGAGCCATACAACATTCGTTTGACCTTAACTATATATCACATCATCCAACTACACTGGTTTCTAGATGTAATATCATTTAGTTGTACGATCTTCAATCCTTATCTAGGCATACAAAGGTCATTACAACTACGAAATTTTCCTGCGGCTCCAAGATATGTTCTGCTTTGCTGGCTTCGCAGAGAAAAAGGCAACAACTTAGTCTAATAATGCAGAAAAAGACAGTGTGTAGAGCAGATTAGTCTAATAATGCAGAAAAAGACAGTGTGTAGAGCAGATTAGTCTAATAATGCATATTGTCTACTAAAAGTGACTTGTAGCCATCGCAACAACTTGCCGCATACTTTCTAAAAAATATAAATACCTTACCCTTTCTTTGCAAGAACAGGTTACATGGTTTATAGGCTTCTGACATGAAGAGGTCATCTGCAAGCAATAGTGTAAGTAATTACTCCAAAAGCTCAATTTAGTTATAAACTTGTTTTATAAAAAGAAATTATCAATCAATAGCTAAACAAATCATCAATCATCCATGCACATCAAGGTCAGTGGCACATGGAGGCCTTTAGGTAGACTACCAACTACGGTATGTAATGCAGCAGAATAAGAACATTGCATTTGTACCTAGCAATATTTAAAAATGTGTGTTAATAAAAAATCCTCGTCTTTAGATGCCCGAATGTTCCAAACAATACATAGGCGCTATATTTAGTATGATTCAGTGATAGGTTTTCTTAAAAAATATCATATAAAGTACATAACACCTAGTAGCAGCCACTTCACATATGCATAATTATTGCCAAAACACACAACAATGAATGTTAGCATATATGCTAACCTAGAGAAAATATAGAACCTTTCCAGCAAAAAGAAGGAAAATTACTAAAGTGGCCCTTCAAAACTGGAAGAGAAACTGAGTTTCAACAGCACACTTATGTAACATACAAATTTTTTGTGTAAACTTACAACCTATAATTAGTCCTATATTTAAAATAGAGGATGAACATTTGGTTCACTGAGTGTTGTTTCAGTTAACAGATCTCCACTTCTCCCTTCTTGTGAGAAAAAAAATAAAATTTTTGGGTGTCATAACATCACTTGAGTCATGCATCAGAACTTTAAGTTCCTTCTCTCTGGCCAACAATTATGCACTTCTAATGGAATGCATCCAACATGGTGTTATGACGGGAATTCAGAAATGATTCATCTATTTATTTCTTCTTTTCTTCTAGTTAACCATATGCTACTATGGAACTTTTTTTTACCTAAAATTGCAAATTTCACCTTGAAGAACTTTCCTATGGTATTGCCCATTTCATTTTGCCTACATAGTACATAGAAGAAATGTTCACATTTGTAGTAGGAACAATACAAAATAAAATGTTCAGTACAACACCATGATGCTACAAGGAGCATCTAGCTCATTTGCAAAAGGATAAAGGATCCATTAATAAAAGAATTGTTCACCTCGAGTTGAAATATTTATGGAAATAACAGACATTGATGTATTTATGAAATATTTATTAAAGGATAAAGGATCCATTAATAATAGACCATGATGTACATTGTCTATATCGGTCAATGGGATATGGAAATAACATGTAGTCAGAATATAAGAAATGCTGCTAAAATAATATTTATGATGACCATTTTCTGATAATATCTATAGCCCAATTGATGTATTGAAAGAAGCAAAGATTTAAACATTGTTTGTACCGTGGAAATTATTTTAAAAATAGTCATAACCAAATGATTTGCAAGAAAGGAAAAGCAATTCTTCAAGAAATGTGTACCTTACAAGTTGTAAATAGGGCTGGATAAAATAATTGTGACAATCATACTGGAAAATAAAGTGTTATATACGACAGGAGAAATAACTAAATGGAGACAGTACATGAAAATTATCAAAGGAAGAGTATGAATAGTTTTAGGCAAGCATTGTAGAAGATTACCTGACAGTATAGAACAATGAAGCCTATGGCATCCTTTGTAGAGTACTTTATCAACTTTTTTAGACGGTCCACAATGTAGAGAAATCCATCCTCACTGAATTAGCATAGGCCAGTTTACAACCAGCCTTCGAGTACACCATTTCTGCAGTTGCTCTGTCGTCACCCACATAACTTAAAAAAACAGACCCATAACTGATATGGAGAGGCAACGACTCTAGTAATAATCAAGGGAAAAACACAGGGAGAGGAATAGGCTTGGACTGGAGCATGGAGGTGCAGGGATAGGGCATGGGATAGAGTACGCTTGCCATGGCCTCCACTTCATCTACCTGAACACCATATCCTCAAGGTTGGGCAGTTGTAGATGGGAGCAGATCAACCGGAGGGGCACGTCGAGTCCGACGGCTGGGGGCGGAGGAGCAGCGGGGCGTCCCAGAGAGGAGGGAGTCGTGGGACTATGGGGGATCCAGAAATGACCGCATCCGCCATGGACTATCCTTGCGACTCGAGGCGGGGCCACCGGAGATGCAGAAGATCAACTGGAAAGAGCGTGTCGCCGCCGACAACCAGGGGAGGAGGAACAACGGGGATCGTTGGGAGGATGGGAGACGTCGGACTGTGGGAGGATCCTGGAACGGAAGCCGGTGGAGAGGCATGTATGTCAATGGGGAGTGGAGGAGGAGCACAAAGCAGGGAGATGCGCTCATATTTGTCTCGTAGCAAGAATTAGGCGGTGGACAATGGGGTACGGGGGAAGAAAGGAAGAAACACGTGTCACACCGTCCACTAGCAAGGAACGACGCAGCAACAACACATCCAGGAACGACGCAGCAACAACACATCCAGAACCCACTCGTGCTCCCAGCGATGAGGCCCACGAGCAGAGACATAAGAGGCCACTCCCAGGGACGAGGCCCACAGGCAGCGACGTAAATCGACAAGGCGCGTCGCAGGAGGCCTTAGAGAGCTCCTTGCAGCTCACGCTTAAGTAATTAAGTAATTAGCTATCCCTTTAGCAGTTACGCGAGTAAAACGCTCCCGAGTAGTCCACGCCTGCCGAACGTCGTCGCCGGCAAGTCCTCTCTCTATCGTGCCGACAAGCTCCTGCCTCTCCCGTGCCGGCAACATCTTCATGGCCGACGACGTCCCCACGCCGCGTCGCTCCGTCCAGCTGCTGTACACGATTCCCCGTCCGCTCCCGTCGCGGATCGGCTCCTGCCGAGGGACATGAACATGAGCGACGATGTCCGCACGCCGTGGCGCTCCGTCCAGTTGCTGCGCACGGCTCCCCGTTCGCCCTTGCCATGGCCTGGCTCTAGCCGATGGAGACGAATATGGGCGACGTGGCCGGCGGCCGGCGCGCGCCGTGACCGCCCCCGCGCCGACTCTTGCCGAGCAGCAGCTGCGCCAGCCCCGACAGCGCCGGTAGCTGCTGCTGCTTCTCCGTCCACCACGGGCTCGCCGCCGACTGCTTCATCCCGCCGCGGGTGCATGGTCAGCACGGACACCGACGGGGTAAGCTAGTGGAGAAAGGCAAGCTAGAGTCTTTGTCGTTCTTGCGTACGAACCGGTGATTACTGATTAGTCAAGCACCTTCTCCACGTCTATGTGGGTTGATAGCGGGAGACCGCATATCAACATGCTGATTTAGCGGGAAGACCGCGGATGCCCACGTTTTCTATGCGGGTTGATGCGGGCGTATGCGGGCCTCCCGCGGACAGACCCACTTACACCCTGAGCCACCGCGTCCTCGCCCAGTCGCCCTCCTGTGAAGAAGGCCATGTACAACATGGTCACTAGCGCACCGTGGCTTTCCCACTAGGCATCCTGTGACAAGGTAGAAAACTCCGCGGTCCTCTGCGCATCTTGTGAAGAAGGCCATGTGCACGGTGAGTCGGTGGCTGCCATTCGAGCACATCTAAGTTGGTCTTGGTGCGCAACATGTGCACTCGCCTGCGTCTACAATTCGGAATCCACTGAATGGGGCAATGTTATCTCAACACCACTTACAGATAGAGGTGATATCTGTTGGATAAAGCCCAACACCCTTGTTTGAAATGCACTCTACAGGTAGATCTCTAGAGGCAACATCCTTGAATTTGATTTGGAAACACATAACCTTGCTAAGATCGAGAAGCCGACATATGCTCAGTTTGATTCTTATGATTGTTCCGGCATCCAGGTCCTTGCCATTTCCCCAGGACTAAGCGTGCGGTTATGGGAGATGAGGTCCAACTCTGATGGTTTTCTGAGATGGGTGCTGCAGAAGACAAGCTCCTTTCACTGGAACTGGAGATGGAGGAAGAAGGCAGAATGATATGCGGGTTATGCTGAGGACAGCAATGTGATCTTTCTATCTGCAGAGCCTCATATTTTCATGATCCAACTTGACTCACTATAGTTCAAGAATCTCATTGGAACAATCTACATCATACTATCCCTACTCAAATTTCTTTGCTGCAGGTAATCATCCAGCTTCACTTTTTCAAGAGCAAAAGAAAATCCAATTATCTTTCGGCATGTGTTCGCTAGAATGCTGGAATGTCATTGTTACGATTTACTGGGTTCACAATTTGTTCGTAAATCGTGTTATTTGTTTCGTTTTTCGGTGTGCGGAAACAACCTATGCATTTTTTTGTATCTTGTTCAACCATTTGAAAGTGCTAGAAGAAAATAATATCCTTTCGTGTTTTTGTTGTATGCATTAAATATGCTAGTGTTCACACCGTGCATATATCTTTGTTGTACCGATCTTAACACGTGGAAATTGACAACATTTGTAGTAAATCAGTCTCGAAATATTATGTGAGTCGATTTGACATTTGGATGTTTAGCAAGTTATGCCATTCATACAATATCAACTTCTGTATTATTTGATTATATCTGTTGATCTTACCATTAATAATCAATTCATAATGACAACCTGCGTGTATCATAGCTTCTGAAATAAATAGCAAAGTTTTAATTAACGTTGTCTGAAGAATCCTTTTGCAAGTAAGTTATTTTGTACCATATCACAAATGATTTATTTATCTTCTATGCAACCAGATATATTCAGAAGTGCATTCTTAGTTTTGCCACCAAACTTTCTCAGTTTGAGCATTTTTCTTATTTAGTGCACTTGACTTATTATAGAAATATCTTCGGAAGTACGGATCAATTCTATATGACCTCATTTTACTGGATGTACTGAGTCGATTGGTATCTGTGTTCGATGTATTTGTTTCTAGATATGGCTTTATTTACCTATTCCTAACCCTGTATCAAAAGCTTGTAATCTGCCCAAGTTAAGGTTCACCTAGTGTTACCCTCTTTTTACTATCTTTATAATCTGTATTTTCTTTACAAATTCTGTTAGTTTATTACTTCCTCCTGAAAATAAGTTACTCGGATTTGTCTAAATTTGCATATACTCCCTCCCGTCCACAAATAAGTGTACATCTAGCTTTTGCCTAAGTCAAACATAATCAAATTTGACCAACTTTATAGAGAAATATAGAAACATATATTACATCAAATTGACATATTATGAAACTAGATTTAAAAATAAATCTAATGGTAACAATTCAGTGTCAAAAATGTTGGTACATTGTCCTAAAAAATTAGTCAAACTTTACTATGTTTGACTTAAAACAAGGCTAGAAGTACACTTATTTGCGGACGGAGGAAGTATCTACACACTAAAACACGTCTAGATACATGTGAATGTAGATAAATCTGAGTCACTTATTTCCGGATGCCAGGAGTACTTTATTAAACTGCTTTCCTTGTAGGCAGTGTAATTGGTGGTGGAGATGATACACCTGAAATGTTGAACAATGCATGAATTACTTCTCCTATGAGATATGCTAATGTGTTGTGTCAGGTGAACATTTATCTTCTACTACATGTACATATTTCAGCTTTTCAACATCTCAGTAAATGCACATCCTCTGAATGTTTTGAAGGTTTAGTGAATTTGGATCAATATTTCTTTCAGTTTTGAACACGCTGCATATTATCTATCCTACTGGCTATGAATGTACTTCTTAATAACGTCAGTACCTCTTCTGTTTCCTTAGCTATCACACCTCCTAACATCGAGCTATGAGGCCATCTGACTTCTAGCTCCATTTCCTGGGTCTACCTCAAATCCATTGGTCAGCAGCTCTCAACTTATTTCCTATTGGTTCTGTTACCATCCACTCCTCTTGTTGGTCAACTGAGGTCCTACCGCATCCACTCCCGAACCTGCCTCTCCGTGCTGTGCATTCCAATAGATTTGTACTCCTACATTGTTTCGTGGATTGGTGGCAGCAGGCCATCCACTCCAGGTGGACGGGAAAGGGGACCTCTTAGGTGGTCGTGCTTACTGGTGTTTATGGAAGCAGCATAACACTGCCGTCTTCGATAGTGCTCAGCCCAACATCACTAGCTTGCTCTCGGTGATCATGCTTATTGGTGTTCAAGGACCAAGGCTCGTTTGTCAGCAAAAGTAGGGGCGGTGTGTATTGAGGCGTTCCTCTCGGTGGTGACAACAAGTAGGAGCGTAGCATTGTAATTTTGGTCCTTGCCCTTCCTTGGGATGTAGGTAACTTTATTCTATCAGTGTATCGAGAGACGGAGCTATTTGCGTCTTCTTGAAAATTATCGAACATCCATCATCCTACAAGTAGTTTCTCCATCCAGAAATAAGTGCTTAATTTTCTTGAAAATTAAGTACTTCCTCATGTCTAGATACATGTAAATCTAGACAAATCCGAGTCACTTATTTCCTAACCGAGGGAGTACATTTTTGGCATACATATTTAACACAAAATCAGAGTCAATAATTTTCCTTCCCTTCTTTTGAAAGGGGGATAAAAACCCCGGCCTCTGCATCAGTTGATGCATACAGCCTTTATTAAAAACATTATCGAACATCCATCATCCTACAACAGTTACAATTCATAGGTGGCTTAAAGTTGATACATGGATCAACCAGCGAAACAAGAGCAGCAAAAAAGCATTAGACATTGCATATACGATTAAGCTGCTGCCGGTACGATTGGCTGAATATGTGGTGCATGACCATCAGCAAATGGTTGCACCCAGTAGCCATAATATCCCGAGCTGAACCCAATGCGACATCATATGGATTACCTGCAAAAGATTAAAAGTTTTTGTTTTATTAAAGATAATGTCATTTCTACATCTCTAAATAGACCAACATAAGGCAGAAACATCAATGCGAATTCTAGCTTAAGATGATTTATCAACTCCATTCAACCAATTTTGAAACATGCATGTTATATTAGTTGGAGGGGGTAGATCGTAAGCAAAATTGACAATACGCCACAGTAGACGAGCAAAAGGACATATGATTTCCTGCGCCCCACAAAAACAACATTTGGTACATCCTACCAAATTCCTTATAACTAAATTATCCTTAGTAAGAAGCACTTTGTTGTGAAGGGACCACATAATTTTTTTAATCTTAAGTGGGATCATTAATTTCCAAATATATTTCTGAAAAGGAAGTCTGTATGATCATTCATAAGATCTTCATACATGGATTTAACCGAGAACACCCCAGATGAAGTTAAGTTCCATACAAACTTATCTTGTTTACCTGACAGCTGAACCATCATAAGTCTTTGGCATAAATGAAGCCAAGCGGTCCACTTATTACCAGTAAGTACTCTCCTAAAAGCAATGTTTAGTGGTACTTGAGCTAAAACCTGTGCCACAGTGACATTATTCCGACGCACAATGTTGTATAATGATGGATAATGATTTTCCTTTCCTATACTTTGTGAATATTTAGACCATTTTCTTATTTGTGTTCATCCACCTAAAATCTTTTAGCTTTGATATTTTCTACCGCTTCACTTTTAGAACTTAAGCAAATATTCCAGTTTTTAATTTTATCCCTTTTCCTTTTCATCCTTGTAGTCAGTAATAGGTCCAACTAGAACATCATTTCCTTATTGTTGGTATGCTACTCCTACCTCTTGAAATCACTGTTGATTCTTTGGGCTCTTCTGTTTTCTATTGCCAGACGTTGCTACAATATGTCTAGGGCAGGGAAAATATTTCTCTCTGTAAGCTAACTTATACGCCCTCCATTTCGCTGCAACATTTAATGGCTTCAGGAAAACCCATTTCAGAATATCTATCCGTTGATGAAATAATGGGTTTACTTGATGCAGTGTTTCCACTCACTGCACCTTCTTTAATGCTACGAAAAAAGGTCAAGTGGTTGTAGAAATTCATTTAACAAGGGTATGCATGCTCATCTCTCATTAACTCAGTTTTAGGTTTAGATCTTTCTTTGTCCATGTCATGATGGGCTGATGACAGATATAGTGAAAGAGAGGGAGTATTCTTAGCCCCTCTCTAGGTTTCACCAAGCCCCTTTCGATGAAATCCAGAACCTGGCCTTCCCCTTCCATGGGAAACTGGTTGGCTTATGTCCGATTTAGTGAGTCAATATTCATGCTGGACGTTTTCAAGATTAAAGATTGGAAGAGCCTAATGGTAAGAATTCAATTCAGACAATCTAGGAGCACGGTTTTAAGGAGGTGGAACTGGGAGGGATTTTACCTGTTTTGTGTTTTCGGTACCCACTTCTTTTGACAAGAAGACAGTGGTAACCAGCGATTTACTTCTGGCTTATGTAGCTTGTGTATAGCCGGAATTTACTTTAATTACCATTAGCTGTCATATATGATCCACCAATATGATAAAAATTGAAACCATGTTTTTAGCTTTAATGTCCCGACCCCATGTGCAAAATAGCAGGAGTTTTTGATAATTTCAAGTAGTAATGATAACCAGATGATTCTACAAGCAGTGCTCATATGCCGATAGTAGTCGAGTGCACCACAAGTGACTCGATTATCCTGCTGGCTCAGTATCACCATCTGTTAAAAACCTTAAGAGCGAGTCAAGAACAGAAGTGGAAGCACAGAAATTTCTTTTGTGTCAGTTCTTATGTATCTGTTTTGGTTTTGTCTTTATGTGACCTTTTGTAGAATGATTCACTTGGGAGCATTCTGGAATAGGTTCCTTGACCATGATACTGAACTTTACTACGGAATATCTAAAATAGCTGAGAATCGCTAGCTTTTGATCTTTTCTTGATGAGCAGTGAAAGTCGCATTGACTGTCAAGATTGTTTACTTCAGAGGTAATGGGGAGTTGTTTGACAGCCAGCAAGGTGAAGAAATAGCATCCTGCTGCAGTTCCGTTCCTTTAGTGGGCTAGCTACTACTGATGTCTTGTTCCGCGTCGACGTCACGATGTTCCATGTTCATCCTTGATGTGAAACATATTCAAAATGCTATCTAGGTTGAACGGGACACCAACAAAGACGAGGAACCACCAATCCAGGTCACAATCTCCGGGAAGAAGCTTCATGCCTTGTTTGGCAGGAGAGGTTCCAGGTGTTTTGCTGAGTATTAAGACGCGGGGATTGGGTGAAAACACTTGATTCACCTAATACTCTTCTTCACCCCAATCCCCTTGCTCATCTATTGAATTTGTCTGTTTTGTATATGGGTTTGATTCAGCAGGGCATTCTCTTTGTTCATGAGATGGCAGCAGAGCGTGGCGTGCTTTGTACGGGAGGAGATGGAGGAGGCGCCAGATCAGGATCCTAGATAGCCTTTTGCCTGTCGAGACCACGACGTGTTGATGAACAGCCAAAAACGCGAGGGGAAACTCGTGTCTCTGATCCACGCCAACCGACGAGTTTCCAAGGGATTCCTGAGGCTCAAGCCCATCAAAGCCTGACCTGCAAAATGCTCCTTGGAAAGTTTTTGAGAGTATAGGGTTGGCTGGGGAAATAAACTACAAACCTAGTAAAAACTCCTCTACAAAACGAGGCCTCAAGGAGGGACGGCCACAAAGGCGAACCAAAACTAGACCTAGCCTTTTTTGAGTGAAAAACCTAAACCGAGCCTTCACAAAGGTGGCAATGGGGTTTCTCCCCATAGTGAATGTTCAAAGGTGGCAATGGGGTTTCTCCCCTTTAGGGGAAAAAGCCAAATCTGGACAAAACAAGCTAACCAAATAAAAATAACATCCACATGGCCCGGATCACAACTAACATCAGGTTTAACTTCAAGTAATCCTCAACATATTATCCACCATTGGTCCTCTTGGTCCATCAACCCTCTTCATCTCAACTCATCTGCGATTTTCAGCAACTGCTTTGCTCCAGCCAAAATTGTGCCTTTATCTTCCTCCTTGTATAAACCTATTAATATGTTAGAAAGATCCAGCCTTAAATACAATAGACATTGGGGTTTTCATGACATATTCTTAAAGGTAATCTTTTTTCTAGTCACCCAAATGGACCAGAAATAGCAGCCAACATGACATTATAAAAATTTCTGCCCCTGGCCAGAAAACATGAAACCAAGCAAAGCATCGCCACATAGATTTCGGTACAAAATTTGTACCAAAGACTATATATATTATGCCCTAGACCACTTTTTAGCATATAACAAGAGAAGAATACATGATTTTCACTTCCAGTATGATCACATAAGGAGCACATATGGGAACCATGCCACTTCCTAGCTTTCATATTATCTCTTTTCAAATCAGCATCATGCATCAATTGCCATAAAAATGATTTTCAAAGGAATTTTGGATTTTCAAATCCATTTATAACATGTCCCAACAATATATTTTTCCAATATGAAATAAAACATCCTAGTAGTTTTTTTGGTAGGACATAAAGACCACAAAACCCCATCGGCAACATTATCTAAATATAAATTCCTGGCAAAATTTTCAATATTGTTCCACTCTTTCCAAAAGATCTAGCCGAACCTCCTTCTGAAGGAAACCCTCTATTTTTTCACGAGAGCCTTAATTTTCAGATCCTGATCACGACAGGTATTAAATAGATCAAGTTAAGTATCACATAAAGACACATTTTCCAACCAAGGATCTTTCTAGAATCCCATCAAAGGTTCATCATTCAACATTATTTGTCCCCTCTAAAATAGACATTGTTTACTTTTAAAGGGATCTCCAACATGGTGAATCACAAAACCTGGGCTTCACCAAGGCCACAGATTCATTGAAAAAATATCTTTCTTTAATATTTTTTCCACAAACCATTCTGAGTTTCTAATTTCCACCACCGATTGTATAAGAGGCTAATGTTTTGTCTCCTCAAATCCTTAACTCATAGACCCCCCTTTTATTTTGATCTAAATATTCTTTTCCATTTAATAAAATAGCATTTGCCTTTTTAATTTTGGATATGCCAAAATAATCTCCTCCTGCGCTTATCCATCTTCTCAATAAAGGTTATGAGTAGGAATACGGACATGAAATAGTAAGGAATCCCAGGAATAGGGACATGCCTAGATCCAGATATAGAAGCATTTCCAATCCAAGCATCTAACTTTTTAATTAATGTTCCATCTAAGAAGTCCCAATCAATATTTTTCAAAACAATAAATGTCACCGGCATCCCCAAATATCTCGTAGGAAAGTTCCCACATGGCAATGTAACATATTTGCACAGAACTCTACAACAGAATTATCAGGCCCAATTGCAAAAATCTCACTCTTCAAATAATTGATTTTAAGACCAGACAACAAATCAAAGAGATATAGTGACAACTTTAAGTTTACAGCCTTTGTTGGATCATGAAAAATACACAAGACGATATCGTCTGCATATTGAAAAATTGCCACACCATTTTCCACAAGATCAGGAAGCATCCCTAGAATCAAATTATTTCTTTATGCCATAAGAGACTCGGTAGCAGAGTTAAACAAACATGGGATAAAGGAACCCCCCCCCCCTTGTCGAATCCCTTTTGCACTTTGGAAATAAGGACCAAGGGTATCATTAAATTTCACACAAGCAGTTCCATTAGTTAAAATACACCAATGCTCAGAGAAACCTCTGACTCTATGGAAATCAAGTGAAAAATCCCAATTCCCTTTTCAAAATCGAGCTTAAGAAATATACCAACTTATTTTTTAACATGTGCGTGGTGCACAATTTCATGTAAATAAAAGATGCCATCTAAAATATGCATGACTTTAATGAATGCATTCTGTTGCACACTAGACAACTTGTTTGCATAAGTGCTAGCCAAATGGACATAGTCTTGGTAACCCATTTATATATGCATCTCAATAAACAAATTGGTTGAAACTATTAAATTTTATGTGCATTTTTTACTTTTGATAACAAGGTAATAACCTCATAGTTAAGTCTTTGAACATTCAAATTACCCTCATGAAAAGAAAAATGCATAGTCATGACATCATTTTTATGACTTCCGGACAGAGTTGCAAAACTCAACAGGAATATGATCGGGTCACGGGGCCTTATCTTTTTCCATAGAAAATAGAGCATTTTAACTTCCTTAGCCGAAAAATTCCTATAAAGATCCAAATTATCATTTTCATCCAAAATTTCAAGAGAAGCCCACAAGTCAGGTTCCATCTTAAGCGGGTTATTCAGGGCACACCCAAAGAGACTTCTATAATAATCAGTAGCATGCAAAATGAGATTATTAGTTCCCTCAATTAGCATATTTTCATCATCTAAAGAATACATAGTTTGTTTCTTTTTACCATTAGCCACCTTGTGAAAGAAATACGTGTTGTTTTGCCCTTCCAACAACCAACATTCATTCGGCCTCTGATGCCAATGTGTCTCTTCATCAACATAAATTTCTAATAGCTCATCTGAATGAAAGACTTCTATACAACTCATTACCAGATAATGGTTTGGATTCCTCTAAATTTTCTAGAGATACACCTTCATTTTTATAAAATTCATAGATAAGTTGGAACCCCACCCTTTAAAGTACTTCTTAAACCGTTTCAACTTGATATTAATAATTTCAATATGATCATTACTTTTCACAAGTTTCTCCCATACATCCTGAACTTTTGGAAAAAAGATTCTTTCTTAAACCATGCAGCATCAAATCTAATCTCTCCTGCCTTTTTAACCATACCACCAGCACTAGAATCAAGTAACAAGAGATTATGATCAGATAATTCTCTGGCAATTTTCCTAATATTAACAAAAGGAAAGTATCTTCGCAACTTGAGTAAATCACTACTATGTCAAGTTTTTCGAAAGTAGGAGGGAATTGATTATTAGACCATGTATATAAATCTCCCTCAGGTGTAAAGTATGAATTACATAATTGAATAAATCCGTGAAATGAGGAAAACTAGTATGTTTATTCTTTCCCCCACACTCTCTTAGATTATTTAAATCACCACCCACAATATATGGATCAAGAATAGTATTGAAAAAGTAGATAATTCTGCAAGGAAGTATAATGGTAGCTCGTATTGTGACTTTTCCCACAAACCCCTCCCCTAGATAAAAAAGGTGATCTAGACAATTTGGATTAAGGTACGAGCTACCACTCTATAGAGTCAGTAAGGATGATCCACCACCGCTGCCCTTCCTAGTCCGCCGCCTTGACGGCAATATTGAATTTACCCCGATGGAATATGAAGACATCCTCACAGATTATCACCCACCTCCCTCCACTGCCATCCCCTCTCCCCCGCTCTTACTCGTCTGCAAGCCCTGGTGCCGCCTCATCACCGACAACGTCTTCCTTGGCCGCTTATGCCCCCATGAGCACTAGAAAACCCTGATCTTGGAATATTTCATCGAGGACATCGGAACAACCATCTTCACCCACACGCTGGATCCTCTAGACCGTAACCCCACCACGCTCTTTGCCTTGCCAAGGATCCACAACGAGCGCTGCATCTTCTACGGCTCTCGTGACGGCCTCGCCCTCATCCTTAACGTGGCCTGCCTCCACGCCATCGTGTTGTACCCCTCACAGGCCACCAGTGTCGCGTGGCTTTCCCACCGGAGTTTATTAACGATAAAGAGAACATGGTCGGAAACGTCGCGATGCTTTTCCTTCCCATGACGAAGGCCATGTGCACGATGATTGTCATTCTACCGCGGCTCAACAAGGATGACGAGCAATGCCAGAATCATAGGGATGACAATCTAGCGATCTTCAATAAGATTTGTGGGGGTGCTAAATAAACCTTAAAAAGATTTATGGGGGCTAATCAAGGGTATTATATCAAAATTTGTACAAATATGGTTAAACATTAAGGGCTCCTTTGATTCGAGGAATTTGTGTACTATTTTTTTTGGGAGATTTGGATTATTAGGATTTTTTCCTACAAAGGTAATTCTATTAAGAGGATTACATTCATTGGGATTCCTACAAAGAATTCTTTTCTGCACTCTATTTTGAAAAAAAAAAATCCTCAACTCCAACCTCCTTTTATAGTTCTTTTGTTTTTCCTATGCAATCAAACACTATAAATCCAAAATATTGTAGTTTTCTATTCCTATAGGACTAGAGAGGACATACCATTTTAGTACTGAGTTTTTTCTATTTCTGTGTTATGAGAATCCCGTGAATCAAAGGAGCACTAGTTAACTAAGCTTCACTATTGCCATCAAAATAAAATAAGATGGCTATATGCATCCAGGGATGGAGAGGTGAGGTTTTTCCCTTTTTTGAAAAAAAAAACATTACCATCGTAATGAGAAGGGGACGGGAGGCGGTGCAGCAATTGAGTTGGTAGAGGTTGTTTGGAAGTCCATCGTACGCTTCTGATTAGCGTGTCACAGTGTCCTGATGATAATGAACAACACATTAAAAAAAATCTCATGGATCCATTAAGTAAGCGGCATGCAGGGCCCCCAACACGACCAACTTTCTCTTATGGATTTTGCTAATTCTTACTACCTCTGTTTTATAATATAAACCTCAGGTTTACATTGTGAAACGAAGGTAGTAGTTCATTGAGAATTATGTCTTAAAATAGGCTTTCGTCCCGCTTTATAAATAAAGCAACCGGCCACAACAAGTCACAAGGTTCAGAAACATCCACATCACACATGCTGGGGCCATAGCACAAGACGGCCCAAAGAAAGAAAAAACGCCACCTCGCCAAGCGAGGACACACCGAAAAAGGAGAGAGGCAAAGCCAGACTAAGGGGGAAGCCGCCGAGCTGCCTCCAAAAGTCGTCGAAGAGTTGCATCTAGCCTCGCCTTGTCCCGCTGTCTACACAACGGGTACCAGAGCCGCAGAGAGACCAGAAAGTGAAAAACCGAGTCAGAGGCTGACATGGTTATACCCTGCGGGTACACGATCTTAGCATACCTGGTCCAGCCCAAGGAAGGCTCACGACAAATATGCGCCGGCCCATGAAGATTTTCGGGTGGCCAAGGCACATGATGCCTTCGGATCCTTGGAGAGCAAGACTAGAGTAGATAGAATGTTCAAAGGGGTAAACCCTAAAACCTGTAACCGACTCGGTCTTGTACCCGGGACCTGCCTACCTCTATACAAAGGCTAGGAGGGTACGACCTAGATCTCTCTCTCTCTCTCTCTCTCTCTCTCTCTCTCTTTCGCACACCACCGCATAAACACCTCCACACCAGATTGCATCTGCGCACCCTTGTAACCTTCGGTTCCACCATAATCAAGAGCAGACAAGCATGAGTAGGGTTTTCCCTCCGGGGGCCTGAACCTAGGTAAACCTCGTGTCCCCGTGTTGCTTGTTTGCTAACCATTCCGCGATCTCCAGCATCCCCATCTTCTCCAAAACCCAAGTCCATAACAAAGGGCATTGACGAGATTAAACCTCGTCAATTGGCGCCGTCTGTGGGAATTGGGGGCACTGATTGTGCGATCGTGACGGTCCCAACCAAAGCGATCTACAACTCCGCGGCGACAGAGAGTCATCTCCTCTTCGGAGCCTTCGACTTCACCGCCCACTCGTCGACCACCATGAAGGACTTCGAGCCCGTTGGCGACGGACTCGAGATCCTGTTCGGGAGCTTCTGCTTCCAGGTGGGGAAAACTGGCACCCTCCGCCTCCCAGAGCGGGTGCCCCTGCCATCGATCAGGCCCGCTTCATGGGCCCCACACCCCGTGCTACGCACATCGCCATCGACAGATGAGTCCTATGACAGCAGCAGCTGCAACTCAGATCTGTGCGAGCCACCATCAGAGGAAGGGACCTATATGGTTCCGGATCCGAAAGCTGCGGCAGCAGCGATCCAATCTACGAGCGCTACCAATGCGTCGTAGTCATCCAGAGTGACGCGGAACATCACGCACCCAACCCGCCACCTAACCCACAGGGTAGAAACGACGGGAACAAAAGAAGCCAGTCCCCCCACCAAACGGGGACGACACCGATCGGGTCATCCGCCTCAGCAAGGAAGGATGGGCTCAAGCACACGAAGTCGTAGCAGGCAAAAAGATCCTGCCCGTGGGGGCCTCACGGGACCTGCTGATGGCATACCATATGCTCCTAGTCGAGGAGCACAAGAAGCAGGTGAAGATGCAAGAGGTGCTTGACAAACGCAAGCAAGCAGCCTCGGAGTCCAGTGCGCGGCGAGCTGCGCTCTCCGCCATGGGCATTGGCTCCAGCTCGCATGGCAACCATGGCAACAAGCACCATTCTCGGACGAAGAACATGGACCCCAAGGAGCGTCGTGAGGTGACCCGGGCCCTCAACGCATCCTTCATGGAGATGGATGCCGATGACAACGTCATCCCGAAAACGCCGCAAGCTGCGATCATGGCAGCCACCGCGTACCTCGTGTCCCATCCACCTCCGGAGGGGGACCCGAAAAGGTCCATGCACAAGTCCGCGCTTATCGGACTCGGACTTGTTGGAGCCGCGCTCCATGGAGAAGCTCCTGCGGAGCCAAAGAAGAAGGCTACGGTCAAGTTCAACCGCAGCCCCACACCTTCATCCGAAGATGAAGAGCACGACCTTCCTCGAAGGCACAAGAGCTCGCGCCATCGCAGCCGCGATTACGACGCTCTAAGCGAGCTCACCCAGCGCAAAATCAACAAAGCGCGCGCCAAGCGCGCATGCTCGTCTGAATCCGAGATGGACGAAGACGAAGGAGAACTCCGCGGAGCCCGATGCTTCAGCAGATCTGTTCGGTGGACACGGATGCCGCGGAATTTCAAGCTTCCTTCGGACACTCCGAAGTTTGATGGCACACATGACCCCAAGGCATGGCTCAGCGACCACCTTTCGTCCGTCAAGCTACACGGCGGGAACAAGGACACCGCCCTGCAATGCCTTCAGCTGCAGCTGACAGGCGCAGCCCAAATCTGTCTCAGCAGCCTATCGTCGGGATCCATCCGAAGCTGGGAGGAACTGGCATACAGTTTCATCCGAAACTTCAAGGGCACCAGCAAGAGGCCATCCTCGATCGAGGAGCTGCGGGCCTGCACCCAACGAACGGACGAATCCATTCGCTCGTATATACTGCACTGGTCCAACACCAAGAATTCCGCGACGCACATACCTAAGGAGAGAGCTATCAACGCCTTCAAGGGCGGCATCAAACGCTAGGACTTCAAGGAAGAACTCGGGCGCATCAAGCCCAAGACACTCGACCACCTCATGGACATCGCCAACAGGTGGTCCGACAGCGAGGACTCTGTCCACCGAGCACACTCGGAGGAGGAAGATGACTACGGCCAGCGACGTGAGTGCCGTAGCAAGAGAAGACCGCGCGTCTACGACGATCGCGATGGACCCGACATGGTCGCGGCTGGCTACGCCAACCGCCGCAGCAACGGCAATCGCAGAAGCGGCGGATACCGCGGAAGCAACTTTCGCGAAGGAGGACGCCCAACGCAGTCATGGCAACGTCGTGGCCGTGATGATGGACCCTTAGCATGCGACAAACTGCGGGCCCATGCACCATCCACTTCTACATCGACAAGCAGGATGGTAAGAAGAAAGCAAGCCACATGCTTAAGGATTGCCCCGAGTTCCAGAAACTCAGCAAGAGCATGGCTCAGATGAGGCAGCAAGCCCCGAATCCTGGATACGGGAATGCACCCGCACCAGGTGAGATCGCACATGGAGCTCCTCCACCACCACCTGCGGGACCTTCAAACCACCCAATCGCACCCGCACAGAATAATGGTGGGCACGGGTACCCCGCGCCGAAGGGATCACTGATGATCCAAAAAGGCGTAACGAGCGAGTGCAGAAGAAAATCACCCATCAAATCAATCTGGCCGTGACCGCTCCACCAGCCATCCCTGAGTACCTCAGCGGACGGAATCCTACATCACGTTCAGCCGTTCGGACCACCCTTGCCAAGTCCCTCGCTTAGGTCATGCTGCCCTGGTGCTTGAGGTGCAGATCGGAGGATTCGACATGAGCCGCGTCTTCATGGATGGCGGTAGCGACATCAACCTGATGTTCGCCAGTACCTTAGCAGCAATGCGGATCCCGCTATGCAGCCTGGAACAGTCCGACACAACGTTCCACGGCATCGTCCTAGGGAAGGGCGTATTCCCCCTGGGAAAGATATGGCTCAACGTCATCTTTGTCAAGCCCGATAACTTCCAGTGTGAGCGGCTTGAGTTCAAAGTGGTGGACTGGCCATCACAATACCATGCCATCCTCGGGCGTGTGGCATTCGCACGATTCCTAGTAGTACCGCACTACGCATACCTGCTGCTCAAGATGCCAGGACCCAGGGGCGTCATCACGGTCCACGGGAGCTTCACCCGATCGGACCACTACGACGGGGACTTCAACAGAATCTCCTAGTCATTCGGCATGCAGGAGGAACTCATAAGGCTCCGCGAAGTGACGAACAACAGGGCACCCCCAGTCGCAAGACAGAATGCACCAGACATGTCCTTCGACTCCACCGTTAACACAAATAAGGTAACAAGTCCACCCGACGGACGCCTCCAAGATGGCGTTGATCGCTAACGACCTCAGCCCCGCATAGGAAAGCGTGCTCGTGGAATTCCTCCGTGAGCGCTGGGAAATCTTCGCCTGGTGTCCTGCGAACATGCCAGGAGTTCCCAGGGAATTCACCGAGCATGCACTCAACGTCTTTCCAGACGCCAAGCCCGTCAAACAGTCCATCCGACGACTGTCCGAACCTCGGGCCGAAGCTATAGGAGTCGAAGTCAAAAGACTACTCGATGCGAACTTCATCAGGGAGATCAAGGAGAGCGAGTGGCTCGCCAACACCGTGATGGTCCCCAAAAAGGACACGGACATCCTGCGGATGTGCGTGGACTTCACATCGCTAAACAAGCACTGCCCGAAGGATCACTTCGCTCTCCCTCGGATCGATCAGATCATTGACTCGACTGCAGGATGCGCGAAGCTCTCCTTCCTCGACGCCTACTCAGGCTACAACCAGATTCGATTGAAGGTCGAAGATCAGGAGAAATCGACGTTCATTACGCCGTTCGGAGTGTTCTGCTACAACACAATGCCTTTCGGGCTGAAGAACGCAGGTGCCACGTACCAGCGGTGCATGCAGGCATGCCTGAAGGACCAGATCGTCCGCAATATCCAAGTCTATGTCGACGACATAGTCATCAAAACAAGGGAGGCGAAGACGCTCATCGACAATCTCCGCGAGACGTTCGATAATCTTGATCGCTACAAGATCAAGCTAAACCCAGAAAAGTGCGCCTTCGGCGTCCCATCTGGCCAGCTGCTCGGCTACTTCATCTTCCAGCGAGGGATCGAGGCGAATCCGAAGAAAATCCGGGCCATAATGGCCATGGAAAAACCGAAGAACCTCAAGGGCGTCCAGCAGCTTGCCGGGCGAATCGCGTCATTGAGAAGGTTCATCAGCCGCATGGGCAAAAAAGCTCTGCCGTTCTATCAGCTGCTACGCAAAGCAGACAAATTCGAGTGGACGCCCGAGGTGGACGACACATTCGAAGATCTAAAGCGGCTGCTCTCTACCTCGCCGGTCCTGGTCACGCCAAAGGAGCGCGAGCCTTTACTGCTATACATAGCAGCCACACACCAGGTGGTAAGCACCATCCTGGTGGTCGAGCGACCCGAAGAAGGCAAGACCCATGGGGTCCAACGCCCAATCTACTACCTCAACGAGGTATTGACGCCGACAAAGCAGAGGTACCCTCACTACCAGAAACTCGCCTACGGCGTGTTCATGACGGCTTATCGGCTGAGCCACTACTTCCAGGAGCACCAGGTGATGGTCGTTAACGAAGCACCCCTTAATAGCATCCTGAACAATCCGGAGGACACAGGACGCGTGTCCCTGTGGGGCATCGAACTATCACCTCTAGACATCGTCTACGAGAAGCGCCACACGATCAAGTCTCAAGTCCTCCTAGACTTCCTCCTACACTGGATGGAACTGCAACTGCCAGATACCCCAGACATGACACAGTCATGGACAATGCACTTCGACGGCTCCAAGCGCGAGGACGGAGCAGGAGCCGGGGTCATACTGACCTCCCCGCAGGGCGACAAGATGAAGTACGTCCTCTGGATGAAGTTTCGATCTTCCAACAACGAAGCCGAATACGAGGCCCTCATCCACGGCATGAAGATGGCCAAGATCTGTGGCGCAACGCGCCTCGTTATCTACGGTGACTCCAACCTCGTCGTCCAGCAGACGATGAACGAGTGCGATGCGCACGCCGCCCACATGATTGCGTACCGCGCACTCTACAACGCACTCGAAGGAGACTTTGACGGCTGCGAGCTTCGGCACGTTGGAAGAGAAAGCAACGAAGAGGCCGACAGACTCGCCAACATCGGCTCCACCTGTGCACGAGTGCCATCAGGTGTGTTCCTCGAACAAATCTGCGTGCCGTCCATCAAAAGGAAATTCCCCAAGGGATCACCCGAATAAGCAGAGCACTCGGGGGCCGCGCTACCCGAAGGATAGGAATGACCTGAAAAGCTCGACACAGAGGTTGCAGTGGTCAATCTGATGCAGGTTATGGCAGGCGAACAAACGTGGACAAGGCCATACCTCAGATATCTGATAGACGGAGAACTGCCCGACAGCCCGATAGACGCCCGGCGCATATCTCGCCGGTCCAAGGCCTTCACCATTATTAATGGCGAGCTGTACAAGCGCAGCATTTCGGGTGTACTACAAAGGTGCGTCACCATCGGTGACGGCAAAACTATCCTCCAAGACATCCACGAGGGCATCTGTGGCCATCATGCGGGCAGCCGCTCCCTCGTCGCCAAAGCTCTACGAGCTGGATTCTACTGGCCAACGGCCATGAACGACGCCAAAGACATCATCCGAAGATGCAACGGGTACCAAAGGTTCGCAGATAAACCGCACGCACCCGGATCAGAGCTCAGGCCCATACCTTTAGCCTGGCCCTTCGGCCAATGGGGCCTCGACATGATCGGCAAACTGCCAAGGTCCTCGAAAGGAGGTCACGTCTATCTCCTGGTCGCAGTCGACAAATTCACCAAGTGGATTGAGTCCATGCCCGTCACTAACCAAAAAGGCAAAACGGCCGTCAAGTTCTTCGAATCCATTGTCTACAGGTTCGGCATGCCGCACAACATCATCACCGACAATGGGTCGAACTTCATCTCCAAAGAATTCCAGGACTTCTGCGAAGACCTCGAAATCAACATCACATACGCCTCCGTGGCGCACCCGCAAACGAACGGGCAGGTCGAAAAGGCCAACGGCCTCGTCGGTGCTGGCATCAAGAAGCGCATAATGAGCCCACTCGAGCGACTCGCAGGAGCCTGGACACAAGAGCTACCCTCGGTCCTATGGAGCCTGCGCACAACGCCAAATAGCTCAACTGGCTACACGCCTTTCTTCATGGTGCACAGAGCCGAAGCCGACCAGCAGAGGTACGCCACAAGGCCCCACGGGTCGTCGCTTACAGCGAAGCCGAATCAACGGCCGCACTCGAAGACGCCCTCGACACACTCGACGAGGCACGTGACATAGCAGCAGCTTGATTAGCGGTGTACCAACAGAGCCTTCCCAACTACCACAGCTGACGGCTGCGCCCAAGGTCCTTCGTCGAAGGAGACCTAGTCTTGCGACTCAAGAAAGAGCGACCGAAGAAATTCGAGTCACCATGGGAAGGACCCTACATCGTCACTGAAGTCATCCCAGGTGGCGCCTATCGCCTCAAGCACGTGGAGTCTGGAGTCGCATACTCCAACCCATGGAACGTCGCACAACTGCGATGCTTCTACCCCTAGCTACCCCCCTCCTTTTACTTTCAATAAGGCTATTCAGCCAAGGCTACTCAGCCGAACAATGTACCTCCTCCTTACGATATGAATAAAGCTAAGTGTCTCGCCCCAAAATTTTCACCTATTGTATGCATTTTACTCCATGTTACAACACACTCGGGGGCTCCCCCCACCTCATGACTTCGTCGGCTGAGGATAACACGTGTACACCTGAGTAGCTGACCACGTTAGGCTAACGAAAAGGACACATATACAAACAAATCACCACATGCTAAACAACAATAAACCTTTACAATAAAGGGCACAACACGCCCAGTCGAACACATACAAATTTTACATCTATCTTTTTTACAGGTCCTACCTATTCTGAAGAATAACCTGCACATGCTGCTCAAACAGATCTACAATTTGTTCGGCATGCTGCCTTACAGCCGCATAATGTGGGCGCATATCCCACTCGCCACCATCCGGCTGAAGAGGCGGCCCAACCGCTACAGTAGACAAATCTACATCAGGATGATGTAACCGCACAAGGGAAAGCGCGGCCTTCACCCCCACGACAAGCTGATGCCGCACCAGTTCCCTGACATGATGCACATTTCGAAACTTCGCCAGGAGGCCCCAGAGAGTCGACGGCGCCTCATCCAGCGGAAACATCACGCGCAGAACTGACGCCAACGAAGACTTCGCCTGACACAACACCCGCGATACCTGGTGGACACGATCCTGCACAGTCGTAAGGACCAGGGCACAATCACGGTCCATCCAGAAGAACCCGCCGGCCTCCATGTCCTGCTGGGTCAGGCAGTTGATCCGAATAGCAACACGCTCATTTTCCTCCTTCGGAGCAAGGTTAGCACCTGCAATACTTGCAAAAAGTAAGATGATAGGCCAACAGGAGCATCCGAAACAATGAGCAGTAGCTCGAGAAACTCACATTGAAGCTGTTCGGACAAACGACACAACTCCCCCATCAAATACTCCTATCTGGCAGCGCCTCGCTCTTCCTTCGATTTCCAAACATCGGCGTGGCCACGCACTCCAAGCAATTCTTTCTCAAGACTACAGATGCAGTCTCGAAGAAACACAAGCTGCGACGCACCATCCAAGGATGGCCACAGCTGTGGTGCAGACGAAGTGTCAACGGGATCATCACCCGAAGGCCCTTAGAGTAAAAGAAGACAAGGATATGAACAAGCATACGAATGAACACAGATCTCGGAAATTCATTATGTGCAGCAAAAAGCCATTGCGTGGCACAAGGAATGTTCATAGATATAATTACAACAAAGGAAACAAAAGCTATCCTACAACTACAAGGCCTAAGAGCTGCATCCTGAGTAGCCTCGGAGCCGGATTGCCTGCTCTTGGCCTCTCCCTGCTGCCTCAACGCGTACTCAGCCAGCAAGTCAATCAACTTCGGCCCATAACGTTTATAGCGGGCAGCGTAGAGGGCGAAGGCTAACTCGGATCCGTCAGCAGCCGTCGGCATCCGGGAGGTGACCTGATGAAGATCCAGCTCCGCTCCAGATGTCAGGGCCATCGCCAGCCCGACGGACACACCAATGCCTTTCTGCTTGCGCTTGTACGGCGCAGGTGCTTCGGCTGACAGCGCACCCGCCAAGGCATCGACATCCTCGAGGGCGACGCCCTTGGGGACGAGCTCCTTATAGAAGCGCCCGAGAATTTCCTTGGCCTTGGCAAGCGAGCCGACCACGGTACTGCAGCGGTCTTCGATCGCCGCAGTGGCATCATCCAGAGCACTCCCGTGCTCCAGAGCATCACGGTCAAACTCGATGCCTGCGACATCTACAAAAATAAAAGGGGCAACATGAATACAAAGCACAACAAGTAAAGACAAGGAAGCTGAAAAAGAGAAAGACGAAATGACTCACCCGAAATAGCCTTGGCAGCCGCCATCAGCTTGCCGGCTACGTCTTTCTCGTGCGAGGCCGCAGCGGTGGCGAGTTTCTCCTCGCGGTCCGTCGCCTCTTACTGCAAGCGTTCCTTGGCCGCAGCTGCGTTGGCTAGCTCCTGATCGAGGCGCTCTTTCGCACCGACGGCGTCCTCGGCCTTCTTCTCCACTCGCCCAAGGCTCTTTTTGAGAGCATCCAGCTCGCGGAGGGTGGTATTGTTGTCCTCTGCAATCAGCAGAACACTTATCAGATCGCAGAAAAATAAATAGAAAAAGAAGCAAAAAGATCAACTCGTGAACGTACCTTGAAGCTGCTTGAAGCCAGCCTCTAGCACCAGGTGCTGCTGCACCAGCTGGTTGGCGACATGCACAAAAGGCTGCAAAAGATACTACTCGTCAAAAAAAGGCTCGGGGGCTATGCCCAAAGAACGAGCAAAACAAGTTACACATACGAAAAACGCTCGAGGGCTCCCCCGAGACTCAAAGAAAAACGATCACCAGATCATCCTACGGATGCTCGGGGGCTCCCCCCGAGACAAGAAGCAAAAACAAAAGTGATCAGCAGATCACCTGAAAACGCCCGGGGGCTCCTCCCGCGGCAAGAACGAAGAAACTTACGTGATCAGGCGGCGACTCCGAAGGTCCAGCTGAAGTCTTCCGGGGGACAACCACCCGAGCCTCTTGCGAAGAAGGGTTCGGAGCAGCGCCCTTAGAGGTGGCCACCGTCTGAGGAGGAGGAGGAACAACCTTCGACTCCCCCACCATCTCCCGAGCGCCATCGCTGAAAGAGCTGTCGGTGGAGTGGCTACAAAAGAAAGTGTCAGATAAGTACAAGCAAGCAAAAAACAAGCAAGAACAAATCAATAGCTGGATCAACTTACGAGTCGAAATCGCTCAAGTCGAAGACAGGAGGGGTCCTCCTGCCCTTCTTCTCCTCTTTCTTCTCTTCCTTATTCTCTTCCTTCTTCCGCTTTGCCGGCGGGTGCAGCGCCACAGCCTGCACGGGCAAAGCCGGAATAGGAGAGGAAGAGACCCCATGACCTCCACTATGACGCTCAAGGCACAGCGGGTTCCTAGGCGTCGGCGGAGTCGAAGCATCCGACGATTCACTCGAACTCCTTGCCCGCTTTCGAGTGTGCTCCTCACTCGACTCGATGGCTTCTTCGGCCGGAGACCGCGCCGACGGAAGTTCATACATGGAGTCCACTACCTCACTGTCCGGCGCATCCGGGAACAATTCGGGCAGTGGAGGTGACATGCCTGGCACCTTGAATTCTTGTGCAAGAAAGAAACAAATTTTCAGCACAAAAAAGTACAAGAATAAAGGAACATCGGGTGCGCCCTAGCCTGGAGCGGCTGCACCCGACGTTTGAGAAAGGTACGGATGATATCCACACCGTTCACCTCTTTATCCGGAATCAGTTGAAGATCCTCCAGTCGATGATAGAGCCCCTCTATCTCCGCCACCTCGCCATCCAAGATCTGGTTCTTCCAGGACCTCTTCGGCTCAATTTTCTAGGAGGGGTCGAAAGGAGCAAGACCAAATTCCTGTCCGGCCACCGTGGAGTCGCGGATGTAAAACCATCGCCTCCGCCAGTACTGGACAGATTCAGACATAGAAAAGGAGAAGAAAAGAAGGTTGGATTTGAGGGAAATGATGCAGCCCCCAATGGGATAAACACCATCGGAGCCAGATTGCCTCTTCACGGAATAGAGTTTCCGGAAGAGGCCAAAGTGCGGCTCGATACCGAGCCAGCACTCGCAGAATGTGATGAAACAGGCGACATGAAGAAGAGAGTTTGGCGAAAGATGATGAAGCTGGATGCCATAAAGAAAAAGCAATCCACTGAGAAAATCGTGGATTGGGAAGGAAAGGCCCCGAAGGACAAAGGCGATGAACATAACCCGAAACCCAGCGGGAGGACGGGGAATTACCTCGTCGCTGGGAAGTTTGACAGCCTCCCTATCCTGCGGGATCAGGCCCCGCTCATGGAGCTTGCAGAGGTCAGCCTCACGCGTCTCCGATCGCCGCCAGCCACCGTCGGTGACGCGGGTGGCGGCGGAACCCTTCTTGCCACCGGCGGCAGCACTAGTACCACCTACGGTAGAGGCCTTCTTGGACTTCCCCATTGCAGTGCGGTGGCGATGACGACGAGCGCGAAGAAACAAGGAAGGAAAGGCTCGGGGAAATTACAGTGTGCAGTGAGAAAAGCTCAAAGAAGATGGGAGAAGTGACACAGGAATGGCTGCGGTGAAAACAAACTAACTTTTCCCCAATGATTATAAGGACGAGGACGATGCACGACGACCATCCATCGGGAAGACCTAGAGACAACTTCAAGATCTGACCGTCCACGTGTCAACACAAAAGCGAACCGTCGCTCCCACGCCGTCCACTACACACGGAAATCGAGGCGACGCCGTAATTATCTCCACGCCGCGCGTGACCGGTCAACTCAAAGTCAGAAGGTGGGACCAATGTTCGTCTAGTCACGTCATCTCTAGCGCCACAGACGCTTGAGATCATCAATCGTCAGCACTGACATCATCAAAATCTATACTAGCAACATTTACAGTTCTTCGGTTACACAGCTAAGAGTACTCACTCGAATCTACGATTCGACTAACTACTCGGGGGCTACTCCTATCAGGAGCGCTGGCCGCGCACCCGAAAAATAATCAAAGCACTTTACCATGGAACTATTCTTCGAGTCCTACGTCGAGTCTGCGATTCCACTACGGACTCGGGGGCTACTCCCATAGGGAGGATGGATTCAAGCATCCGAAAAATTTGTGTCCTACGGACCTTAAGCTAAAAAAAGGCTGAATCAAAGTCTCTGCTCGAGTCTACGACTCGAACAGACACTCAGGGGCTACTCCCATAGGGAGCGCTGGTCGCGCACCCTATAACATTTTCGAGGGCGATCCTTCGGATCAGCATGTAAAACTTTTCGGCAACTCTGGCCCAATTAACGCTAAGTGAGTAGCATACTCATTGGCCACCCGAAACACCTCCGCGGTGATAAACATTCGGATGCTGCGTCTGCGACGCAAAGATAAGACCTATAGATACCATCTGGTGGCCTGGCAACGCACACGACTGCGCTCTGCTAGTAAGAATTCGTGCCAGCAGGCGCGATGAAAAATCCCGACGGATGCGTTGGGTACCTCACCTAAAAGTTCACTGGAATTCCACTCCTATAAGTCCTCCGCGGCCTGGGTCGAATTACGCGAGCATATGTTTCGGGTTCGAGTCGAGGGACTCGAATCTGAAGAAGATCATGTTGTTTTGTCCTAAGACAGTTAACTGACCTTGATCCGTCGGGAGAGTCAGGCGCACGTATCAACAATCCCTACACACTCTAATTAGCCGCGCCCGAAGGATTGAAGAGTCCTCAGCCGAATCTACGATTTGACTGAACACTCGGGGGCTACTGACATGGTTATACCCTGCGGGTACACGATCTTAGCATACCTGGTCTAGCCCAAGGAAGGCCCACGACAAATATGCGCTGGCCCATGAAGATTTTCGGGTGGCCAAGGCCCATGATGCCTTCGGATCCTTGGAGAGCAAGACTAGAGTAGACAGAATGTTCAAAGGGGTAAACCCTAAAACCTGTAACCGACTCGGTCTTGTACCCGGGACCTGCCTACCTCTATACAAAGGCTAGGAGGGTACAACCTAGATCTCTCTCTCTCTCTCTCTCTCTCTCTCTCTCTCGCACACCACCGCATAAACACCTCCACGCCAGATTGCATCTGCGCACCCTTGTAACCTTCGGTTCCACCATAATCAAGAGCAGACAAGCAGGAGTAGGGTTTTCCCTCCGGGGGCCTAAACCTGGGTAAACCTCGTGTCCCCGTGTTGCTTGTTTGCTAACCGTTCCGCGATCTCCAGCATCCCCATCTTCTCCAAAACCCAAGTCCATAACAATGGGCATTGACGAGATTAAACCTCATCAGAGGCATGCCGAGGAAGAATCTTCTCAATAACCATCTTATTCCTGATGTTCCAGAGTGCCCAGGACATCACAACAAACACTAGCCAGAAAAGGCGGCGACCCTTTCCTGCCCGGTTCGCTTGGGATTCTAGGAACTCCCCGAGATCATGGGTCTGCCAGTCTGGGCCAAACGCATCCCTGATGAAGCTCTAGAGAAATCGGGCCGCGGGACATGCGAACATTATGTGGGCGCCCGTCTCCGGGATCCCACACAATGGGCATAGCCCGTCCCCCGGCCCATGTCGCTTGGACAGCTCCACCCCCGATGGGATCCTATCGCGAAGCAGCTGCCACACAAAAAATTTAGTATTTAGCGGGAGGGGCTTTCCGGAGGGGTTTTATCCATGGGATGGTCTCACGGCCGAATAGGGCCCGATAGGCCGAGCTAACCGAGAAGACCTTTGACGGGGATAGGTTCCACGTCACCAAGTCCGGCTCATCCGCCAGGGAATGCAGGAGTTCCGCCCTAAGTTCCTTCCACGCTTCAGTTTCTTCTGGGCCAAAGGTACGTCGGAACGAGATGTTCCACGTCCCTTCTAGGGCAGCGGCGGATACCCGAAACAAATGGCGAATAGGTTCGGGTACACCTCCCGTAGGGGGCACTCCCGGAGCCAGGAGTCCAACCAAAACATGGTTCCCTCCCCATTCCAAATAGAGACTGAGGTCCCAAGCTGGATCTCGTTCTTGATCTCCTCAATGGAGTGCCAGAACTGAGATCCTTCCCTCCGGTCGCAGTCCAACAGGGGCCGACCCTGCAAGTACTTGGCCTTAATGAGCTTGAGCCAAAGGCCCCCATCATCCCGCAGGATCCTCCATACCCATCGAAGCATCAGGGCCTTATTGAACTGGCGGGAAGCGAGGATACCTATGCCCCAAATTCCTTGGGGGCGCAAATGTCTGCCCATTTGATAATGTGGTACTTCTGGCGCCCCAAGGGGTCTTGCCAGAAGAACCGGGAGAGCTCCTTATCAAAGGCCCCATGGACCCCTTTAGGAAGGATGTACAGTCCCATCATATACATGGGCAGGCTGGAAAGGCAGGAATCAATCAAGACGGTCTTGCTACCTTTAGATGTGAATCTATCACACCAAGGTTCGGACCTTGAGCGCACCCTGTCCACAAGTGGATCTAGGTCCCTGATAAGGATCCTGGTGTCGCGGACCGGCATCCCCAGATACGTGATAGGGAAGGAGGAGAGACGACAATTGAAGTTATCAGCTATCCTCTGCTGCTCGTCTTGAGAGAACCCCAACGCGATCACCTCACTCTTGTCGAAGTTAATCCAAAGCCCCGACATTTCCTGGAAGCATAGGAGGAGGAACTTGAGGTTCGCAATATCTAGAGTTGAGCCTTCGATCATGATCATTGTGTCCTCTACATACTGGAGCTGGGTGAGCCCCCCCGGAATGAGGTGGCCGACCACTCCGGAGATGTGGCCAGCTGCCTTGGCTTTTTCAAGCATTTCCGCGAGGGCGTCCACCGCCGCGTTGAAGAGAAGGGGGGACAGGGGGTCCCCCTGTCTAACACCGCAGGAGGGGTGGAAGTAAGGCCCAATCTCGCCATTTATGTTAATCGCCATGCTCCTAGTCATAACGAACTGCATAATCCAGGTGATCAGGTGATCGTCAAATCCTCGTCTAATGAGGACCTGTCGAAGGAATCGTCAGTCCAGGCGGTCATAGGACTTCTGGAAGTCTAGCTTTAGGAAGATGCCTTTCAACTTCCTGGACTTGATCTCGTGGATGACCTCATGGAGGGCGAGGATCCTATCATGTATGAATCTTCCTTTAAGGAAAGAAAATTGATACTGGTGGGTCAGGCGCTCCATGATCGGGGCAAGGCGGGAAGCATAGACTTTCGTGAAGATGCGTTGGATGACGTTGAGGACCATAATGGGCCTGAATTGGCGAATGTTCGAGGCCCCTATCACTTTCGGGATCAAGGTTATCACTGTAACATCCCAACATTAGAGCTTAAAAATAACCTGAACCTAGATGTGTGCATTGCATTCATGCATAGAAAATCTGAATAATTTTCGCGCTTTTGAACAAAACTTGTCAAAGCGATTGAAGCTTCTCTTAACCTGATGGAATTGATGGAGATCATCAAGTTAACTATGATAAGTTTCAACATGACCATTTCTAAAACCTTACCTGGTTAAACAAGATTTGATCTAAGGGTAGATCAAATGTATTAAAAGTTAAACCTTAATACAATGTGAATTATACTTGATCATTAGGTGATCATATTATAGTATCCATTATAGTCACTCATGAGTATCAAGTTAAAGGATATAACACCAAATATGAATTTAACAATTATATCTTATCTTATCTATTTTTACTATAAGTATCATGGTAATGTCTAACCCTATTTCCTAAGAAAGATTGAATAGGAAAGAAATTGGGTTTAGATCATTCATCCTATATCTTTCTTTCCATATCAATCCTTATCATCTCTATTGAGTTATATTTCAATATCTGTTGTAGAATGTTGAGGAACCAACTATTGATTCACCAGATCTCAATCTATCAATTCTTGACATATCATAGTTTACACTTAAAAGTGCCTATATAGCAACAATTAAGAAAGAGGTAAATAGTGATGTTAGCTTTAGAAATCATATATAGGATGGAAAATATTGAAAAGAATCCAATCAATGTGATAATAGAAGGAGTAGATCTATTGGATTAAGTAGGTATAGTCAATGAATTATATCTCTTAATCCAATAGAGCTAAAACAGAAAATAAATGTTAAACAACTGCAATGTTGTATGGATGGAAGCTTTGCTTAGCCAACTAAGAACTTAAGTAATAAATGATTAAAGGATTATAATGGTGATGCTTTAGCCACCAATATTGAGTGCTTATATTCAGTATCAGTCATACTGGTGGGTAGAACATGATTGGAACCTTAGTAGAGATAAGTTATCCTAGAGGAGTCATTGCAAGCCACATAAATATGATTTGGGGTTGGAGTATGAGTTATTGGAGTAAAGTGAATCTAAGATGACATTATTCAATTTAAATTAGTATAGCATAGAGTTATAGAAGTGTTGTTATTCATATTAAAGGATTGTCAACTTTAGAGAAAAGTAGTTGGAAGCATACAACTAATAAAGATACATTAGTAATGAATGATTAAGAAGATTATGAGTAGAGTTTGAAGGAACTATTTGTTGGATGGAAGGCTATCAACAGTAGAGTAGTAAATACAACCAAGCCATGATATGAGGAAGTTATGAATACTCTAGTATCAACTCAATGGATTTATCAATAAGTTTAGAAGTATACTAGGTGAAGCAGATTATTCATGTGAAGAAAAATTCATCATGTTAACCATGATGATAGATAGAAAAGGGTAGTATATCTAGGAAAGGAATTCTTTAATAAGAAGTCTAGAATTATGAATTATGGAGGATAGTAATTCTTGGTAAGCAATCAACTCTAAATCTTGAAACCAAGTATAATATCCATTGCATATTAAGAACTCGTCATTTTATATATATATATATCATTTTATAGGAATACTTTCCTATAACAAATCACATACGCACATCTCTGTTTATTCCAATTATCATAATTATATGTGTTTAGGAGTATCTTTATCAATTCCTTTCTATAAAACATTCATGATATAACTTTCTAGTACTAAAGGTGATGCCATCAAATATCCCAAACAAAACAATATACTTAATTATTGAATCTTTAACCACATCCATAAAGGAGTCTAAGTATATTAAAAACCCTAAACCCTAGGGTAAATAATCATAATCCAAAAACCTTAAACTTCTTGTTTATCACAATAGAATATGCACATTGCATTTTCTAAATTAATGGGAGTAGTAATAACCATATCAATGTCTTTTATATGTCCTGCATCAAATAATGGTATAGGATCATTATACATATAATAGTTTCTATTCAAACTATGAGCCAACTAGAAGTTAAGTTCACAAACAAATAAGAATACATCATTCAAGAAATCCATAATTAAAAGAGGAGAGAAAAATAATAAGAAAGGTGTCTTCAAATTATTAAAAAGAAGTTCATATTGATAAAATAAAATAAATATAAAATATTATATAATAAAAGTTCACAAATGAGACTAAATATATTTTAGTATTATTGCCATTATCCAGCAAGTAAATCCTACCAAAAAGAGTTCAAAATATAAATCAAATTCAAATCTAAAAAGGAAAACATAAAATAGGATAAGGTAAAACAAATAAAGAACATTACCTGGCCGTGGCCCAACAACCCTATAATTATCTAACGCCCCTGTGCAGCCCACAACAGCCCAGTAACCAACCTAATTCTTTTTCTTGTATGACCGATAAGTGGGGCCAGATAAGGACCACGGGTTGAGAAGAAAGAAGCGTCAGGGGGTTATATGCAAAACAACCGTCGTCGTCATCGTCACGCACACAGACAGCTCGCTGGCGGAGCTCGCCGCCGCCCGATGCCGTCATCGTCGTCGTTGCGCCAAGATCAACGCCGCCGTTGCCAGGAGAGGATAAGAAGGCCACCGCGACAACCCTGCTCGTCCTCATCCTTAATCTCGCTCTCCAGACTCACTTCTCTTCCTCACCCGAAACCCTAGCTCACCGAAGCCACCCCTCGCCATCGAACCACATCTCCCCACACCATTCTGAGCAGCCATGGAGAAGCGCCGTCCTCCGTAGATCCTCTGAGAGAAGTCCTACATGAAGGGGAGCACTGGAGGGGGCGAATTTGGCCGTTCTTCTTCGCGGAAGTTCGTCGGAAATCTTGATAGGGAGCTCGCCTCCGACCGCGCCTGTCCTTGCCGACCTCTATCATCATCAGGGTGAGTTCCTGAACCTTCCCGTATCCTTAAATCGCCTGATCTCGTTGTAAATCGCCATCTCACCGTATGCCATCGTCGGAGCTCGTCGGAGCTAAGGCTCCGATGACCATTTTCGAGCGGCGCCGCCACTTTAGGACTCAGCACGTTGCACTGATTCGAACTAGATTCATTTTGTTTGATAGGGTGCAGTAGATCATCGCCGGCAACCAACCACTAACGGCGGTGGTGGTGCTGACGCCATCACTACGTCATGCTCACCTCATGATCGAACCACGTCAGCTCGTTTGACCAGTCTTTTCTCGCGTGGCTGATGACATGGCCTAGGGCCCATATGTCATTGACTAGGGGTAAAGACTGGGTCGGTAACAGATGCATTTCTTTCACCTAAGAGATGAGGTGGACAATGGCCCACGGTTCAGTGACTGGGGCTAGCTCTCGATGCGGTATAAAAAGTATTTTCTGTTAAGAAATAAATAAAATGTTATAATTCTAATAATATTCCAGAAATCAAATAAATGATTAAATCTTATTTAATTAATAACTTTTGAATTACAATTCAGAAAATAAGTATAATATATAAAAATTTGTAGAAAAATAAAATCTACAACTTAAACTTATTATCAAACATTATTATGATGATTATTTAAATAAATATTATTTAATAAAGGTTTTATAAGTAATAAAGCTTTGATAATTCATATTTTAATAATGGTAAATATTAAAAATATAAATAAAATACCAAAAATCTTAGAAAAACAAGAAATATAATTTAAAACTATAATCATGTATTATTATTTCACTTAAGTAAATATTTTTTTAAGTGATTATAAAGTAATAAGAATTGTAAAAATCATATCTTATTATTTATAAATCACAAAAATGTAATATACCAAAATGATCACAAAAATAATATCTACATGGTAAAAATCTAATGTTCCAATTTTGAATTAAATAAAAATTCAAATAATTTAATAACTCAAATTTAAACTTAATTACTTTATTAATAATTCATATAATGGTAAATAAAAATTATTAATATTTCTAAAATGAGTCAAATAAGTCAAATAAATAGTATTAGCCTTAAAAATTAATAATATAAGGCCATAATAATTTAAAACATTAGAAACACCCTTTTATTTAAATTATCCTCAACCTTGAGGGAAGATTATATTCTCAAAGGATTCCTATTCCTAATAAAAAACCCTAAAGAACAACTTGTGAATAAATTAGATCATTTATATCTACTTTACCCACCAGATTACAAAAACTACCCCAACATTATAATAAGTCCATTAGTAGTGAAGTAATATTTTATTTTGGTTTATAAGCCACAACCACTCCTTTAAAAAAGATAAATGATACCACGCCATTATAAAATCAAGAAACCATTACACCAAGTGAAATAATAACTATTCTTAAGTAACTTAAAGAAAACATTTCAGATACCCAAGGTACAAATGTTATAAGTAGTTAAGTTTAGTCTCAAGAATCTAAATATAATACAATAAACATTATTATATGTTTTATATTTAACTTTGGTCTGAAGTAGTTAAGTTATAAAAACATCTCAAAACCAAACCATTGGAGCAAACAAATAACATCAACCACCACTAACTAACCACAAAGCCTGTTTAGACCTTAGAAGAGAAACCTTTTCTTCGAAGGTTATTCTTTTTGCCACTTAAAACAAGAACTCTTATATAAGAAATTTTGACTAGTATTTCATAAGTATATATTTTATTGTTACATATGTGTTCCTCACAACCACTTATAAGCTCTAATAGAGGCCCAAATGTGAAACTATCTAAAAGGACCACATATTCCAAAATAACCATTTCCGGAATCCAAACCCTAGGACAATGTTATCCCTGGGATTTGCGTTTAGAACGTGCATCACATTACTTATGCATAAAAACATATTGCTTCTTTAAACATTAGTCCTTACCGGACCAATGATGCTGATTTCAGATTTTGGATCTTATACTGACTCGAAGACCGTGAGTGCATAATCTTGCAATCACAAAAGGCAAGTTCACACTTGCTCATGTCCTTTGTTTATTTTCTGTAAAGTATTTTACAAATCCAGTGTTGTTATCACCTGCATTTGAAAAAGGTCTAAAACATTATTTTCGATAATAACATGAACTATTGGTTACTGATCCAGGGTGATCAGCTAATCTATTAAATCTGATAGTTGAAATACCACTGTTCAGAACTATATCACCTAGGACTTAACAACCAATGTCGCCAGTGATTCTTGCGCCGTATATTACGTGTTGACCATGAGATTTGGAATGGGACGGAGAAGTCAGCTGTATCTTCTTCCTCTCGCATGAAGCCCGATGTGCATGTCATGGATGTTATCCTCGAAGCATGCATATTAATTGGTAATTCGTAGAGGATATGCAGCATATGGGTGGGAACCCTCAACGTCCCACGATAGTTCTGACATCTAACGGTTTGTACAAACCATTGCCATAATTCATTATGTGGGCATGGTGTACACCAAAGAGGCATGCAAGGTCGCGAAGGGGGAAGTGATTGTCTTGGATCATCTTCTGGGCCCCACATCATGGAATTGTGGAAGGGAATAAGCTGCCCGATTGTGCAACAAAGAGTTGATCTCTCATGGGTAAAGTAACGCACCTCTGCAGAGTGTAAGAACTATAACTTGTTACTCCCTGAGCTGCGAACGCAGCGGGAAAGGAACTCCATGAAAGTTCTAGTAAACCCGTTAAGGCTAACGGGCATAGCTTTTTCAGAATAAAAGCAACCTTTGAAGAAATGTTTATGAAAACTTGCATTGCCTACGACCTACGGTCTGTGGCTGTAGTTATAGTGCATCAAACACTCCTTGTCTAGTGAATTTTCTGAGTACGCTCGTACTCAAAGTATCTTCTTAACCCTTGCTAGATTCTAAAGTCAATGAGACGATGTCTACACCAAGTTATGCTCCAGGACTCATCATACAAAGTTAAAGCTCTTCAATTAAGTCAAGGAAGTCAGTATATACATCAATTCAAGTGAAGACGAAGTTATTGATTAGATAGGAATATAATTTCTAGCCAAAGAACCTAATTCTGTAGTGTATTGCAATAGCAGCAATGCCAATCCCTTAGTTAAATACTAGTTGTAACAGTATAATAGTTTTGCGTTATTTATATTTGATTCTTCTTCGAAAGAAGTTCTTTCTCTCTCTTTAACCTAGAGTGTTCTCTGGATCTTGTGTAAAGAGTGAGTTGTAACCTCTGTCCATGTATTGGACACACTGTGTTTCTGTTGTGCCATTCTAAGGGATGTAATACTAGTGAACGGTGTTTCATTGGTGTTATGTCAACAACTATAGTATACTACATCATGTAGTGGTATGCTGGGTCATCGCAATCACGCCCAGATTCAACCGTCCCATCACAAGGGTCCCGGTGTAGAACTCCTGGAACATCGACATGATGACCAGTTGGAGTTCCCTCTAGAAGGTCTTGAAGAAAGCTACCGGGAGGCCATCGGGGCCCGGGGCGGAGTTGGCCTTTAGGGCCTTCACCGCCCGCTCAACCTCCTCTGGTAGGAATGGGAGGGTGAGCTCCGGATTCTTGTCGTCTGTGACCCTGGCCCTAAGCGGCCAGAAGTCAGCTGCCAACGTGACCCCAGTGTGGGGTCCTACCGAGAAGAGCGCTTTATAGAATGAATAAATATGAGAGGATAGCGCCCCTGCCTCCTCGATGAGGAGCTCATTGTCCCATAGGCATGGGATAGAGCATTTCCTATGGCGCCCATTGGCCATCGCGTGGAAATAGGCTGTGTTCGCATCTCCCTGGAGGAGCCAGTTTTGGCGGCTGCATTGTCGCCAGAATAGCTCCTCCCCCTTGTAAATCTCAACTAGGGAGGTCTCTAAGGCATAACAGTGAGACCACTCGTCCGCTGAGAGGCCCACCGAGTCTGCCGAACGGTCCAGGGCCTGGATCTCCTCAGCAGAGCTCCTTGTTGGAGTCTCGTCACTGCGCCTAGATTTGCCCCAGCCCCTCATGAATTGGCGGGCAATCTTAGCGCAGTGGTGCCAGACATCCACCACATTGAATCTTCTAGGGGAGACGCCGCAGCTGTCAGCCATTTAGCCTAGACCGCTTCCACAAACCCCGGCTGGGTAAGCCAGAAGTTTTGGAAGTGGAAGCGGTTCAGCCGTGGCGGGACGCTCCACCCAGTCGATAAAAGCCGTGGAACATGATCCGAGCCTACCCGGTTGATGGCGCGGAGAGAGCAGAGAGGGAAGGCTACCTCCCACTCCACCGAGACCAAAACGCGGCCAAGAACACTCCTGACAGGGTCAACCCTGTTGTTTGACCAAGTGAACCGGGCTCCTACTCGCGCGATATCTCTAAGAGCGAGATCAGCGATGCAATCATTGAACATCCTCATGCGCGGGACGTCCACGTTGCTGGAGCTCTTTTCATCAGGGGAGCGGATCAGATTGAAGTCGCTCGCCACCACCACCGGGGTGGTGCAGCGTTTGACCTTGTCCTTTAGCTCCGCCAGGAACTCTGGAGACCGGCTATGGTCCGTAGGGCCATAGACGATGATAACCTCCCAGCGAAGGTTGGATCGTCTATGGGTGAGGGACATACTCACAAAGAAATCCCCGCGGTCCATGTCTTCCACGTCAAAGGTATCCTCCTTGACGCCAATGAGGATGCCCCCAGAGTGTCCCGAAGCCAGGAGCCAGTTCCGCGCAAACCTGTGACGCGACAAACCCTGGAGCTCCGAGATCTGGAAGTCTTGCTTGATTGTCTTTTGGAAGCCTACAATGTCAACATTTTCCTGTCGCATGTAATCCTTAATTTGGCATTTCCGACCATCGTTACCAAACCCCCTGATGTTCCATATGAGCGCGATGATGGCTGACCAATTCATTGGATAACATTCCTGGGTTTGGTCCCCTTACGGGGGACTGGTCAGGTCTTGTCGGCTGGCGGGGGCCTTGAGCTTGGTCTCAGCGGCTTTCCTAGAGACCCCCATCTAAGGGAGTCTCCTGGGAAGCCGCCGCAGGGTGCTGCTGAGGAGAACCAACCATCCTGGATCCGGGATCAGGTGTCCCAGTTCCTGGTGTTGTCGAGGTTTCCCCCTGCTCCCGTGCAACACGTGCACGGGCCACGGCGAGGGACCCCTTGTAAATCTCCTTAGCTCTAATCGCCTCAATCTGATCAAGATTTGGCCCACGCTCCCCGCGAAATACCACGCCACTGTCCGCTGCCACTCGCGCGATGTGATCAGTGGGGTGTCGTCTAGAACCGAGAACCTGGAGCCCGAAGAAGGGGAACAAGAGGAAGGAGGGCAAGGGGTCGGGGTTTTTTGGGAAGTACCTGAGTCAAGGTTGCGGGCTGGCGTCCTCTGGGAAGCCAGCTAGGACACAGTGGGCACGACCCCCGGGCTCTCCGCTCGGACACGTGCCAGTCGCGCACCGGGCGAGGGGGTCGGGGCTGTCGTGCCTTGATGCTAGCTGCGGGAGTGGTGGGGAAGACCGCCGCTGGCTCGTTCGTGCGGAGTGCTGGAGTCGCTGGGACAGGCGCTGGAGATCACTTGGGCGATGGTGGTGAGGAGCCCGGGGATAAAGCGTAGCAGAGGACTCCTGGGGAGCGCGGTGATGTGGGTGCAGTGACCACCATCCCCACACTCCCAGAGTCGCGGTCATCCTCCCCCTGAATCGCCTCTGGTGCCTCCTCGAGGGCCTCCCCAATGAGAGGGTCCAGGGCCATTAGCCCGGTGAACCCCTCCGTCTGCCTGAAGTTGGAGCCGTACTGCGCGATCAGGAAGTCAGGGAGGCCCTAGGATGGTGGGACCAAAGGCAGCTGGTTGGATGCAGATGGTGCGGCAGAGGTCGTTCCCGCAGACGGGGGCGCCTAAGGAGACGGCACCGGGGTCCAGGACTCTTCGCCTAACTCATCGTCGTCGGAGTCCTCGCCCACCGAGCTCCCCCTCATGTGGAGTGGTCACCAGAAGGGGGGTCCATGGGAGGACAAGGGAGCCCGCCGGCGGTCTGGTCCTCATCCAACTCGACTGTCAGGATCCTCCCCTCAGTCCCGAAGTAGAAAGGCGGGAGGGGCCTTGGTAGCAGCACCTGGTCCGGGCAGAGCACCTGCATGAGGCCTCATCCACCATCACCAACTTGCCCACCGCCTGTGAGACGAGCTCAATGATGGGCACAGACCGCATCCTCGCTTCCTCAAGGAAGCCGAGGATCCACACCCACACCACAGAGAGAGTCGAGGTCGTCGCAGGGTGGGCAGTCGAGGGCTCAATGGAAATCTGCACCTTGCTGATCGGGAGGGTGAGCGTGGTACTGTAGGCACTGATGGCGAGCAGCTCGGTCGACGGGAAGGTCACTGCAAACTGGGATGGAGATCTCTCTCGGGCGCTCCAGGTATGGCCCGACATCATCTGCCGCAACTCCTCCTGGATGAGCTCCGCGGAGATCACCACCGAGTCTGGGAGCTCCTGTCCCAAAACAACAGTGACCACCGCCAGGTTCTTGGGCACCGTCATCGCCACCCCACCAATGTCGATGTAGTACCCCCCTCCCCCCGCGTGATGGAGTGGGCGAGGTACTCCAACTGGTGCGTGGCACGTCGCGGGAGGGGGGTGTCGTGGTGAGAGTTGCTCGGTCCCGCGGTTGCAGGCGCCTTCTTCTTCTTCTTCTTCTTTGTCGGCTCGGTCGGTTTCGGCGAGGGGTCATGCCGAAGCGGGACATCTCTGTCCCTGCGCCAATCAGCAGACCCCGCCCTGCCTGGGACGTCCCACTGCGGCTGGCGCTGGACCAAGGTCTCACGCAGCTGCTGCTCGGTGCGACGTGAGTCCGGCGAAGGCACCCGCCGCGAGTCTGACCGTCCCGTAGCATGCCTCTGGTCCATGCGGCCCTGGTGCTCCCGCGATGTTCCTTGCCCGTGGCGCTGGGCAGCGTGGCCCCCTGCCTGGGAGACCGCGGTCGAGGAGGGGACCGACGCCCCGGCGGCCGATAGGCAGGGGCACGCGCCGCGTGCGACGAGGGGTGGCGTGGTGGCGGCGGAGACCTGGGGTGCCGGCGCACTGGGGGGAGGGCTGGGAGGCCACTTGCGAGTGAGCGCCTCCGCGTACGCCATGGGGCCGGCGGCGCAGGGCGGAGGAGAGCTGGGAACTGGCGGCTACGCGTGCTGGTGCGGGCGGCGGCGCAGCGCTGGGGAGGAGAGGGACGAGACACAGGACGCGCGCATGACCCTATGGGTCCAGGTCGTAGCCCTAACCGGATGACCCTGGTGCGACTGGACCCCTCGCGAAGGGGCCCTACAGCCACCTGGGTCGCGCGGCCCACGGGCTGGGAGGCACGCATGCGAGCGTCCTGGCTGACCCAGTCCTGGACCGGTACCGGGCCTGAGATTGGCCCTAGGCCCACCAAGGGCCCTGCAGCAGGAGCTCTGCCTTTCGTCGACCTCGCCATCGGGCAGGGCGCCGCCGGTCGAGGAAGTCCGGCGCCGGCGTCGGCAGAGGAGATCCCCCAGGGGCGTACCCCCATGGTTCCTCCCCTCCCACGCGAGCGTCCCGACCATCGCCCGACAGCCGCGACCCAATTTCCGGCCAGGAGTTCTCCATGCGCGGTGGTGCCGAGCCCCTCGCCGGCGCTGCGGGACGAGTCCTAGCCGCCTCCTTCGAGCGCCGCGTGACGCGCGCCCGCAGAATGAAGTCCCCCAGCGTTGGAGAGGCCGGGGAGGAGCAGCGCCGAGCTTCCTCCGCCACCAGCACAGCTGCCTCCTCCTCCTCCTCCACCACATCCGCCCAGCTGCGCCCGCGCAAGCCAGAGCCACCGGGAGCCTCGGCCCGCTCAGAGGAGGTCGAGCCCATCTCCGTCGTTTGGCAGGCGGCGGCACATCCTTCCGGACGCGTCCCACTGGCCTGAACGGGAGGAAAGGCACCACCTTCCGCCCGGCAGACCTGTCGGCCAGCGAAGTGCGCGTCGCCATGGGCTCCGTCCCGTCTCCGCTCTCACTCGAACTTTCGAATCCTACCATAACCGAGAATTATGTTAGAGTTCAGTCAAAGTTCTAATTCACTATATTGCATTGTGATTTATGTGTCCCGTGAGTTGTAACTGAGTTTTTCCAGTCATAAGTAGGATTGTAACTTAGATTGTTACAAGTGAGCTTACAACTGAGACGAGATTGTTCGCCATCACGTGACTAATTCTCAGTCGACCTAAAATTTGACATTTTCTCAACTCAGAAAAATAACCAAGCAAAAATAACGTGATTATTATTATTAGTGAAGCATCCATATAAGAGCGTGCATTTTGCTAACTTATTCATCACGACCAATCAATGGCAGAAGGCCGAGACCGGATCAGCTGGTCTAGCCGATGTAGTAAATGGGGTCGGGCAGCTTGAAGGTGCGGGCGCCCTCGGGCGCGCCGAGGATGTCGCTCCACTGGTCGCCGATGTTGCCGACGATGACGTAGCCGGCGTCCTGCAGCTTCTGCCTCTCGCCGGACTTGTACGCCACGGCGGAGCCTTTGAACCCGGGCTGCTTGAGCTTTAGGTCCATCCACCCGGAGATCCCCTGGCTGTGGAGGTTGGCGACGGTGATGGCCCTCTGGTCCTCGGCCCGACCCGTGAGGAAGAAGGGCTTCACGCCGACCGACAACAGCTTCTTGTACAGCCGCTTCGTCTCCGGCAGCACCGGCGCGCTCCCCTCCAGCACGTACGCGTTGAAGCTCGTTGCGTTGTACGGCCTAGTCCTGCGCGGGTGTGTATACTCTTTTTAAATTATTCGCCAAGGCGCTTATGTAGGTGAAGGCTTATCTCCTCATTTTCGTTCAAAAAATTGAGATTTTGAAATAGATAGTATGAAATATGTACTACGTATACCAAAAATCCAGAATTTTTTAGATGAAAAATAAGAAATCTTAGTCACCCAAAGTAGCGTCTTGAAATAATTTAAAACAGAGGGAGTACATGCCAAAGTGGATTAGTGACAAAATTTAACAATACCTGTAATAAGTCCATCCATCTGCAGTGCACAGTATATCTGTATAACTAATTAACGTGGCTCCGTTGTTTTGTTTGAGCACAAGGCTGAAATCTGTTCACAAGGATGTTTCAAAAGGATAACATGTAGATAAAGTAGCAAAGTGCACAACTATTCGGCCATCACATATATGCACATCACATCACTATCTGGCATACAGTATGTTTTGTTGGTCTTTCATAGGGCATACATATTGCCCTGCCAGATATCTCTGTTGCTGGAGATGACCAGCAATGGTATATATCCAACACATACCTTTTCATTCCCACTTCTAACTACTCTCATTTACTTTTCCTCTTATTCATGAGAGACCCGGTGCTACCGAGGCTTATGGTATCATCATATTTTTTCAGTTAGTAAAATTTTTACAAGGTCTAGTCACATCATTTGTTTACCTGAACCAAAGAGTAAGGGCCTGTTTGGATCGTGGCCGATGGTTACCCTACCAAAATATTGGCGTTGACTAATAGCAGCAGCTGGCGTTTGGTTTGAAGCCTAATCATTGAAGCCACGCCAAATAATTGGTCACTGCTCTAGATTCTACAGCCGCGCGCGGGCGAAACGGTGGCAGGCAAATCTCACGCCAAAATATTGGTACGCCCTGGTTTTGGCACGGCGGGGGTGAGCACAAACCAAACAGCCCCTAAGTTCAAAGTCACTCCTCAAATATGTGGGCGTTCGAGTTTATCCCGTACGTCCATTTCTGCTTCAAGATCCGTGCACCCAGTTGTGTACATTGCAAAAAGCCCCTCTAGCATGTACAAAAGCGCTTATAATCTATCTGCTCTATTTACCGGGAAATCCCTATGTGCTGCTAAGTACTATCTTGCTCCATGGACCATAACACAAATACATGTTCAATAAATCACTTAGTACGTAATTATTTTGTTAGCCATTTTCCAAAACATTACTATGTTAATTGGAAGTTTGGGATTAAGCAATTTTTGCAGTACGTTTGGAACAATTTTCAGTTAGTTAATTTTTACAAGGTTTAGTCACATTGTTGCTTTATCTGAACGCAAAGAGTAAGTGCAAAGTCACTCCTCAAATGAACCTGCAAAAATACAGAGTAGAACAATATATTTGTGCAAAGACATTAACGCATAAGCATCACTGTACCCAAATCCGTTCTTGGCGTAGTAGGGGAGGTTGGAGAGCATTGTCTCGTCGATGTCGAACACCCATATATCCTTGCCGTTGCCGGAGAGCTTGAGGGTGTCGACGTAGGCGAGGGCCTCGTCGATGACGACCTTGGAGTCGCGGCGGTAGTGGTTGCCGAGCATGTAGTGCCCGACGTAGCCCTCGCACTTGGCGGGGACCGTCTTCCAGTCTCTCACGTTGTGGGCCTCCACGCCGAGCACCCAGCTGTCGCACGGCACGCCGCCGCGGCTCCCCAGCTCCCCGCCTGAGCCCAGCAGCGGCCTCAGCGCGTGGATGAGCGGCGCCACGGCCTCGTCAATGGCCTGGAGCCTCTTGGTCGGCATATGGATTTTGAGCTCCCACGCGCTGCAGGAGCCCACCAGAGCCATGGCGACGAGGAGGAGCACCCTAACCATTGCCATTGCCATTGCCATTGCCAGTGTGTTAAGCTGCTGCTAGCTGCTCTTGCTGCGGCTAGCCTGTTAAATAGGAGAGGCGGAGTGTATCCGAGACTCTGAGGTTGAATGGGAAATTAACTGAAAATGGAGGGTGGTGGATGACATTGGCGGGGTCGCATTCCAGGGCGTGCAACACGTTGGGACGATATTCTTGCATGATTTGCTATAGTAGCTATCTGGACGATTTGTGACAGGATGGAGCAGATAGCCGCGGATAGGTTGTGCACGATTGTTAAGAGATAGAATCATGTACTCCCTCCGATTTTAAAATAGAAGATGTTTTAGGTTCGTGAAGAAAATGTATCTAGACTTTTTTAGTGTATAAATCAATTTAAACCTGAGTGAACTTACATACTAAAAGACGTCTACATATATTTGCTTTACAAACCTAAAATATTTTATATTTTAAACCAGATGGAGTACCTGTCATGGTCAGACACGATCAAATTTCCCTCATATACTCTATAATCGCACCATTGAGTGCCCATATATAAACACATTCCAGGGCTCGGGAAATCCATCCGAGTACACCTAAATTATTCTACCTGATTGATATTTTTGTATTAGGCCGACCTTTTCCGTCAACAAAACTGATCGTCTAAACCCTACTGCCCATCCTTGTCGACCACTGCCACCGCTGCTCAATGTCTGTGACGGCTTCCTTGTCAATTTGTCATCACAGTTCCTGATGTACCACCTTGGCGCGCCTCGGTGTGACAAGCTCACGAGGGCAAACTACTCCCGTTGGTGTGCACATATCCTCATGCTGATGTGTGTGCCTGCCTCGTCGGGCTCCTTGATGGATCGGACGCCACGCCATTCGAGACACTGGAGGTTGCGTCGGGAGGAAAATACACCAACAAACCGACATGCTAGAAATCATATCACCGGCCAACTGAACAACCTCATGGTGCATAACAAGTATAGAGGCCATGACAAGATCAACACGGCCAGCCGTCAAGGTATGAATATTTATCATGTTGGTCATTCTATTGTTGGAACCTAATCTCAAGATTTTCTTCTCAACAATGTCTTACATGTACCTAATGCCTACAAAAACTTGCTCTCCGTTCACCTTTTCACGTATGATAATCGCGTGTTTATCGAATTTTATCCATTTTTCTTTTTGATCAAGGATCAGGTCACATGGAAAATAACTCATAGAGGGCGCTGTGTTGAAGGACTTTACCCACTTATTTAGGACTTTGCGTACTCCCACTATCGACAGAAGCATGCTTCCACCATCACCACCAAGACATCTCAATCCAAGAGGCATAGTCATATCAGTCATCCCTCCATAGCCATTTTAGGTAAATTATTAGCAAAAATAAACTTCTATTTGTTAGAGATACTTCTATTAGTTTAATGTGTGATCCATGTCAACAAGCAAAGAGTCATCATCTTCAACGTCCTATCTCCACTAGTGTATCGACATACCCACTTTAATTAATCTTTTCTGATATATGGGGTCCTGCACTTACATCTATGGGCTGTCATGACTATTATATAATCTTTATTGATGATTACAACAAGTTTATTTAGATTTATTTGCTCATGAAAAAATCTGATGCTTATGATGCTTTCATTAACTTCCAAAAAATTATTGAACGTAATCTTGATAAGAAAATACTTACTGTTCAATTATATAGGGGAGGAGAATATGAGAAGTTGAATACTTTCTTTCAATCACACGGAATATCTTATCATGTCATTTATCCTCACGCATACCAACAAAATGGTGTTGCAGAAAAAACATCATCATATTGTTAAAGTAGGCTTTGCTCTACATGCTCATGCTCATATGCCTATAAATTTTTGGGATGAAGCCTCTTACTTCCACATATCTTATTAATATGCTTCCTACCAAAGTTATTAATCATGATACACCTTCTCAGTGCTGTTTGGACACATGTCCTGATTATTCCTCCCTTCGTATTTTCAGGTGTGTTTTTGGCATGATTTTCACTCCTATAATAAACAGAAGCATGCGTTCTGCTCTACGTAGTGTGTATTTTTTAAGGCTATAACCCTCTTTATAAGGGACTCAAGTGCCTTGAACTGTCCACATGTTAAGTTTATAATTCTCGCCACGTTGTTTTTCATGAGACAGTTTTTCCTTTTCTAAACCTTCATCCTAATGGTGGTTCATTGGTACGCAAAGAAATCCTTTTACTTGATCCATCCCTTCACAATTCTGAACTTGGGAATAAACATATGGATGACTTATATGTGTATAATATCCCTACTATTAACCCTACACCAAGTTCTTCTTGTGTTGTTTCACACGTCGTGCAGGTAGAACCACAATTGCTAGTGAAAATTCGGACCAAAATAGACCGCAAATGACTGAAAACAGCTCTCATGCAATATCAAGAGAAGAGGATAGCATCACATCACACAAGGAAGATTTTATGACCAAATCAGCGTTAGGATTGGTGCAATCCACCTCGGATCCTACTGTGTCAGATCTAGTGTTGCACGTCGCGCGTCAAACACACGTAACACACATGCGCACCAATTATTGCTCGTGTATTTTTTGCATGGTCCCCGCGTCAACAACTGTCACTCTGGATCCTCTATGGTAGCGGCGTACCATCCCTACCATTACTCCAACATCCACATCGATGCCCTCCAGATCCCTTGCGGCAAGTGACGCGACGGTGCCGTAGATATTCACTGTGGGATCGACATCTGCTGATTCTGGCACAGAGCAGTCGTCTGCATCACCACCACATGTGACCTAGCCTATGGCTTCCGCGTCCTGATTTGTTACATGTTGAAAGGATCATATGTGCACCTAGAGGGGGGGAGGGGTGAATAGGTGCTACTTCAAATTTTACTCTCTTTTTAAGTTTAGGGTTTGACACAAAGATAACTCTCTAGATATGCAACTAAGATGAATTTACCGATATGTCACACTAGCATGAATAAATAAGCAAGAACAAGATATAAGTAAAGTGCGGTAAAGGATAGAAGTAACCAAAGTGGAGCACGTGGAGACACAAGGATGATTTCCTTCAATTCCTTCCTTTTGAGGGGAAGCACGCTTGCGTTTGGAGAGGGGGTGGTTTCAAACCACCAACGCCACGAAAGGCCTCCCTTGTTCTCCGATGAACCTCACCCAAGGGGATCGATTCACTCTTTCACTATATTGGCAACCTTTGAGGTGGAAGCCGACACCTTTACAACAAGTTCGAGGCACACATCCACAACTGAATTTGAGGCTCCCGAATGCAAGCAAGCTGTCACAACAATGAAAGACAAGCTTGTAAGAACCAAATCAAGAACTTGGGTTTCCAATGAAACACTAGAGAAAGGGGCCCTGAAGTGAATGAGGGGGAAATGAAGATCTCTCTTGGTGAAGCTTTAGATCAAGGCTCCCTCCTTGGATTCTCCAAAGATCAAGGCCTTTGGATGGTTGGATGGGGATATCTTATTGATTGGGTGGCTCTAAGGTTAGGGTTCTTCTTTTCTGAAATGAGCAACTGCAGGTAGAAGATGAGGTCGTATATTTATAGCCCCCACTGCCACAGACCATTTTATTCCCGTTGGGAAACTTTCACATCGGAGATTCCACTCTAGAGACCAGGAACTCCGGTCTGCAAATGACTTAGACCGGAGACTCTGGTCCATCTCCAGACCACCATACAAATTGTCATGGGCCTGATGTAGGTCCTCCCTCCAGGGACTTTGCAAAGATTCTGGACCGGGTGTTTTCACTCCGGAGATTCCAGTCTGACTGATTACCCCAGAGAATCCGGTTTGTCTCCGGACCATCATTCTGATTGTCCCTGTCCACCTTCTGGATCCCCCTCCAGAGACTTGGGAGGGGGGAACCTCCGGTCCACACCGGAGACTCCAGTCTAGAATCTCCATAAAATATCTGTTTCTTCCAGGAACTTTTCCACAGTGTTATGGGCTTTTCTCTTTTCGGTGTTTTAACATGTGAACATTAGCACACTATAAAATGACCCCCAAGTTCTTAACGAACACCAAAACTGATTAAGACAATAAATGTCCTTTCAATATCCCTCTTTTTGGTGTTCGATGAAAACAAGAGGTTTTGCATGAAAAAATCTTAATGTGAAACATAACTATGCTCCCCTTGACGATGTGCATCAAGATAATCATGTAATACATGCATGTCAGTTAATAGAAACTAAACATGGAGAGTTTTAACCATTACAATAAAGGAGCAGGCATGGCATGTCCACACACACATTGATAGTTTCAAAAGAACCAAATAAAAGAAATGATCACAAAAAAACAACCAAATGCCCAACCCATGCAAATCCCGATGATCTAAATAGATATGTTCTCCCCCTTTGGCATCGAGACACCAAAAAGGGAAAAGACCAAAGCTAGCGCCCCAAGGGATCACTCATAGTCATTGTTGTCGTCATCCTCATCCATATCCTCATCCTCGTCCTCATCTTCCTCATAGTCATCATCACCACCTAGAGATACGGGCCCTTTGCCATGAGGGCGAGAAGAGGAAGTATCCTGAGAGCCAAAGCTTGAAGTGACCTCTGAGAAGGTCTTGCAATCCACAAGGTTATCCTGTTGTGAATTCCATGCCCCAAATGAGAGAGTGTGGTCAGATTCTGTAGATGGTTGAGCCCCATGCTCATATGTGTATTCTCCCTCTGCTTCCTCTTCTTCTTATTCACCCTGAGCCTTGATTTCCTTGAGAAGTTTATCAATCCTACAGTTGCTCTTGTATGAGGCATGCTATTCCTTGCGGATGTCTACATTCATGTAGCAGAGATTTTTCTCCCAAAATGAGGCCTTCTTAACCTTTTCCTTAACATACTCACGGGAGACGGGTGGCATGAGAGCATTGGAGGCATTCTTCCTCCGAGAGCCTCTTGGAGGAGTGGAAGCCCGCTCTGTTTCAGAAATCTCATCCTCCTCATTTGCATATGACCGCCTAGGAGCTGGCCCCATATTCCCTTTCTTTTGGAGAGATACAAGAGCATTCTTCACAAGGTTAGGAGGAAGGGCAAGCGGTGAACCGTGAGGCTGAGTGTTGATGTGTAACATCCCATGATTTTAGAAATCTGGATATAAAAAATTATCATTTGCATTTCATCATGGTATATCATGCGAGTTCTTGATTCAAAAACCCTAGTTGTTTTTCCCTAAATAGCCATCTAGTGACCTATATGCATAATGGCATAGGGGTAAATTTTCTTTTGATAAAAAACAGTTCATACGAAGCTCATGGTGTGTGTTTTGAATTTATAAAAATTTAGAAATTGGAATCACTTCATTTGGAGCTATAAATAAAAATCTATAACAGAATTACAAAATAGAAAAAGAATAAAAAAGAAATAGAAAAAAACTAAACCTAATATATCCGGCCACCCCAGCCTAGCCCACTACCCCGTGACTGCTCACCCACGCGCGCACGTAGTGTAGCGAGTAGCAGGCCGGCCCATAGCAAGCGAAGACGCAACAGCCGCCAACGTCCAGTCCGTGTTTCCTCTCTCTCTCTCCCGCTGACGTGTGGACCCCACCCAAGACTCCTTCCCCACGACAGTGTGAGACTAGGACGAACACGAGATCATTCCTGATCCCGACTCCGTGAAATCCTCACTGTCTCGGGCGATTTTCCTGCCCCTTCACGAAACCCTACCCATAAAATTCCCCCACGACTCGCCCCGTCCATTTTTCATCTTTTTCCGGAACCCTAGCCACCCCAAACCAGAGCTTCTGATCTCGCCGCCGGTAGAGCTCCAGATCGAACATGAATGGGAGGTTCCCAACCTCCTCGCTTTCCCCTCCTCCTTCTAAGATGATGGAATTGAAACCCTTGTTCTCCCTGACAACTTCCCCTCCCTCAGGTGCACCAGGACGTCCACCCAGCCCCGCCAGAGCATCGCCGGAGCTACGCCATCGTCTGCAACATCCAGTCGCTCCCTATCGTCGCTAAAGGAAGCAAAAGACCACTCCGAGAGCCCCGTCAAGCTCCAAGTGCTCCCCCGCGTTGCTTCGACATCGTCGCCACACCAGGGAACCACCAGCGCACCGCTAGCGTCGATGTAAGTGTTGTCCGCCATCGTCCGTGTCACCATTGGCCATCACCAACGCCGGATCAACTACAGCCGTTAGATCTGCAATCTACACGTCAGATTAGAACGCCACCGAAGTGGTACCGACTAACAAGATTTCTCCAAGTGTCCACCTTGTCACCTAGCTAGGTCAGCGCCAACTCAGCTCGTGCAGCCAACCAGGTTAAGCCACGTGGCCGTGCTTGTCTGTTAATTACATAAATTGTTTAAATAGCGAGATATTTACCCAATCTTGTAAAATTCATATAAAATCGCATAATTGTCGAAAAATTGCAAATAATATACCTATGGATTCACAAAAATATGTGGAATATTATTATGCTATTATATTTGACTTGTGCGGTATATATTTATAGTAATAATTTAAATAGCTTAATGGACACTTTAGACTAAATAAATCATAGTAAATTATCTGTATATCAAAAAATACAAATAAAGTATCTATGGATTTATAATGTCATATACAACATTAGTATACTGTTGTATCCAACTTTTACTGTGTAGAATTACTGTAGATATTTAAATAGCTTTAATGGCCTTTAGTGTACTAAATTCATAATAAATTATTTATAGGTGATAAAAATATGAATAACATATCGAATGAAAGCTACTTTAATTTATATCAATAATATCAGATTAGGTATAATATTTTCAGCACACATTTACCGTAATTATTTAATTAGTATTAATGGATTTTTAGATCATTAAATATATAGTAAATTATTTATAGATCATAAAAATATAAATAAAATGCCCCTGGAATCACAATCCCGTGAAGATTACAGATCTGATTGATTTTTAGACAAGAGAAATTATTTAAATTATATAAAATCTATTAAACACTAATTAAATCATAAGAAAAGATTTATAACTCCGATTAAGGTGAATCCAATTTGTACGGGTTCGTATTAATGTCCCCTATCCAGTACACCAGAAACAAATTTAATTCGACAATTAGGACATAAGTTGAAATATAACTATTAAAACTCATCTAATGGCAATCAAGTATCAATAATAAATACCCTATTGCATTAAATGATCTCCTGCATGCATCATGTGTTGTAGTAATCTTTAGAGAACTAACTATAACCATTATGACTTATTAAATCATCATGCATGCATTTGTTCATGATTGTTTTATTGTATTGTGCATCATTGCGTTGTTTGAATGGTGTGTTTGTTGTACACTTGTTTTAATCGATAGATTGCGAGGAGTGGAACGTTTATGATTGTGAAGAGTGCAACGATTGCAATTGTGAGGATTGTTTAAATGACTACATCAACTAAAGGAAAGTGGCACTATTATAAATGTCCTAATTATTTTCCTATGCATTGTAGTTGTTTTAGTAGAAGTGCACGTGTAGGAATATTTTATACTATATGCTATGCTATGTCCTATTTAGGATATCCTTTTGTATCTTGCTTAGTGGAAACATCGTAGTTGTAGTATGCTTAGCCCTACTATAGATTCGAGGTGGAATATCATGTTATGAATATATGAGGTATTGGAAAAGCTATGTTTTTATATAATAAAATAAGTACTTAATGAATCACCTAGGTGGAATATTGATGTTGTTGGGTTTTGAAGAAGTGACAACAAAGGGGACCGTATCTTTGGCTACCTCTCTCGTGTGTGCACTAGAAGAATACCACCTAGGGTCATAGAGATTTGACATGTTTCTCGTACAATAGCTTCCGTGTACAATGACATGCTAATATGGGCTCTGGCTTAGTTAATTACATAGCGGAAGACCCTTTGCATTGGTATATCTTAAGGTTAACTAGAATTGTGTATTGGAGGTTATATCCTTGCATTGGTGCATGTTAGACGTGCTAGTATTGTGTATTGGGAGGACTTCTATGGAAAAACTTTGTCACATTCTTGATCTGCTGATATACCAATTGGTGTGTACTAAACCGGCGGCCACTGGTGGCGTAAAGGCAAGATTGTGTCGTGTGGCTAAAGTGTACAACTTTTACAGAAGATATAAATCTAATCGATTAGCCGTGTCCCCGGTTATGGACAATATTGAGCAACTAAGGCTTGAAGCTTATGTATGATCTCAACATTCCAATTTCTTAATAAAATTTGATGGTTTGAACAAGGGATTAGGAGCACTTGGTGTTGACCAATGTGTTGTGATAGTTTTCAGAAAGGATTAAAACTATTTGGAAATGTTATGATGAAAATATTGCTTTATGCAAATCAGTCTAAACTCCACTTAGCCAAATATGCATGTAATTGATAGGTTCCATTTATATCCACATATTAGTGACACTTGCCAATACATTAAAAGTATTGACCATTCGTGCCTGCAACCTTTCATGTTGCAGGTTATATCGTTTTTGAGTGATCGTTATAGGTCGTGAGACTCCACTCAACAATTGTTCGCCTGTTGCACTTTTGAAGGATGGAGATCTACCTTGTTGCTTTCCACTGTGTACTTGAATAAATATTGTAAATTCTGGATCATATTCATTGTATTTATGATGCACAGTTATATTTGGTATCATTTTGTATTGTGTGTGGTAGTGAACCAATCTAGGGATTGGCACTATACACATGAACTCAGCCTTATCAGGCGAGGGTGTTACATGATGAGACTCGTCACAAGTGCTGCATATGGGGGAGACTTCTTGTAGAGAATGGCATGATGCATCTCTTCAAAGATGAAGTCCATGGTGTCTATAGCATATCCTTCAGCATCAGAGCCAACACAATATACCTTGTGAGCATGATGAATTAAGTTGACCAAGACACACCTAATGGCATCATCATTTCCAGCACTGGGGGAAATGGTGTGGCGAAATATCCTCAACAATAGGTTGTAGAGGGGCTTGAGGCCCTTGGACTCACCAACAATGCGCTTGCTTCCATAAAGAGGTGCCAGCTTGTTCTTGTTCTCACCAAGTGCAACATCATGCGTATGGTGCCCACCATGAACAAACACACCCTAGAAAGTCTCTTGAATGACACTGGCAAAGTCAAAGAAGGTTGCAGTGCAGCGAAAATTGCTAGACATCCAAGTCATTATCCTTGCCTGATTAGTACCAAACACAATAGTGGCATAGAATTGTTGGAAAAGGGTGACATTGTAGTTCTCTCGGAGATCCATAAGCCCATGCAACCCAAGCTTCTTAGTAATCCACATACCATCAACGGAGTATGAGTTGGCATGCATATACTCGAGGTCCATATACCTTTGGGGGAAAACTGGGGACTTGGTGAGCTTACGGTAAATATCTTGCAAGAATACCTGTTGCTCCTTCTTCCAATAGCATGGATCATCGCTGGTTCTTGGCATGTCATAGAACCTCATCTTGCGCAACTCACAGTATTCCTTCTTGGACATACGGTCCAAAGACTGCAAGTTGTCGTACTTTGACCTTTTGGCCTGACTTTCTTCCTCAATGCGTTCATGTTCCCTTTGCATATATGCAGCATCTCTGACCTGTTGCCTCCGGTTAGACAGGGGAACGACATACCGTCCAGCAACTTTATTAAACTATGGGTTCGCTCTTCTTGAATTGGCCTTGGTACGAGCTGCGCAATGAGAACCAGATCCACCTGTGAATATAGATGAAGGGGGGTAGCATGGAGGTAAGCATATATGTTCTGGAGATAAAAACAAGACCCTCAAAACTTTTTAGGATGTGTTAGAGATAATCCACACAGGAGTCTCCAGTGTGCAACCCCGGAATCTCCGATCTGGAGCGGAAACTACGGTTTGGACCGGAATTTCCGGCCTGAAGGACCGGAATCTCTGGTCTGGAAACTCGGGTTGCACATGGAGGCTGCAGATGGCATTACATCTAACAGATCGGGAAAGGATTCAAGGTTAATGTGATAGAGTGCACGCATACAAGTGTTTACAATGGGCAAAAGTAGTACATTACTCCAAAATAAATGCCTAGGTTCATGGGGAGATAAAAAAGGTACCAGATCTGTCCATTGGATTGATTCCGCTAGTGGGAAAGGGCCCAAGGTTGGAGAGGGTGGAGTTGGCCGGTGGCACGACAGATCCTAGCAACTTCAAGGGCCCCGGGGTGGCGGTTCTAGAGGAGGAGGCATCGGGTATGAGTGGGGAGGTTGGGGTGGAAGAAAGAGTTATGTGCCTCTTTCACCCTAGCCTCCCTTAAGTGATAGCCCGAAACCGACCTAGACAGGAGACTCCTAACTGACCAGAGACTCCAGTGTTTGCACACCGGAATCTCCGGCCCTCTTCAACCAAAACTACCAATTTCAATTTGTGGGAACATATATGATAGAGATCATAGTTTTAGGAAGGGAATAAGGCTTAGTATAATATGTTGTACTGTGAAGAACCAAGAATCAGTAAAAATCAAATAAAATGTCAAATAACGCCCCAAATCAATTGAACCAAGAACCAACTCTTCACAAAGAAGAGGGAGGTGGCCGGGGTCACCATGTAAGAGTTTGAGGCATGACACCGCGAAGAATTATCCTTGGTTTCATAGCCACTACTCATCAATGAATCTCACATATCACAAAATGATATTAAGAGAATTGATTTTCTCAATGTTGGCATTATGGGGGGAGGGATAGCCCAATGTATTAGGATCGCACTCCCCGTATCTCCATTCATGCACCTAAACCAAATAAGGGTTAAGACATAGGTAAGTATGCAAGGTGATCAAGTCAAGCTCCTTGAATCTATGATATTTAGCTCATTCCCCAATAGAAAAACCTTGCATCATCAAGTGGCTTCGTGAAAATATCGGCAAGTTGGTATTTGGTTGAAACATAAGATAGCTCAATATCTCCTCGGGCAACATGATCTATAACAAAATGATGACGAATCTCAATATGATTTGTCCTTGTATGATCCACCGGGTTGTAGGCAATCTTGATAGCACTTTCATTGTCACATAGAAGAGGCACGTTGTCACAGTGGACACCGTATTCCTTTAAAGTTTGCCTCACCATAGCAATTGAGTGCAAGCACTAGCAGCTGCCATATATTCTGCTTTGGTGGTGGAGAGCGATATACAATTTTTCTTCTTATAAGACAAACACACCATGGACCTACCAAGAAATTTTCAAGCCCCTGAGGTTGATTTTCTATCATCCTTATCACTATCCCAATCCGAATCCATGTACCCACAAAGAGAGAATGTTGAGCCCTGATGACTGCAAGTGCATAGATCGTTTGTAGGTAGTTTCTAAATAAAGATATCGATCCCACAGGGAGCAGGAGTCTGAAGTCCAATAACTCTTGAAATAAATACTAAAATAGAAATGCTAAATAAAGTTCTAAGTAATAAGATAAAATGCGAGTGTTGTGTAAAAAGGTGTTTCTGGATTTTTGGTATAAGAGAACAATGATTAAAGTAAAACAAACTAAATACAGAATATAAGTATCGCATATGTAAAAGAGATTTAAAACTGCAATAGGGAAAAACGTTCTCAGGGAGTAGCGGATACACCTCTAGCATTTATGAAGGGTCTAAGGTAAAGATTATTATCATGAACATTCTCAACTATGTATGTGTGGGAGGAACTCCATATTTGGACGAATAGGAACCAACCACTACTCACATCATCCTCATAACCACAACAGATAGCAATTGACATCAATCGAATTATTGCGCTATTAAGGGACTTTACCCCGTAGGATGTATCACATGGCATGGATAGTGTTCCGTGAGCTTCCTTGATTCCCAAGTTGATACGTCAGGAGTGCCAACATGTAACATCCCAAAAATACTAAACTTGGATCATCAAACTCTAATCATCAAAATTAGGGTTAACAAAAACTTTTCTAAATAAAATTATGGAAGCATGCATGTGAGTATGCATTTCATGTTGAATTCTTTTGAACCACCTTGTTTGTGTGTTCCATTGCTTGTAAATGGATGCTTAGGTGAAATAAACATCATCTAAACATTTCCCACACTTTTCGCAAAGACAAGTAAATCAAAACAAATAAAATAAGGGAATGGTCATTTTGACCAATATAACTCCCATGCCTACTTTGGCTGTCTCAAACTTTCAGAACCTAACAGAAACTTTTCTGGATCTTTGCACCCCTTGATTATACTCATAACAAAGTATCAAGGCCCACTTTATGATCATCCAGAAACTTTCAAATGCATAGTTTAAATGACAATTCAAAATTGAATCTTTATCATATGGGAAGATCCCACTTTTTCAAAAACCACTCAAACAAGCTCAACTTTCAAAACCTAAGCATATGCAGACTCACCAGCACCAACCTAACACACCCACCAAAAATCTTTTCAAAATTCAAAACTTGAGTTCTTGCGGCCATTTCATAAAACAGGTTGCAGACACAAATCAAACAAAATCCAAACACTATTCTAAGCAGTGATTGAAGCCTAACTTGTTCCCTCTATGGTTGCAACTAGGTTTTAGTAGATCATCTAGCTCAATTGCACACCCATAGCATCCCTGTAAGCTAGGCAATGCCATCAATGGTGAACAGCCGAAGCTCACCATGCCACCCAAGTGGAGACAGCAAGCTAGGAAGGAAACTAGCTGTGCCAACCTTGTCTGGGAGATTACCCATGCCTCACCTCCCCCTCTCGACCAGCCCTGCCTAGAAGACGTCAAACACAGCACCCAGGAACGCCGCGCCCGTGCCTCTGTCAACCATGCCGAGCATGCGCCAGAGCGCCACGCTTGACCGAAGCCCACAGACCGCGCGCCGCCCTCGCCGTGTACATACATGATCGCCACCGACCCATGACACCGCCAGACATCCCTGTTCGCCGCCCCATGCCGCACAACCACCGCTCGCCGTCGAAGACGCCGCCTCTGCCGCGCAGAGCATCATGCGTTCCAGACCAAACCGCACCGCCCCTACACGCACATTAAAGCCGTAGAGCATCGCCAGGAGACCAACAAGCGATCGCCACCGCCAGCCATGTCGCCACCGTCGCCTGCCCATCCCGTTCGGTCTCGTCGTCGCGACTATAAATAGAGGCCACCCCCAGCCGAATTGAGCACACCATCTCACTCCCCTCTCCTCACTGATCATTCCACCCCGTTCCCGGAGCAAGGCGAGCAACGCAGCATTGGAATTTCACCGGAGCCCGCCGCTGCTGGAGAAGAAGGGAGCTAGCGATTGGAGCCGCCCCAGGAGAAGCTGATGGTACCAGGAGGTTCGCCGTCGTCGACTTCGTCGTACGCCCGCCACGCCGACCCTCGCCTGAACCCCGGTGAGCCACCAACGACCCCCACTGGACGCGCTAGGTTTCTGTCTCACCGGCGTTGCCCAACGTCGACGATGACCCTCAGCCGTTGGATTAGAACCGGATCGAACGCACCACATCGCCCCAAACCGCTTCGCACCCCCTGTCTCACTGACGCGTGGGGACAACCACTTAAGCAGCCCACGAAAGCACTGTGCTTAGCAGGATGGCCCAGTATCGCTTCCCGCGCAGCCCAGTTATTTGAATTAAACCTTTTCCATTTTATTTCAAACACACTTCTGTACCCAGTTTTAAAAATCAACCCAGGTCGATTCAATGCACCAAATTGAATGAAACTAATTTTTTTAGAAAGGTCTTGAAATGCTGAATCCAAGCGCATTGGATTCAAACCATTTGGATCTGTAGATCATCCTTGGTAAAAATAACAAGGCAGAGGCTTTTCTGCATTCAAACATTTTTCAAATTCAAACCATAATAGATTTTGAGTTGAATCCAACTCTCAAAAATCACATTTGACCATACCTTTCATAATATATAAAAACATATAGGTTTACTTACAGAAATAATGTTCAAGTAATAAAAGAATGCCACATAGGCATTTCTAGCCACTTTAATTAAATAAAATAAAAGGGTAAAACCTTATTAAATTGTGACACCACTTTAAATCACATTCCCATGGACTAAAATATGTGGTGATGACATGTGTCAACATGATCCCTTGTTTGGTTTGGAGAATAGTAAATCTTAAGTAGTTTTTCAATGAGTAGAAATTACTTTTCTAAAAATAAAAGGAATTAAACCAAGCCTTAATCTTGTAATGTTAGTGATGATGCTAGATCATCTATAGGACCCTTTTGTGTGATGATTGCAAGTAGTTAAGTATTGTTTGGTGATTGTGCACATCGTATTTATTTATAGACGCTAGTACCGACCAAGGATACGAGGAGGAAGGAGGATTCTATGAAAAAGAAGCCGAGGAGAACTTCAACCACTGCTCTGCACAAGGCAAGCTAGCACTTGCAATTTATAAAGCTTATACTGATATTGTGCAAGCCCATACTTGCAAGCCTTACTAATGAAGTTGACCTATGCAAGCTAATGCCTGCTTGTTACCATGCTAACTATATGCCTTAAGCATATGTGATCTTACCCACTTGATAACCCAATCCTAGTTTTATTTGCAAGCTGCTACTTTATTTATTTATTAAAGCTTTAACTTAGAGTTGACTTAAGTGACTTATAGATCCTAGAAAGATATATTTGAAGGTTGCATAAAGAGCATAAAATTTGGCCTAAGTTAGAAACCTTGATATCATCCCAAGATATAAGGTTGTACTTAGTTGAAACTCCACTAGTTTACCACCCCTCATTAGTGCTACCCCCACTTGTAGATGCTAGTGCTAAGCATAAAACTTGATCAACTTTAGATGGGAATACTTGGTGAAAATGGTTATGAAAACCTTAGAATGATGGATCATTCTACTGAGATGTTTTGACATGTGTTTCCGAACACCAGATGGTTTTGGTGGTGAAAATGTTGAGGCATGAGCCTTAGCCCTTTATAAAACTGATGGTTGTCTGGATGCGATACCATTCCAATTTTATCGTACAACCACAATACCAGAAGATTGGGTAGGGCTTGACTAGTAACTTATAAACCTTAGTATTAGTTCCCTCATGGCCAAGGTCTGAGCTGAGGCTACCTTGTGAAGATTGTCCACCTGTGCAGTACCCAAGATGACAGTTGGTCATGGTTGGGAGGCCAAACTCATAGGAGAGGTGCTTATACTAGGGCGTGTAATTGAAAGGTTAGGATTGATTATCCGCATACTGAGTATGGTGAATTCAGGATTTGTTCCTGATGGATGTATCGAATGTTGTGGTGAAAGTGTACAATCTCTGCAGAGTGTCAAACTATTCGAATAGCCGCGTCCGCGGTTATGGACAGTTGGAGTGGCCATACTGTTCCCCCGTCAGATGTTTTCAAAATGACTTGTGAAATGAGTTGATACTTTGACTTGACCACAACAGGGTTGTGCTATGAAATACAAGTTCCCACTTAGGTGTTATAAACTTCAACTAGCTCTCTTGCTTCTTAACTTAGTAGAGATAAATCTGGCCTTTGCAAAACAACCCTAGAGCCTAGTGTCCTATTATCCAAAAACCCTTTTACTTGTTAGTATTAGTTTGCGAGTACTTAAAGAGTACTCATGGCTTTGTCCCTGGCTATTCCTGCGGGCGGACTATGAAGAGGAGTACCGGAGGATGGACCCGGAAGGTTACGACAACTAGGATCATCTCCCATCATCAGCATTGCTCGTGACCCCAAAGATGGAGCTCGCCACGCTACCGTTATTATTATTACGTATTCCGCTGCTTGAAGTTGTATTAAGAACTGGATCATGAGATCCCTATTTGTGTAAGACCATATATATGGTTTGTAATGGATGATGTACTGTGGTATCCAATTCTGTTATGTCTCGCAAAAATGGTAATCCTAGGATTGCGATGTATGGCATAACAGGCATCTGGGATTAAAAATCCGGGTGTTGACAAGTTGGTATCAGAGCCATCCTGACCATAGGAGACCCTAGTTAGACTGGACGTTTGAATCAAAAACTTAGTTTCAAAACCAAAGGAAGCAAATATTTACAAAAACTTATTCTCATTCTTATCCCTTTGATTCTTTCATGAAAATTCATGTTCCTCAAGAACTCTTGCCAAATACATAAAATTTTGACACACTTGATCACTCTATTAACTTACTTATCCTATATTATTATAGATGGACGTGAAGTACAACAAGTTTTACCAATTGGGGAATGGAGGAGACCTTATCTTTGAGAGGGATTTGGACCAGCTTTCGGAACTTCTGGAGCGTCCGCACCCCGAGTTCTTCGGAGCTCAGCTCAATGATCAAGGAGGAGAAGATCTGCAGTGGCTAATTGTTGCAAGTCTCCGAGGAAAGATTGAACCTCCCACTGCTGAGGGAATTCAGTTTACCTTGAGAGAGAACAACTGGCTCGATGGACTTGCCAGGGCCATGCAGGAAGCTCTTTCCCGTCTATGTGGGCAGAGCATCAATCAGATCAAGGGAACCCGCTTTGAGTTTTGCCCAAGGCGTGATGCAAATGGACAACCACTGGAAGCTCCATACCACCCCGAGCTGAAGACTCAATTGGACCACCTTAGCTTCATGATGTATGATCGTCAGCAGGAATTGGATAACTGCTGTGACTACTCCAACCACAAGTCTGCCATCATCAAGACGAAGGATCAGACCATCGCCATGCTAGCGAAGGATCGCAAGTCTCGCTGCCGTCAGCTCGACAAGAAGGAGCGCATCATTGCCTGTCTTCGCCACCGTATCTCATCTTTGGAGGAGACCATCCACGAGAGAGACATGCAGTTGGAAGAAAGGGAGAATGCTGGAGAGGATCTTCATGGAGACCCTTACTCCTATCTTAGCGATGATGATGATTTTCTGGAGGATCAGGCTATGGACTTCTTCACTGATGAGGATGATTCCTCCTTCATCGATGATGATGAAGATGATGAAGCCACATATTTCGAGGATTAGTAGCACTTGAGCACTAGTGTAGTGAGTAGTATTCGGTCCCACTGTATCGTAGTTTTCAGAATGGTTCTTAAAACCATCTGTTTTTTTCTTGTTTTGTGGTGTGTGTTTGTATCGTGTGAATGAATGAATGAAAAGAAAATTGCTAGAAAAATCTGAGTCAATCTTTAAAAACTTTTCAAAATCCCAGAACCTTAGAAATTTCCCTCTTTTCTCATGATCTATCTCAATCTTCAGATGCCACGCGGAGGAAGTGGTTCATCCCCGAACCCGATGTTGCAGATCCTGCAAATGTTGACTTCTGACCGTGAAGCTGAAAGAGCGGAACATCAAGCCAACCTAGCCACCCTGCAACAGATAGCTCAGTTATCCCACAACAACCAAGTCCACGGAAATCAGGATAACCATGGATCTAAGCTCAAGAATTTCCAGAATACCAACCCACCTGTTTTCACTAAGTCAGAAGAGCCCCTAGACGCTGATGATTGGTTGCAAACCATGGAAAATAACTTAGAAGTCGCCGGAGTGGAAGCCAACGAGAAAGTTCTGTTCGCCACCCACTATCTAGCCGGAGATGCCAGGGCATGGTGGAACAGTGTTCATGCAATGACCGGAGGCCAGATGATGACCTGGGAGGAATTCAAGGTCAAGTTCAGCAGAACCCATGTGCCACCGGGTTTGATCAAGAGGATGAGAGACGAGTTCAGAGAGCTAGGTATGCCCCGGATGAGATCGTCACCGGATGAGATCGACACCGGATGAGATCGACACCGAAGCCAAGAAAGGAAGGATGACTATAGTGGAATACCGTGACAAATTTTTGTCATTAGCTAGGTATGCCCCGGATGAGATCGACACCGAAGCCAAGAAGAAAGAAAGATTCCTGAATGGTCTGCATGATGAGATGCAGACTGTGCTAGTCAATATCCCCTTTGCTGATATTGAAGCCCTTGTCGACTCTGCTATCCAGATGGAAGGAAAGATCAACCAAGCCAATGAGAACCGCAAGTGTTGCATGATGCATCAGCCAGGAACCCATCAGAGCCCCAAATATCGCCCTAACCCATCTCCAAGATTTGCCCCAAGAACCAACAGACCCCCGATGAACCGTCCCACCTATCCAAACCGTGGAAACCCTAGGCCCGGAGGAAATCCCAACAACCCCGGCAACTCTAGCAATTTCAATCGTGCCCCACCAAAGTTCAACACCAACAATGCTGCCACCAACACCAACACTGCCCCGAGGACTGGAAGCAATGCGGTGCCTGTAGCAGCAAAGGACAAGTCGCAAGTGACTTGTTATGACTGTGGAAATAAAGGTCACTACTCCAACGAGTGCCCCAACAAGAAGAATGCCGCAGCCCCCAATACCAAGGCCCCAGCTCAGCAGCAGCGTCGTGTTCAGCCAGGAAGAAGATTTGCCCCAGGGAATTCTCTCAACCGGAATGGTCGTCTTTTTCTCATGTATGCTGACAAAGCTCAGGAAGCACCAGGCGTCGTGCTGGGTATGTTTTCTGTTAATTCAGTACTTGCAAGAGTGTTGTTTGATCCTGGTGCATCGCATTCATTTGTCACCGAAGAATTTGCATGCACTAGTAAAATTCAACCAACCAAACTGAAGCATGTAATGATTGTTCAAATTCCCGGATCAACCACCAAGGCTAGGCAAATTTGCAAAGCCGTCCCTATCCGAAACCATGTCATAGATTTTTATGCTAATCTGATAGTACTCGGAACTAAAGGTTTGGAAGTAGTACTAGGAATGGATTGGATGTCCAAACATAAAGGATTGATTGACTGTGCCAGGAAAGCCATCACCATGACCAGTACCGCCGGAATATTTGTCGAGCATATATCTGAAACCTTACCTCGCCAATTCAAATGCAACAAGAGTATAGCCCAACCTACCATTGACCAAGTCCGGATAGTCTATGAATATCCCGATGTATTTCCAGATGTTTTGCCCGGTATGCCCCCAGATCGGGATATCGAGTTTATCATCGAACTAATCCCCGGAACTGGACCCATAGCCCAGAGACCCTATAGTATGAACCCGTCAGAGCTAGCAGAACTGAAGAAGCAACTGAATGCCATGCTGGAAATTGGATTGATTCAACCAAGTGCGTCACCATGGAGATCACCTGTCTTGTTTGTAGACAAGAAGGATGGAGGTAACCATTTGTGTACGGATTATCGGAAGTTGAATGATGTCACCATCAAGAACAAGTACCCCTTGCCCAAGATAGAAGATTTGTTTGATCAGTTGACCGGTGCCAAAGTGTTTTCTAAGATTGATCTTAGGACTGGCTATCTCAACTCAAAATTCGTGCAGAGGATATCCCAAAGACTGCCTTTACCACCAGATATGGATTATACGAGTATACAGTCATGTCTTTTGGATTAACCATGCCCCCGCTTATTTCATGAACCTCATGAATAAGATTTTTATGGACTTCCTGGATAAGTTTGTCGTTGTTTTCATCGACGATATTCTGATTTACGCCAAATCAGAAGAAGAACATGAGCTACACCTAAGGACCATTCTTGGAACCCTTAGAGAGCATCAGTTGTATGCCAAGTTTAGCAAATGTGAATTCTGGTTACAGGAGGTAGGATTCCTCGGTCACATTGTATCCGCTGGAGGAATTGCCGTTGACCCTGCCAAAGTGAAAGATGTAGAAGATTGGCAAGCTCCAACCACTCAAACCCAAGTTCGTGCATTTCTCGGATTGGCAGGATACTACCGCAAATTCATAGAAGGAACCTCGAGTATCGCCAGACCTATGACCCAATTGCTGAAGAAGGACAAGAAGTTTGAATGGACAGACAAATGTGAAGCGAGTTTTCAAAAACTCAAGAGGAGATTGATTTCAGCCCCAATCTTGATCATGCCGGATATCACGAAGCCCTTTGATGTGTATTGTGACGCATCCAAGATCGGTCTCGGATGTGTGCTAATGCAAGAAGACAAAGTTATATCTTATCTATCTTGACAATTGAAGCAACATGAGCAAAATTACCCAACCCATGACCTCGAACTCGCAGCCGTAGTTCTAGCCCTGAAGACATGGAGGCATTACCTCATGGGAAATCGTTGTGAGATCTATACGGATCACAAGAGTCTGAAATATATATTCACTCAGAAGGAGCTGAATATGAGACAGAGAAGATGGATTGAGCTAATCAAGGATTACGACCTGGACATTCACTATCACCCTGGTAAAGCCAATGTGGTAGCAGATGCCCTTAGCAGATTGCCGTGCCGCTTGAACTCCATGATTTTGAAGGAGCAACCAAGCTTGCACAAAGTGATGGAAGATTTTCGAATAGAATTAGTAAGTGAAGGATTTTTGGCTAGCATAGAACTCCATCCCACTTTGATCAGTCAGATCAAAGAGGCGCAGAAGGGAAATGCTAGTATCGATGGAATCAAGCGTCGTATTGGTACAGGCAAAGTACCCGGATTCACCAAAGACGAAGAAGGAGTTCTATGGTACAAAGGACCCCTTTGTGTACCAGCAGATTCAGAGTTGAAAGAAGTTATTCTGAAGGAAGCTCATGATACTCTTTATTCTATCCATCCCGGAGGAACTAAGACATATCAAGATTTGAAAGAGCAATTTTGGTGGCATAAGATGAAGAGAGAAATCGGAAGCTATATCGCCAAGTGTGATATATGTCAGCGAGTCAAGGCAGGACATCAAAGACCCGCTGGATTGTTGCAACCATTGCATATTCCGGAATGGAAATGGGATTCCGTTGGAATGGACTTTATCACCGGACTGCCTACTTCTAGTAGGGGAAATGACTCTATCTGGGTCATAGTGGACCGATTGTCCAAAGTCGCCCATTTCTTGCCCGTCAAGACCACATATCAGAGTTCAAAGCTAGCGGAGTTATACATCGCTAGAATAGTTAGTTTGCATGGAGTCCCCAAGAACATCGTATCGGATCGAGGAACTCAGTTTACCTCGAGAATTGTGTATTGGAGGTTATATCCTTGCATTGGTGCATGTTAGACGTGCTAGTATTGTGTATTGGGAGGAATTCTATGGAAAGACTTTGTCACATTCTTGATCTGCTGATATACCAATTGGTGTGTACTAAACCAGCGGCCACTGGTGGCGTAAAGGCGAGATTGTGTCGTGTGGCTAAAGTGTACAACTTTTACAGAAGATATAAATCTAATCGATTAGCCGTGTTCCCGGTTATGGACAATATTGAGCAACTAAGGCTTGAAGCTTATGGATGATCTCGACATTCCAATTTCTTAATAAAATTTGATGGTTTGAACAAGGGATTAGGAGCACTTGGTGTTGACCAATGTGTTGAGATAGTTTTGAGAAAGGATTAAAACTATTTGGAAATGTTATGATAAAATATTGCTTTATGTAAATCAGTCTAAACTCCACTTAGCCAAATATGCATGTAATTGATAGGTTCCATTTATATCCACATATTAGTGACACTTGCCAATACATTAAAAGTATTGACCATTCGTCGATGCAACCTTTCATGTTGCAGGTTATATCGTTTTTGAGTGATCGTTATAGGTCGTGAGACTCCACTCAACAATTGTTCGCCTGTGGCACTTTTGAAGGATGGAGATCTACCTTGTTGGTTTCTGCTGTGTACTTGAATAAATAATGTAAATTCTGGATCATATTCATTGTATTTATGATGCACAGTTATATTTGGTATCATTTTGTATTGTGTGTGGTAGTGAACCAATCTAGGGATTGGCACTATACACATGAACTCAGCCTTATCAGGCGAGGGTGTTACATGATGAGACTCATCACAAGTGCTGCATATGGGGGAGACTTGTTGTAGAGAATGGCATGATGCATCTCTTCAAAGATAAAGTCCATGGTGTCTATAGCATATCCTTCAGCATCAGAGCCAACACAATATACCTTGCGAGCATGATGAATTAAGTTGACCAGGACACACCTAATGGCATCATCATTTCCAGCACTGGGGGAAATGGTGTGGCGAAATATCCTCAACAATAGGTTGTAGAGGGGCTTGAGGCCCTTGGACTCACCAACAATGCGCTTGCTTCCATAAAGAGGTGCCAGCTTGTTCTTATTCTCACCAAGTGCAGCATCATGTGTACGGTGCCCAACATGAACAAACACACCCTAGAAAGTCTCTTGAATGACACTGGCAAAGTCAAAGAAGGTTGCAGTGCAGCGAAAATTGCCAGACATCCAAGTCATTGTCCTTGCCTGATTAGTACCAAACACAATAGTGGCATAGAATTGTTGGAAAAGGGTGACATTGTAATTCTCTCGGAGATCCATAAGCCCATGTAGCCCAAGCTTCTTAGTAATCCACATAGCATCAACGGAGTATGAGTTGGCACGCATATACTCGAGGTCCATATACCTTTGGGGGAAAACTGGGGACTTGGTGAGCTTACGGTAAATATCTTGCAAGAATACATGTTGCTCCTTCTGCCAATAGCATGGATCATCGCTGGTTCTTGGCATGTCATAGAACCTCATCTTGCGCAGCTCACGGTATTCCTTCTTGGAAATATGGGCCAAAGGCTGCAAGTTGTCGTACTTTGACCTTTTGGCCTGACTTTCTTCCTCAATGTGTTCATGTTCCCTTTGCATATATGCAGCATCTCTGGCCTGTTGCCTCCGGTTAGACAGGGGAACGGCATACCGTCCAGCAACTTTATTAAACTATGGGTTCACTCTTCTTGAATTGGCCTTGGTACGAGGTACGCAATGAGAACCAGAACCACCTGTGAATATAGATGAAGGGGGGTAGCATGGAGGTAAGCATATATGTTATGGAGATAAAAACAAGACCCTCAAAACTTTTTAGGATGTGTTAGAGATAATCCACACAGGAGTCTCCGGTGTGCAACCCCGGAATCTCCGATCTGGACCGGAAACTCCGGTTTGGACCGGAATTTCCGGCCTGAAGGACCGGAATCTCTGGTCTAGAAACTCGGGTTGCACATGGAGGCTGCAGATGGCATTACATCTAACAGATCGGGAAAGGATTCAAGGATAATGTGATAGAGTGCACGCATACAAGTGTTTACAATGGGCAAAAGTAGTACATTACTCCAAAATAAATGAAGGTTCTAGAGGAGGAGGCATAGGGTATGAGTGGGGAGGTCGGGGTGGAAGAAAGAGTTATGTGCCTCTTTCACCCCGGCCTACCTTAAGTGATAGCCCGAAACTGACCTAGACAGGAGACTCCGAACTGACCAGAGACTCCAGTGTTTGCACACCGGAATCTCCGGCCCTCTTCAACCAAAACTACCAATTTCAATTTGTGGGAACATATATGATAGAGATCATAGTTTTAGGAAGGGAATAAGGCTTAGTATAATATGTTGTACTGTGAAGAACCAAGAATCAGTAAAAATCAAATAAAATGTCAAATAACGCGCCAAATCAATTGAACCAAGAACCAACTCTTCACAAAGAAGAGGGAGGTGGCCGAGGTCACCATGTAAGAGTTTGAGGCATGACACCGCGAAGAATTATCCTTGGTTTCATAGCCACTACTCATCAATGAAGCTCACATATCACAAAATGATATTAAGAGAATTGATTTTCTTAATGTTGGCATTATGGGGGGAGGGATAGCCCAATGTATTAGGATCGCACTCCCCGTATCTCCATTCATGCACCTAAACCAAATAAGGGTCAAGACATAGGTAAGTATGCAAGGTGATCAAGTCAAGCTCCTTGAATCTATGATATTTAGCTCATTCATCAATAGCAAAACCTTGCTTCATCAAGTGGCTTCGTGAAAATATCGGCAAGTTGGTATTTGGTTGAAACATAAGATAGCGCAATATCTCCTCGGGCAACATGATCTATAACGAAATGATGATGAATCTCAATATGATTTGTCCTTGTATGATCCACCGGGTTGTAGGCAATCTTGATAGAACTTTCATTGTCACATAGAAGAGGCACGTTGTCACAGTGGACACCGTATTCCTTTAAAGTTTGCCTCACCATAGAAATTGAGTGCAAGCACTAGCAGCTGCCACATATTCTGCTTTGGTGGTGGAGAGCGATATACATTTTTTCTTCTTATAAGACAAACACACCAAGGACCTACCAAGAAATTTGCAAGCCCCTGAGGTTGATTTTCTATCATCCTTATCACTATCCCAATCCGAATCCATGTACCCACAAAGAGAGAATGTTGAGCCCTGATGACTGCAAGTGCATAGATCGTTTGTAGGTAGTTTCTAAATAAAGATATCGATCCCACAGGGAGCAGGAGTCTGAAGTCCAATAACTCTTGAAATAAATACTAAAATAGAAATTCTAAATAAAGTTCTAAGTAATAAGATAAAATGCGAGTGTTGTGTAAAAAGGTGTTTCTGGGTTTTTGGTATAAGATAACAATGATTAAAGTAAAACAAACTAAATACAGTATATAAGTATCGGATATGTAAAAGAGATTTAAAACTGCAATAGGGAAAAACGTTCTCAGGGAGTAGCGGATACACCTCTAGCATTTATGAAGGGTCTAAGGTAAAGATTATTATCATGAACATTCTCAACTATGTATGTGTGGGAGGAACTCCATATTTGGACGAATAGGCACCAACCACTACTCACATCTTCCTCATAACCACAACAGATAGCAATTGACATCAATCGAATTATTGCGCTATTAAGGGACTTTACCCCGTAGGATGTATCACATGGCATGGATAGTGTTCCGTGAGCATCCTTGATTCCCAAGTTGATACGTCAGGAGTGCCAACATGTAACATCCCAAAAATACTAAACTTGGATCATCAAACTCTAATCATCAAAATTAGGGTTAACAAAAACTTTTCTAAATAAAATTATGGAAGCATGCATGTGAGTATGCATTTCATGTTGAATTCTTTTGAACCACCTTGTTTGTGTGTTCCATTGCTTGTAAATGGATGCTTAGGTGAAATAAACATCATCTAAACATTTCCCACACTTTTCGCAAAGACAAGTAAATCAAAACAAATAAAATAAGGGAATGGTCATTTTGACCAATTTAACTCCCATGCCTACTTTGGCTGTCTCAAACTTTCAAAACCTAACATAAACTTTTCTGGATCTTTGCACCCCTTGATTATACTCATAACAAAGTATCAAGGCCCACTTTGTGATCATCCAGAAACTTTCAAATGCATAGTTTAAATGACAATTCAAAATTGAATCTTTATCATATGGGAAGATCCCACTTTTTCAAAAACCACTCAAACAAGCTCAACTTTCAAAACCTAAGCATCTGCAGACTCACCAGCACCAACCTAGCACACCCACCAAAAATCTTTTCAAAATTCAAAACTTGAGTTCTTGCGGCCATTTCATAAAACAGGTTGCAGACACAAATCAAACAAAATCCAAACACTATTCTGAGCAGTGATTGAAGCCTAACTTGTTCCCTCTATGGTTGCAACTAGGTTTTAGTAGATCATCTAGCTCAATTGCACACCCATAGCATCCCTGTAAGCTAGGCAATGCCATCAATGGTGAACAGCCGAAGCTCACCATGCCACCCAAGTGGAGACAGCAAGCTAGGAAGGAAACTAGCTGTGCCAACCTTGTCTGGGAGATTACCCATGCCTCACCTCCCCCTCTCGACCAGCCCTGCCTAGAAGACGTCAAACACAGCACCCAGGAACGCCGCGCCCGTGCCTCTGTCAACCATGCCGAGCATGCGCCAGAGCGCCACGCTTGACCGAATCCCACAGACCGCGCGCCGCCCTCGCCGTGTACATACATGATCGCCACCGACCCATGACACCGCCAGACATCCCTGTTCGCCGCCCCATGCCGCACAACCACCGCTCGCCGTCGAAGACGCCGCCTCTGCCGCGCAGAGCATCATGCGTTCCAGACCAAACCGCACCGCCCCTACACGCACATTAAAGCTGTAGAGCATCGCCAGGAGACCAACAAGCGATCGCCACCGCCAGCCATGTCGCCACCGTCGCCTGCCCATCCCGTTCGGTCTCGTCGTCGCGACTATAAATAGAGGCCACCCCCAGCCGAATTGAGCACACCATCTCACTCCCCTCTCCTCACTGATCATTCCACCCCGTTCCCGGAGCAAGGCGAGCAACGCAGCATTGGAATTTCACCGGAGCCCGCCGCTGCTGGAGAAGAAGGGAGCTAGCGATTGGAGCCGCCCCAGGAGAAGCTGATGGTACCAGGAGGTTCGCCGTCGTCGACTTCGTCGTTCGCCCGCCAGGCCGACCCTCGCCTGAACCCCGGTGAGCCACCAACGACCCCCACTGGACGCGCTAGGTTTCTGTCTCACCGGCGTTGCCCAACGTCGACGATGACCCTCAGCCGTTGGATTAGAACCGTATCGAACGCACCACATCGCCCCAAACCGCCGCACTTCGTCTCAGCGACGTGGGGACAACCACTTAAGCAGCCCACGAAAGCACTGTGCTTAGCAGGATGGCCCAGTATCGCTTCCCGCGCAGCCCAGTTATTTGAATTAAACCTTTTCCATTTTATTTCAAACACACTTCTGTACCCAGTTTTAAAAATCAACCCAGGTCGATTCAATGCACCAAATTGAATGAAACTAATTTTTTTAGAAAGGTCTTGAAATGCTGAATCCAAGAGCATTGGATTCAAACCATTTGGATCTGTAGATCATCCTTGGTAAAAATAACAAGGCAGAGGCTTTTCTGCATTCAAACATTTTTCAAATTCAAACCATAATAGATTTTGAGTTGAATCCAACTCTCAAAAATCACATTTGACCATACCTTTCAGAATATATAAAAACATATAGGTTTACTTACAGAAATAATGTTCAAGTAATAAAAGAATGCCACATAGGAATTTCTAGCCACTTTAATTAAATAAAATAAAAGGGTAAAACCTTATTAAATTGTGACACCACTTTAAATCATATTCCCATGGACTAAAATATGTGGTGATGACATGTGTCAACATGATCCCTTGTTTGGTTTGGAGAATAGTAAATCTTAAGTAGTTTTTCAATGAGTAGAAATTACTTTTCTAAAAATAAAAGGAATTAAACCAAGCCTTAATCTTGTAATGTTAGTGATGATGCTAGATCATCTATAGGACCCTTTTGTGTGATGATTGCAAGTAGTTAAGTATTGTTTGGTGATTGTGCACATCGTATTTATTTATAGACGCTAGTACCGACCAAGGATACGAGGAGGAAGGAGGATTCTATGAAAAAGAAGCCGAGGAGAACTTCAACCACTGCTCTGCACAAGGCAAGCTAGCACTTGCAATTTATAAAGCTTATACTGATATTGTGCAAGCCCATACTTGCAAGCCTTACTAATGAAGTTGACCTATGCAAGCTAATGCCTGCTTGTTACCATGCTAACTATATGCCTTAAGCATATGTGATCTTACCCACTTGATAACCCAATCCTAGTTTTATTTGCAAGCTGCTACTTTATTTATTTATTAAAGCTTTAACTTAGAGTTGACTTAAGTGACTTATAGATCCTAGAAAGATATATTTGAAGGTTGCATAAAGAGCATAAAATTTTGCCTAAGTTAGAAACCTTGATATCATCCCAAGATATAAGGTTGTACTTAGTTGAAACTCCACTAGTTTACCACCCCTCATTAGTGCTACCCCCACTTGTAGATGCTAGTGCTAAGCATAAAACTTGATCAACTTTAGATGGGAATACTTGGTGAAAATGGTTATGAAAACCTTAGAATGATGGATCATTCTACTGAGATGTTTTGACATGTGTTTCCGAACACCAGATGGTTTTGGTGGTGAAAATGTTGAGGCATGAGCCTTAGCCCTTTATAAAACTGATGGTTGTCTGGATGCGATACCATTCCAATTTTATCGTACAACCACAATACCAGAAGATTGGGTAGGGCTTGACTAGTAACTTATAAACCTTAGTATTAGTTCCCTCATGGCCAAGGTCTGAGCTGAGGCTACCTTGTGAAGATTGTCCACCTGTGCAGTACCCAAGATGACAGTTGGTCATGGTTGGGAGGCCAAACTCACAAGAGAGGTGCTTATACTTGGGCGTGTAATTGAAAGGTTAGGATTGATTATCCGCTTACTGAGTATGGTGAATTCAGGATTTGTTCCTGACGGATGTATCGAATGTTGTGGTGAAAGTGTACAATCTCTGCAGAGTGTCAAACTATTCGAATAGTCAGTCGTGGTTATGGACAGTTGGAGTGGCCATACTGTTCCCCCGTCAGATGTTTTCAAAATGACTTGTGAAATGAGTTGATACTTTGACTTGACCACAACAGGGTTGTGCTATGAAATACAAGTTCCCACTTAGGTGTTTATAAACTTCAACTAGCTCTCTTGCTTCTTAACTTAGTAGAGATAAATCTGGCCTTTGCAAAACAACCCTAGAGCCTAGTGTCCTATTATCCAAAAACCCTTTTACTTGTTAGTATTAGTTTGCGAGTACTTAAAGAGTACTCATGGCTTTGTCCTGCTATCCCGTGGCGGACTATGAAGAGGAGTACCTGGAGGATGGACCCCAGGAAGGTTACGACAACTAGGATCATCTCCCATCGTCAGCATTACATGTGACCCCGAAGATGGAGCTTCGCCTACGCTACCGTTATTATTACGTATTCCGCTGCTTGAAGTTGTATTAAGAACTGGATCATGAGATCCCTATTGTGTAAGACCTTATATATGGTTTGTAATGGATGATGTACTTTGGTATCCAATTCTGTTATGTCTCGCAAAAATGGTAATCCTGGGATTGCGATGTATGGCATAACAGGCATCTGGGATTAAAAATCCGGGTGTTGACAGAACATCTTTATAGTCACTGTAAATGCTAACACACCTCTGTCTACTGATGACTGCAAGTGCACAAATCGTTTGTATCTAGTTTTGAAATAAAGATACCAATCCCACAGGGAGTAGTAGGCGAAAGACTAAAATGGTCTTAATTAAAACTGAGCGAAGTACTTAAGGAATAATTTTAAGATGCAAGAAAAGTAGAATTGTTTTGGGGTTTTTGGTTGAGTGAAACAGTAAAGTAAAACTTAATGCAGAAAATAGTAATTGCGTATGTAAGAAAGATTGAAACTGCAATAAGGGAAAGGCGTTCTCAGGGAGTGGTGTATACACCTCTAGAAATTTAGACTAAGTGATCAAGATTATTATAACGAATATTCTCATGATATGCATGCATGTGGGAGGAGCTCCATATCTGGATGATTAGGCAGCAACCACTTCTCACACCATCCTTCATAACCACAATTGACAGATAAACAACATCAATCGTATTATCCCGCTATTAAGGGATTTTTCCCGCGGCATGGACATGGCTTAATGAGTTCTCCTTGCTTCCCCAAGTTAGTACATAAAGGATGACAGCGACTTTATAGTCACAGTAAGTGCTATCATCCCTCCGTCTACCAACAAGTAATCCCCTCCATCAAGTCCCCATGAGAGGAAAATATTAAGGAGGTGCACAACTCCCAACATGAAGATGAAGACAATTAACACATACATATAATGATGTATAACATAATAATCCCTATTTAACCTCAATAATATACTAGGGTTTATCCATCTCCACAAGAACTAATGATCTACTCAGACATGGAGGCAAACAACATCATGACAATGGTAATGAAAATGATTATCGATGAATAGTACTTGTATAAATCCACAACTAGTACAAGAATTATAACAAGATCTACATGGGATGGATGGAAATGATGGTGGTGATGGAGATGTAGCGGTTGATGAAGAAGGAGATCGATGCCTTGGCCTCCTAGATCTGCTTAGGGCGAAGATGGATTCCTAGGACAAGTTCCCACCTCCAGATCCCTTCTGGAGGTGAGGTTTTCAGAGATTTCTGGGTGTTCTGTATGTTGTCTCTTTGATCCAGTTACACGAGGTGAAACTATTTGAGGAGGCGGAGGTGGCACGAACTATACGGCGGCAGCCCGTATAGTTGGTCGTTAAACCTTCTGTCTCTTTTGCTCGCTTCGGGTTTTCTTCTGGTATTATTAATATTTCACAAATAAGAAATTTACGTAGTTTTTGGCTCCTTTTCACTCTAATATAACTGGTCCAGGAATTATGTCCATCGGATCCATCATGTGATCTGATCCAGGTGAAAATAAACATAAAAAGTTCTTTCGAACGCTGTAAAATACCAAGATTCTACATCTACAATGCAAAATATAATCTATAACATGATGCAAATATGTACTCATCAACTTCTCCAAGCTTAGACTCTTGCTCGTCCCGAGCAAGTTTATCTTAATGGATGTGATCCTCATATTCATGAAGCTGAGTCAATAAAATAAATGAGGCAGTTGCAACATGTATTTATCATAAAGGATACATATAAATGAGTTCATGAATAGTACCTTACTCGAACCATCTGAATAATATTAGCAGGCTTACACACCTTAGTAATTAATAGTTCACAAAAGATTATTGTCAACATGATGTAAAAGTATTCGGTTCAACCGAATGAGTTAGTGAGGTAGTTCCAAGTGTTTTTGGATTTAACATATTCACATGGGATTCAAAATCTCAAACATCTCTTTGTCTTACTACAATATAGTGGTATATGCCTATTTGCTCTTTGCACATTCGCTCCTTTTCTTCTTTTTCTATATATATTTGTGCTCACACTTTTGTTTAAGTGTTTTGCAAAGGAGCTAGCCATATATTTCACTTAATGTAGGAATTTCATGTTGGGCCACGAAGAGATAAAACAAAAACTTTTTCCTCTAACATGGTGATCCCAAGATCTAGCTGAGGTAGAAGTCCACGAGGTTTACCACTAGACGCGCGGTTGCAGATTACTGATGTAGCGCGTTAGTTGATGCAGTGCAGTCCTTGCGATCTCGATCCAATCAATGATCGTCCAAGCGCTGATGGTACAACGCCTCTGCTGGTGTCCACACGTACGAGGAGGAGCGCCGATGGTGAACTGCTAGGTTCAGTACGACGGCTGGACTGCTGTGGAGCTAGGGTTTCCAACCCATAGAATGACCTAATCGATCAACCCTCCTTGGTTTCTGCGCTCCACTATATATAGGGAGTAAACATGGGCTCCACTCACTCGTGGCCCATTCACTAAAGCACATATAATATTAGTCCCCATGAGTCTGACTCACTGACTCAGTCCAAATTCGGCTCGGGTCCAAGCCAACCAGATTTCCGGTTCAGATCTAATCCGAACTTGCTCCCGCTCTTAAGTGTGTGACCCCACAGGCACATGTCTACTTGGAAACGATTGGAGTCCGACTCTCAATCGATCAGTCGGTAGCGGCTCCTAGCAGAACGTGCCGACTCCCAAGTACCAAAGAGTCATGAAGACTTGCCTTTCCAATGCTACTTACGTCCGAGTCCCTTTTGCCTCACGATATACCTTGTCAGACTATAGGCGAATATTTGTCATCCCTTAAATAGTATGACTCTCTTCTCGATCCGAGATAAGTGATTCATCCGACTAACTCTTAGTCGATCGCCTCGGTTAACACTTAGCCGAGTCATGCATGGCCATGCTTTCTGAATCATATCATCCGAGAGGGCCGAGAGAATATCTCGCCAAGTGGAGGGGCAAAATCCCATCTTGGTTATTCACATCATGCAGCTTGATTCTCAGTCGACCCGAACTCTACCTTTATAACTGCCTAGTTATGGATCATCGTTTGACAGAACCTAAGTCGGTGATCCTCAACTCGGACTATGCAATAACCTCAGGTCTAAGGATTACATTAATTGAGATATACAAATGACAACTTGTTCGTTGTACCTCAACATGGGTTAATCCGACTCGCTAAACTTTTTGTCCGAATCCGTGTAAGTCATAATAGCATCTCCATGACCATGACAAGTGGAACCGAGTCATCAAGCCGACCTTCACATTGGTCTAAGTTGTGTGTCCAGCACAACCTCAATGACCAAGGATATTTAGTACAAACAACATGAATGCATAGTTCCACAACTGAATCACATATTCAATGATACACATCAGATGTTTATATAAGGAAAACTTAATATCTTTATGAATACAATGGGAAATATCATCATACATGATTGCCTCTAGGGCATATTCCCAATATTTCAAAGTTTAACGATCTCAATTATCAAATTCCAAATATATATGGAGCATCTTTATAACTTGAGTATTCTACCTCAAACTTGTTCCCACTCTATTTGATAGCACTTATAATTTCTCCTTTGTTCAAGGTTTTTATTTTTAATCTTAATTGATTAGATAGTTTCTCCTTTTTGTAAATCAAACAATTGACCTACAACATATTGATCAAATTATATTTATATGTTCCATTAATACCAATGGTGTGGAAGAGTCCTATTGCTATCATCAAGTGCAAGTAAAATCATACTCAAGTCATTCATATATCCAATTAAACAAACTCAAACTCAATAATGCTCCATATATTGTAATAAACTCAGAATTTCATAAGAGGGATTGACTATTACCGAAGGGAATCATAATGATGCAATCTTTATTTCTAAACTCGAACTAATGAGAAACTAAAAAGTAATAAACTTATGAGATTGATTACAAGGTTTTAGACATATCCCCAAACTTGGAATCAAGCCAGGCGGGATCAAATAACTCCTTGTTGGTACCTATTCCTCCTCCTGGGTAGGAACAGCATCGCCTTCCTCTTATGGGTTGCTAACTTTAGCCACGCTTGCGAGGCGGATGCTGAGCTTGGCCATGTCGTATTGAATCTTCAAAATTTTCCTATTAAGGAATTTCTTCTCATCTGTCAACTCAAAAACAGTTTTAATCAAGAAACCAACTCTACCATCAAAGTCACTGGACTTTTTCTCAAGGTCTTTTCTCATCATCCAGTAGGAGTCAATCCCTTCTCCAATAGTTTCAATGCATGCCTTTGACGCTTTCTCCAATTGATATATCTTATCATGAATCTCATCTTGCCGCACCTCTTTGGGTTTAAGAGGTGGTGGGCTAAGAGTAGGTTTATAATAAGATTTAAAAGTTGTGGCGGTAAGGATTAGGGAGATACTCATGCTTGCTCCTTCTCTGATCTGATTGCCGCATCATCTCCATCCTTTGTGGGAACATGTCCTCCCAATTTGGGAGAGGCTTGTTCTCCGAGCTGGATGACGATGATGCTTCTTTTGGTTCCACCTCCTTGATCCTGTTCACGGGCTTCTCTTCCTTCTTTTTCCAAATCCTGTTGTCATGGAAAGGCTGCATGGCTTCGTTGCACGGATGTTGTTAGAAGGGGGTGTATGGATATGGCGATGTTTTTTCGAGGCTGGAGGCTGTAGTTTTGTGAAAACTTAATGAAAAAGGTTAGATGCAACCGTGTTTAAAAGTGGATGTTGAAAACCCTAGGCGCCAGGCTTAACGAGTAACTATACGGGTGCGGATCATATAGATCCCGTCATATAGTTGCAAACCAACTATAGATTTTTTTTATTATCTAAGGCGGTACCAACTATACATACGCAACTATACGACCAAAATATTCTTCCCACCATATAGTTGGTCGTTAAACTCTTTGTACCCTGGCATAAAAATTTGATGATGCAGTAAATAACTATACAACCGCAACTATACGGCTAGAAATTTATTTCCCGCCGTATAGTTGGTCGTTAAGGTTATAGTATACATCAAAATTTATCTATTTCTTTGATAATTCTGTATTAGTATGGAACTTAATGAAATACCAAGTTTTGACAGAAAAATGGCAACTTAAATTTTTGACCAACATTAACATTCATTGAACGAGATTTTTATCATGACCAAATTTCATTTATTTCACAAGATCTTCAAGTGTTCCTTTATTCAATGTCGAACTTAGCTAAAACTTACTTGAAAATTTAAAACTTACTCGTCCCTTTATTTCACATGGTTTGCCTCCCATGAAGCGCTCTTTTATGGTCTATAGCTTGACCATAGTGTTTCTCACTTCGTCTCGATCTTGTCCTTCTTCGAGTTACCATTCCTTCCATATTTTTGCTCAATCAACACTTCTGGAGTAATTATTCATAAGGTGATTGCACTTATATATTATTTTGCACGATAATGCTTCAAGCATTGTCCATTTACTATCCATGAAAGAGAGGGTGTTTTCGCCTGGATCTTCACTGCTCCCGATCCATAAGCCTCTTCAACTATATATGTGCCTTCCCACTTTGATCTGAGCTTCCCTAGAAACAACTTAAGGCAAGAGTTATAGAGCAAAACTTTATCTCCATTTTTAAATACTTTATCCTCTATTTTTCTATCATTGCATTGTTTTACTTTTTCCTTAAACAATCAAGCATTTTCATAAGCCTCACTCCTAAACTCATCTAAAGCATGTATGTCTACTAGACGTTTTTCTCCTGCTGCTTTAAGATCATAGTTTAAGCTCTTGATTGCCCAAAAGGCTCTATGTTCCAATTCTAAAGGTAGGTGGCATGCCTTACCATATACCATTTTATATGGTGTCATACACATGGAATTTTTAAATGTAGTTTGGTATGCCCAAAGAGTGTCATTTAGATTGTATGACCAATCTTTTTTGATTTATCCACCATCTTCTCGAGTATGGTCTTCAGTTATCTATTAGAGATTTCCACTTGACCACTCCTTTGAGGATGATATGGTGAAGCAACACGGTGAGTTACTCCATATTTGCTAAGGATTTTCCTGAAAGTTCCTTTCATAAAATGAGAACCACCATCAGTAATTAAAAATCTAGGAACTCCAAACCTGGGAAATATGACATCCTTGGTCATCTTCAGGGAAGTAGCTGCATCTGCATGATTAGTTGGGATAGCTTCAACCCATTTAGTAACATAATCAACAACAACAAGAATATGAGTGTAGCCATTTGATTCTATAAAAGGTCCCATGTAATCCATTCCCCATACATCAAATGGTTCAATTATAACACTATAATTCATTGCCATCTCTTGTGTTCTGCCTATATTACCTCTTCTATGGCAAGCATCACAATATTCCACATACCTTTGTTCATCCTTGAACAAGGTGGGCCAATAGAATCCAGATTGAAGTACCTTTCTTGCAGTTCGCCTGCCTGCATGATGTCCTCCATATGGGCTGCCATGACAAGCTTGAAAAATTGCATTCATTTCATGGTTAGGAACACACTTTCGAATCATTCCATCAGGTCCATGATGATAAAGAAACATATCATCCCAAAAGTAGTGTCTGAGATCATTAAAGAATTTCATTCTTGTATTTCTTGTCATACCAGGAGGTACAAATTTCACTCCTAGATAATTAGCATAATCTGCATACCACGTATCAACTACTTCAATTTTTGCTAAGTATTCTCCCGAAAATGACTCATTTATAGGTACGGGGTCGGTAATTATTCCCTCCATCCTAGATAGATGATCTTCTACCGGATTATCCTTACCCCTCCTATCTACTATTTGTAAATCATATTCTTGTAGTAATAATACCCACCTAATCAACCTAGGTTTTGCATCCGTTTTCACAAGAAGGTGATGCAAAGCTTGGTGATCTGTATGACTTATTACTCTAGATTTAATAATATAAGATGTAAATTTGTCATAGGAAAAAATTATAGCAAGGAACTCTTTCTTAGTAGTAGCATAATTTTTCTGAATTTTATTAAGAGTCCTACTAGCGTAATGAATAACATTTAAATTCTTCCCGTCTCGCTGTCCTAAAACAGCTCCTAAAGCATAGTCACTAGCATCACACATTATTTCAAAAGGTTCATACCATTTTGGAGATTGCATGATAGGTGCTGAAACTAATTTTTCCTTAAGATTTTCAAAAGCTGGAATGTAGTCATGATCTAGATAGAATGGATTTTCTTTACCAAGAAGGTTAGTGAGAGGCATAGCTATTTTAGAAAAATCTTGTATAAAACGCTTGTAAAAACCTGCATGTCCCAGAAACATTTTTAAGTTTTTAATGTCTTGAGGTATGGGAAGATTTTCTATAGCACTTATATTGGTCTTATCTATCTCTATACCTTTTTCTAAAACCTTATGTCCAAAAACTTTACCTTCTCTTTCCATGAACCAACATTTCTCCAAATTTAAAACTAAGTTTGATTTCCTACATCTCTACAAAACCTTTGTTAAATTGTAGAGACAATTACCAAATGCTGTTCCACAAACAACGAAATCATTTGTTAGAACTTCCATAGTTTTATCAACAAGATCATCGAAGATTTTTAAAACACATTCTTGAAAGGTTGTAGCTGCATTACATAAGCCAAGCGGGATTAATCTATAAACATAAGTACCATAAGGATATGTGAAAGTTGTTTTCTCTTAATCTTCAGGATGTATAGCTATTTGAGAATAACCGGAATAACCATCAAGAAAAAAAATAAGAATTATTGCTTAGTCTTTCTAAAATTCTATCCATAAGCGGTATAGGTTTATGATTTTTCTGTGTCTCACGATTTAGCCTTCTAAAATCGATGTACATACAATACCCAACAATATGCATTATAGGGACTAGATCACCATCCTCATTCATAGCAGCATCAAGACCCCCATGTCTTGGTATGCAATGAGCTAGGCTAACCCACTTACTATCAGAAATAGGATATATTATGCCGGCATCTAATAAGCGTATAACTTATTTTCTTACTACTTCTTTCATTTTCGGATTAAGCCTTCTTTGTGTGTCAACTACTGGTACAGCATCTTCAAGCATGGTAATCTTATGTGTCACAATGGATGGATCTTGTAAGACCCCACCTTTATAAAGGTAAAGGCCCCTGTGATTGCAATGCTAGTCCCTAGATCAAATGCTAGCATCCACAGTTTAGGATGAAGTACACAGATACAAAGGTATTTATTACATTCTTCATTCCAGAGATAAACATAGTCTTTACAACTCAATAGCCAAAGGCTAGTATTTCCTCTTTCTTTGGTCCTGTTTGTACAGTGCTCTATAATATAAAATTACACCGTAGGGGATTACCCTACGGTAAAAGTGTCAAAAAATAGCCAAAGGCTAGTACAAGAGTTCAATTCATAAGTAAATAAAGTAAAGTCTTCATCTTCATGTGCCACAGGCAAGCATGTTGAGTGTAGACTCATAACCCTAATCCTCATCAGAGTAACCTGCAACATCATAAGTTACAGCCACAGTGGGTCAATACACTTGGAATTATATTGGCAAGTGATACCATAGTAGAACAGTAGTTTTTAACATCTATATGAATTTGGCTTGCTTTGCTCAAAGGGGATTTTTCCTATTAGTTGAAAACACTAAGTTTTTGTTTGAAAAAAACTCCCAAGGAACCACCAATAGACATTGGTGAACATTTACCCTTATTCTACCACAAATTTTAACTTAGAAATTGGGATGAGGAGATCCTTGATAGCTTCAATGTCTTTGATCATCACACCATAGCCATCCCCTCCGTTTGTCCCAATTATTGTCACTTTGGGGCCTTTGGATCGGGAAAATGATATGTGTACACAACTTGCAGATAAGATCACAAAAACTACTATCATAATGATTCAATAATAAGTTCAGATATGAGATCATGGCACTCGGGCCCTAGTGACAAGCATTAAGCACAACAAGTTGCAACAAAGTCAAATAACACTAATAGAGATACTAGGCACTATGCCCCTAACAGATCTTATTCGATTACATGATAGAACTCATCCAATCCCTACCATCCCCAAGCCTACAGCGTGGGATTACTCACTCATGGATGAGGGAAACATCGGTGGTTGATGGAGATGCGTTGGTGATGACGATGACGATGATCCTCTCCAAATTCCCCGTCCCGACAGGGTGCCAGAACGGAGTTTCTGGATCCGAATCTTGGTTTCTGGTGGCGGCGGTGGAGCGGAACTCTTTCTAGAAAACTATCGAACCCTCCTATGTTTTTAGGTCAGAAGGCAACTTATAGGTGCAGAGGAAGGCCGCTGCCTGGGGTGGCCAAACCTGGGCCCGCGCCTGGGGTGGGTCTGGCCCCCAGGTCTCCTCTCTGTCTCCCCTTCTGGCTCCGTGGATCTTCTGGTGAGAAATAGTTTTTGGCATATTTTCCAGGATTTTTCCTGATAGTTCATTTTGTGCACAAAAACAAGACACTAAGGTAATTCTGCTGAAAACAGCGTCAGTCTGTGTTAGTTGTATCCAAATAACACAAGTTTAGAGGAAAAACAATAGCAAAGTGTTCGAGAAAGTAGAAGCATCAACCAACATCACACACTCATCTATATATCATGTTCGGTCAGTTCTTTGTATATCCATTGTTTTTGCTTTCTCTTTGGTTTTTGTTGCTTCTTTCTAAAAACCCAAAAATACCAAAAATATTTTTGTTGTTTCTCTTGGTTTGTTTCTTTGTTTCTTTTCTTTGGTTTGCCTTAAAAGAAAAATCCAAAAAGATTTTGCTTTGTTTAGTTTGCTTTGTTTTTGTTTGGTTTTTCTTTGTTTGCTTGTTTCTAAAAAATCGAAAACACCAAAAATATTTGTTGTTCTTCTTTGGTTTTGTGAGTTCTTTGCAGGGTTCAGCCGTCCTCAGTGGATTTTGGTTTCATGTTAATTATTCAAGTCACACAAGTTAAGGGCAATAATGAAGATTAAGACAACTCGAGGTGTGGTAAGAGGCTGGTAACGAACTCTATTTGTTTCATTCTTGTACATATACTCTTCATTGTGAGCATGCTTAGCCTGTTTGTGTAAGGTGTATGTCATTATGGATGCTTAGTAGTTATTGCTTGTCTATGATTAGCTTCAGCTTGCTAATAGTTTGTAGCATGTCATATGAATGTTTGCTTGCATTGTTTTATTCATACTTTGATATGATATTGTGGTATCCTCCTCTGACTGTTCATGTGAATCGACTTGGCACATGCTCACGCATCCATATGACTAATCAATAGTCAGTAAGCCTCGATGATTTATTTTGCCTCAGAGTTCTTGTATCACTTTCATGCCATAATTAGTCCTGTTTTGTTGCAAGCATGATTATGAAAGCTATTGCTCTCTTGTTTGTCGCTCCCTCTCTATTGCTAGCCTTCACTTGCACTGAGTATGTGCTCTACCTGTGCTTCCAACTTCCCAAAACCAATATTGCCAGCTGTGTCCACCATACCTACCTATTAGCATCATTTGCTATTTTAGTGCATATTCCATATGCCGTGTTTTCTTCCAAAATAAAAATGTTTGTCTGTTTTGAGAAAGTTAGTTAGTAAAGCTCTCACGAACTTGATGGCACACTTTATTCCTTGCACTTAATAATCCTGAACCATTGTGACTAGTCCATGAAAGTTATATGCTTGGTAATTATATACTGGGAGTCAGCAGAACCGTGCTGTCACAAGGAACGCTTTCAACACTTTTTGGATATCTCATCCAGTAAATTCCTTGCTCTTTTGTTTACGGATGTCCACGATGTGAAATAAAAGGGGAGGTTGTGAGTTCATGGAGTTTATACATTGTGTTAGAGAAATGCCTGGGCCGCTAGCTTAATCCATGCCTAATCATGGGGGAAACTTGCAGCATCACTATGATGAGCATCTATGAAGCGTCCTCAATAAAAATCTATGCATATGGTAAATAAAAATATTGCTGAGATGTTCATTGTCTGCTTGCCTTGTCATTTTGGTTATGGGAAAGCTCCTGTACCATATGCAAGGGGTACCCCGTTGGCGGTTCTCGATGATATGCATGTATTTACAATGACAAGAACCTTAAGGTGACCAAAGTTGAGTAGAATGCGGAGCCACCCTCGTACTCAAGGGACTTGGGATTTCCAGTCTATGGTCTGTCAAGCATATGATTCAGAGTGGACCTCACTTTCACCTTAACCACATGAAGATTCCTATGATAGGGGCAATGAGAGCTCAAAGCTAATGAGTACCTTCCTTTCAGCATTGGAAAGCCTTTGAAACCTTTCAAAACTTTTTTCACAACCTTGTTGAGTCACCACTTGTTCTATGAGCACCTTCTTGAGAGAATAGTTGTCTGTCACATCCCAAGATTTTCCAAATCTTGTAATGTGAAAAACAAATGAATAAAATAAAACTTTGTTTGATTTTCAGGGCCAGAAGAAACTTTTTGAATCCAATTGGAAATCTTCAAACCTATTTGGATCAAATAAATCCTAAAGGGATTTAAAAAGGTAAACATTTAAATAAAGGAAAATAAAAAATATTTTGGAATTACTATTTTGGATCTTTTAAATAAAAGGATTTGGTTTTCAAAAGAATTAGAAGTTTATAAATAAGGATTATTTTATAGAGTCAAATTAAACTTTGGCCAAGCTCATGAAATGAAAAGCTTTGTTTTGATAAAAATAGTAAAGGTTTATTTTAAAATAAATTAATAAGGATTTAATATCCAAGTTTTATTAATAAAGGTTCTACTATTTCTAAAACATCAAAACTTATTTATTTGTTTAAAATAAGTTTTCCAAGTATTTTATATTCCCAAATAAAAACCTACTGAATTGGTTTTGAAAATAATTAGATTTCAAAAGGAGTATTTAAATAAAACAAATCCTATTTTGATTTATTAAAACAAGGTCTATTTATTTAATTAATAATGGACCCTAAAATAAAATTATTATTTTGGATTTGGAATTTTGGTTTATGTTACTGAACAGAACCAAATCCAAAGTTACAAAGTTTGGTGATTGTTTGATTTGAGTGTTGTTTGGTTGTTTGAAAATTCAAAACAGAAATAGGAATTAGAAAAAGAAAAGGTTTCAGGAAAGAAAAAAAAATAGAATGTGGTCGACCTAACCCAGCAGCCCAACAAGGCCCAGAACCAGCCCAGCTCCCCCTCCCCGAAGAAAAATGATTTGCACGCAGTTTCTAACCCGAACAGACGCTGACCGGTGGCCCTCTTCTCCCTCTCATTCCTCGCTGACAGCAGGGACCCACACAGCCAGCTCACTCCTATTCTTCCTCGCGACGACCACGCTGGCCGTTTCTGCCAGTGATTCCGCGGCTTCAATTCACCTTAATGCCGCACCTTAACCTCGCTGCGACCATGTCCTATTAATCGCCAACGTCTCCTCCTCCTTTCCCCTCACACGCCACTCCCTCTCTGCCCCGAGGCTGCCTCAATTTGAGCTCGCAACGCCACAGCTCCGACCACCGTCCTCCCTCGATTTCGGTCGAGCCTCACCACCCCATGCCTCCCCGAACACACGAGCAGACTCCCCACTCCCAGACGCTCCTCCCAGTACCCTCCGTTCAACCGCGGGCGCCCCAGAGCGTCGACTACGACAAGCCTCTGAGCGCCTCCGCGTCTGTAACTTCTCCGGCGAAGTCTCCTGGTAAGTCCAGACCGCCCCAAGCCTTCTCCTTCATGCACGCGTCTTCTCTGTGATCTCCTGCATCTGACCATACCCTCTGTTTGCCTCCTCGTGATCGATAGCGTCGCCTTCGACCGCAAAAAGAACCACCCGTCGCTAGACCCTACTCCGGCGAGCAATCCACCGCAACCTTGAGCGCCCCTTGCCAAGCCGACTGTACCTCGAGCATCACCACGTCCTTGCGACCTCGGTGAGCACCTTCCCTCCCCTCTTTGCTTCCTGTAACCGCCGTAGCACCACCGCCCGGCCGTACGCCGCCGCTAGCCACCGTCGGCGCCGCTCACTTTTGGTCAAGCATGCTAGCACCGTAGGATCTTGATCTGACGAACACGATAGATCCACTTAGCACCGAAGGGGTACGTGATCAGGACCGTGCGATCTATTTAGATCCAACGCGCCGTAGAGCCGATCCGGCCGAACCGGTACCAGCCAGTAGCGTTGCGACGCATGGCCAGTTTTTGGTTTAAAACAGATTTGAAAACAGATTTGAGTTGCAAATTGAAATCCCTATAACTTTTGATCCACACGTCCAAAAATTGCAAATTTGGTATCATTGGAATCAGTGGAGCAAGCCCTAGCCAACCATGCCTTTTGTTTAGCAAATAGTATCTGTTAGATTGTTGGTTTTTGCAGAAACTTTTGAATGCTTGTTTATATTAGGAAAATGATTCAAAAATGTTTTTGAGGTTGAAACCTTGGCAAATTGATTTGTGGTAAACTTACTGACCCTAGGAACCAACCCATGGTTTTGAAAATGAATTTGGTAAAATTTAGGATGGATTATTTGACTTAGCCCATTTCTAGCCAAATAAAATAATGGTTTTGTTATGAAAATGATTTTGGAGTAAAAACTTTGGGAAAATGTTTTGGACCAAACCTACTGACCCAAAACACCAAGTTTTGTGAATTAGCAACTCATTTGGTGAAAGACTTAAAGGTTTTGATTTGATAAAAATATTTTCCACCACATAAAATGTTGAATGGATTTAAAAATGGTTTATGGACAAAACCCTTTTGCAAATGATTTTGCCACTTTAGAAAATGACCATTTTGAACCTTACCAAGTTTAGAAGCCTAGTGGAGACCATCTTTGCAAATAGAACCATCCCTTGCATGCTTACATGCATGACTTAGTTCCCATTGTTTTATGTGTGTGAATTGATTGATTATTGGTTTGGAATGCTTGTTCATATTGTGTTTGCTTGATTGATTGTAGTGAAGTTAGAAAAGTGTGAGACTATCAAGATCAAGGAGTGAACCAACATTCCCTACCAAAAAGGCAAGTTACACTGTCATCTAAAAGTCCTACTATTTTCATTATACTTAGTGGATTTTGAAACATGCATGAAAACAGTTTTATGCTTATGCTATGCTAAATCCTAATAGGATACCCTATACATTCCTTAGTGAAAACAATGTAGTTGTTACATGCTTAGCCATGCTATATTTTGAAAGGAGATACATGTTTAAATTTTATGGGATTTGAGAAAAGGACTTGTGTTTTTATATAATAAAACAAGGACTCAATGAACCACCTGGGTGGCCAAGGATACTTTGAGTTTTGGAGAAGTTGGCAACAAAAGGAACCATGTCTATGGCAATCTCTTTGTGTTGTGCTCCAAAGGAAACCACCCAGGAAACTTAGAGATTGAACATGTTTCTCCAATTGTGGCTTTCGTGTGCAACCACATGCTATTATGGCTCTGGCTTAGTCAACTACATTGGGAAGACCCATGCATTGCCTTCAGTTTACTGGACATGGGGACCTGGAATCCTACATGGGTGCTGAAGACACGCTAGCAATGGTGTATGGGAGGACCCTTTGGAAAGACTTCGTCACATTCTCAATCTGCCGGTACTCCATCTTGGTGAGCACTAATCCAGTGGCCACTGGTGGCACAAAGATGGGATTGTGACATGTGGGTAAAGTGTGCAACTTCTGCAGAAGATAATAAAATCTAAGTACTTAGCCGTGTCCCAGGTTATGGACAATACTGAGCAACTAAAGTTTGAAGCTATGGGAAATCTCGACATTCTAATTTTTAAAAGAAAACTTTTAAGACTTGATGCACTTGGGGGTACCAAGGAGCTCAAGAGATTTTGATAAAACTTGATGCACTTGGGGATACCAAGGAGCTCAAGAGATTTTGATAAAACTTGATGCACTTGGGGTTACCAAGGAGCTCAAGAGATTTTGTTGAAAACTTGGGGTTACCAAGGTGTGCAAGGAGATTTTGTTAACATCTTAAACACTTGGGCTTTGCCAAGGGATTTTCAAAGATTTGATCAAAGTTTAAAAACCATTTTGAAGAGATAGGATAAAATATTTCTTTATGCAAATGAGCCCAAAACTCTACTTAGCCAAATATGCATGTAATGATAGGATCCACTTATATTCAACATAAAAGTGAAACTTGCCAATACTATTCCAAAGTATTGACCCTTGTGGCTGTAACTTGTATTGTTGCAGGTTTGATTGATTTTAGTGAAGATTGATTGATTAGGATTACAAAGTCTACAACCAACATCTGCCTGTGGCACTTTGAAGATGAAGGACCCCATGCTTATAGTTATTCCGCTGCAATGTATTGTAATAGCCAAATGAGCTATGTAAGATGTAATAAAATTATGTTATTCCTGGTTATAAAGTTATATTATGACCTTTGTTTCTTGATATTACATCTAAACTGTGGATGCTAGCTATTGATTCAGGGACTAGCATTGTAAACACAAGGGACTCCTTATATTGTTTAAAGGTTGGGACACTCCTTCTACATTGTCATTCTTGTGTTTGTTCCAAAACTTGGTTAATTATGTCATGACTTTGATGCTTGTATCTCTGGTATCTTTATCTCTAGTCTTCATGTGAACTTCAGAGGTGCCTTGGCATTTATATTGTGCTCTTCAAACAAAGGAAAGCGAGATACCACTCTATCATACCTTATTATGATCATTGCAATGTTGCTTATGTTTATGTTTCATGCTACTTATTATTATTGAGTTGGTTTCTCTTCATAGGTTGCAATGACTATTGAGTAGACTTAGTTGCATACTCTTTATTATGAATTGTCTAAACATCTACTCCTGTGCTGAGAATATTTACATCATATGAAGCAAAGTGTTCGTGAAAGTTCTTTTATCGCACTCAGTTTTCAACTGAATTGCTTGAGGAAAAGCAATAAGCTAAGCTTGAGGGAGTTGATACGTCCAAAACGTATCTACTTTCTCGAACACTTTGCTATTGTTTTTCCTCTATACTTGTGTGATTTGGATACAACTAACATGAACTGACACTGTTTTCAGCAGAATTACCTTGATGTCTTGTTTTTGTGCAGAAAATTAACTATCAGGAAAAATCCCGGAAAATATGCCAAAAACTATTTTTTACCAGAAGATCCACGGAGCCTGAAGGGGAGACAGAGAGGGGGCCTGCAGGGTCCAGACCCACCATAGGCACGGGCCCACCTGACCCTGCGCTTGGAGGGGGTGAGGCCACCCTAGGCAGCTCCTTGGCCTCCCTCTGCGCCTATAAGTTTTCTTTCAACCTAAAAACCAAGGGGGGTTTGATAGTTTTCCAGAAAGAGTTCCGCTCCGCCGCCGCCACCAGAAACCAAGATTCGGATCAAAAAACTCCGTTCTGGCACCCTGCCGGGATGGGGAATTTGGAGAGGATCTTCGCCATCGTCATCACCAATGCATCTCCATCAACCACCAATGTTTCCCTCATCCATGAGTTAGTAATCCCCCGCTGTAGGCTTGGGGATGGTAGGGATTGGATGAGTTATATCATGTAATCAAATAAGATATGTTAGGGTATAGTGCCTAGTTTCTCTTGTGCTATTTGATTTTGTTGCAACTTGTTGTGCTTAATGCTTGTCACTAGGGCCGGAGTGCCATGATCTTAGATCTGAACTTATTATTGAATCATTATGATAGTATTGTTTGTGATCTTATCTGCAAGTTGTGTACACATATCATTGTACGGATCCAAAGGCCCAAAAGTGACAATAATTGGGACAACCGGAGGGGATGGCTGTGGTGTGAGGATCACATGTGTTCACAGAGTGTTAATGCTTTGCTCCGGTGCTCTATTAAAAGGAGCACCTTAATTGCCAGTAGTTCCCTAGAGGCCCCGCTACCACGGGCTGGCTGGACAGAAGATGTTGTGCAAGTTCTCATTTCGAGCACGTATGACTATATTTGGAGCACATGCCTAGGATTGTTTAGTACTTGGATGCTAGTTATTATTTATCTGCAATGCCCTAGATCTTGAAGTTACATGTTTAGACTCGTCCATGCAACGCCCGTCCATTCATACCTATGCCTACCGCACTCGAATCCTACTGTTATCAAGCATTATTGCTACTGCTTTTATCATGTCTTATCTTGTTGCTTTGCTGTTGCTACTACAAACTGTTCCTACTGATAAACTTTTGTGGTCAAGAACTATTTCTAGGTGCAGCTGAACTGACAACTCAATTGTTAAGGCTTGCAAGTATTCTTTGGCTCCCCTTGTGTCGAATCAATAAATTGGGTAATACTACCCGTGAAGACTGTTGTGATCCCCTATACTTGTGGGTCATCACAATATTAAGAAAAGGTCTCCCAAGAATAATAGACATATTATCATCTTCAGGCATCTCTAGCACAACAAAATTAGTTAAAACTAAGAAATTATGAGCCACTTGAACAGGAACATCCTCACATATACCAACATGAATAGTAGTTGACTTATCAGCCATTTGCAAAGATATATCAGTTGGTATCAACTTTTCTAACTAGAGTCTCTTGTAGAGAGAAAAAGGCATAACACTAACTCCAGCTCCCAAATCACATAAAGCACTTCTAACATAATTATTCTTAATAGAGCAAGGGATAGTTGGAATACCTAGATCACCAAGTTTCTTTGGAACCTTACCATTGAAGGAATAATTAGCAAGAAAAGTAGAAATTTCCTCATTAGGAATCTTCCTTTTATTAGAGACAATACCCTTCATATACTTTGAATAAGGAGGAAACTTAATAGCATCAGTCAAAGGAATTTGCAAAAATAAAGGTTTCATCCACTCACAAAACTTGTTATAGTGTTCTTCCTCCTTTGACTTGTGTTTCCTATTAGTAAAAAGGCATAGGTTTTTATACCCAAGGTTCTCTCTCACTACCATGTTTATTAGCAATAAAATCTTCTTTAGTGTACCTAGTGTTCTTAGTGTGCTTCTCAGGTTCTTCCTCAATTTCTTCCTTATCAGGAGCATCATTTTTATCACCACTTTCAGTTTCAGCATCAGAGACATATATACTATTAGGATCTACAGCAGGTTCAGGTGGTTCCTCAACTATTTTGTGTTTCTTTTTCTTTCTCTTATGAGGACTACCACTACTTTCAACTTGTTGAGAATCCTGCTCAATTATTTTAGGGTGTCCTTCAGGATATAAAGGATCTTTAGTGGCTATACCACTCCTAGTTCTAATTCCATAAGCATGTTTATCTCCTAAGGCATTAACTAGCATATCCTTTTGTACCTTAGCAAGTTGATCAATTTGGGTTTGAACCATTTGAAAGTGTTTACAAAGCATTTTAACATCATTAGAAGTTCTTTCCACAATATCTTTCAACTCATTAATAGCTCTAGAGTTTTCCAATAAATGATTCTGAACTTATTTATTAAAATTACGTTGCTTAACGATAAAAGTATCAAGTTCCTCTAAGCATTGATCAAGAGGTTTAGCATAGGGAATATCACCTTCATTAAAGTGGAGAGAGTGTACCTCAATAGTAGATGAGTGGGGAATTGGCTTACATAATTATTCTATAGGAGGTAGATTCTTCACATCTTCAGCTCTAATACCTTTCTCCTTCAGGCATTTCTTAGCTTCCTTCATCACTTCATCATTTAATGCAATCACACTCCTCTTTATTGGTGTTGGTGTTGGAGTTGGTTCAGGCACAACTGATTCAGGAGTAGTAGGCTCAGGTGTATTTAGCTCAGTTGAAGTCCAATCAGCATAATTCTTGCTTATTTTAGCCATTAACTCTTCAGCATCTGTAGGAGTTCTTTTCCTGAAAACACAATCAGCAAAACTATCTAGGTATGTCCTAGAATCATCAGTTAGTCCATTATAATAAATATCAAGAAGCTCATTTTTAGGTAATGGACATCCAGGATGTGCATGAATCAAGGCATAGAACCTTCTCTATGAGTCAGGCAATTTCTCTTCTTCTCCCTGTTTAAAATCAAAAAGTTTATGCAAAGCAGCATGTCTAGCACTGAGAGGAAAATATTTCTGAAAGAAAGAAGCAATCAAGCAATCAGGTCTATCAATGGATCCAGGAGGTTATCTATTAAACCAAGCTTTAGCTTCCCCTTTTAGTGAAAAAGGAAAAATCTTTGTAACAAAATACTTGTGCATCTTAAAATCATCAGAGAATAAGGAACTCATAGTGGAAATCGCATTCATATGTGCCACAACACTCTCTTTTTCAGTCCCACAAAAAGGTTTTTTTCTCAACAATATCTAAATAGGATAGAATTTCATCTAATAAAAAATCAGAAGAAGGGAGATGGCAGCGCTCCCACCCCCTAGCCACCCATTGCCGGCGATCTCCCTCTCCGGCCATCCATTAGCCTTTTCAACCCTACCATTCTACTCCCCTCTCTGTGATCTACACGCTCATCCCCATGGAGGTTCTCATTCACTGGGATTTCTGACCTGGCCAAGCCCTGGCTGATCAGGTTTGTGCAAGGTTTGGATCTACGGTTCACTTCTCCCCCTCTGCCGGGGCCAAAGAATTCTTTCTTATGGTTTCATTCTCCTCGGCTTCATTTGCTTTATCTGAAGAATCTGTTGGTTTAGCACTCCAATGCTGCATTGGTGGTGTGGCTAAAGGTTTTAAGGTTTTCAAACTTAGTGATCGACGTTTTCGGTTTTCGGTGGCTTCAAATAAAGTGGGTCATTTTATCTATGGAGTCAAGGATCGGATCTGGCTAGACTTTGTTTGTCACTTCACTTTATTTCGTGGAATTCATCCAGATGCCTCAGGGTTTATTAATCAGTCTAATTGGTGTTACAATGAAGAGATTGTGGAGATTTCACATAAGAGTGCTATAAGAATTCATTCTGATCTAAATTTTCTCAAGGAAAGTGCTGCAAGGGATAATTAAAATTCACCAGCTCTGGAATTTTCTAAATTTGGGTTTAATCCTCCCAAGAAGAATAATGATGCCTCTATTCCTTCAATAGATTAGCAAGGTACAACTCTGTCCTACCCGATCATGATTCGTAATGGTGATGATCTATTTTTTGGTAGTTTCAATGATCCGATTCTGGTGGATCAGGTGGGAAAGGAAAGTTTTAAATTTGTGGGCCCAAACTTCTTCCATGATCTTTGTGAAAATCTAGGCCCATTAGTGCTAGAATTACTTGAGGATTTGCATTAGGCTAAATATTCAGAAAAGGATATGATGAATGTTGGGGATATGCTATATGGGTATCCTCATAGCATGTCTCTTATCCGACTAACCCAGGTGGCCCATAGTCGGTAGCATGGCCTATGGCCTGTTGGGCGGCCCAGTTAGGTGGATCCAGAAGGGAGGCCCATGCCGGATAAAGGAAGGCTACGGTGGAGTCACCAGCGTACCCGGAGCCTTGGAGTACAAGATACACAAGACTAGTGATAGACGGTGTAGGACTCTGTAACCTGTCCGGCTAGGACTTTTCCCTATAACCCTAGGATCTGACGACTATATAAGTCGGACCTATGGGAGCCTTTAGGGCACAACCTAGTATCATTTTACACACACCTCGCACAGCGAACCTATCTCTGTAACTCGGCGTATTGCCATTATAGTGATTTATAGCAGGAGTAGGATTCCGCCACCGTCGTGGGATCTAAACCTGGGTAAGATGTGTTACCTCGTACCCGTCAATCGTCCGCCTTACCCCACGTCTCTAAACACGCACTGTGAGGACCCCTCCATGGCGTACTCGTCGGTAATACCACGACAGTTGGCGCCCACCGTGGGGCAAGAGGCGCTTCAGGATCTTCAACGGGCGAGGACCAAGATCTTCGCGGGAATCAGCGAAACCGTAGCCATCGGCCGCGTTCTCTTCTCCAGCAACATTCCGATCGTCCCACCTGACGAGTTCTGGATCCCGGCGAAGACGAACCCTACGCGGTGTTCGATCGTTCCTATCGGAGACATCCACCTCTTCATCGGCGAAACCGACTCGGGCACTAGTTCCCTGGGAGTCGAAGGAACATCAAGACCCGCACGGACCGCCTACGGGCAGGATACGTTAGCGGAAGGATCGATGTCGGATCTCTCTTTGGAGTTTGCCGGCAAAGATCGGAAAACATCAAGGCCCGCACGGACCGCCTATGGGCAGGATACGTTCGCGGAAGGATCGATGCTGGATCTCTCTTTGGAGTTTGCCGGCAAAGATCGGAAAAATCCAAGGCCCACCCAAACCGCCCTTGTGCAGGATATAAAGGTGGAAGATCACTGCAAATCCGGCTTTCACAAGATCTGGACATCAGAGATCCAAATTCGTCGGCGTGGTTACCATCTTCGATCTGGCACGCTGCATTGAGAGAGAAGGCGAAAACCCCCGCGACTACCTTGCCAGATGGCTCCGTATACGGAGCGACCTAGCCAACTACCCCAATGATGATGCCATCTATCACTTTGTGTAAGGACTGGACCATGGCACGCTTCTCCGACATTCTCTAAGGCGGTAGCAGGCGTCAGGCCGACTTACCTTCGAAGGCATGGTGAACACTGTCAACAACTATGCGGAGGCCGAAGCGGCAGCTCAGACAGCGCTTGCGCTCATCGATGGAGCCCCTCCGATTCAGCCACCACCACCGCCTTCGGCCGCCATCGTCGCAGCAGCACCGCCACCTCCAGTCATCATCGAGGCCGTTGCACCTCCACCGCCCATCATCGAGGAAATCCTAGCACCCTCCGACTCTGTCATTGACGCACTTTATGCTGATTTTAGTGCAGATTCAGAGGAGATAGACTTCAGTCCAGAAGAGCTAGACTCCGCTATGCAGGAGATGGAGGAGGGGTACTCGTGCGACGAACAAGCTAACAACACCGTCATGTCTCGAGGGGTGTTCGTAACCATTGGGACGGCGATGGATGAAGATCAACCCGGGCAAGCTCCGCCTACCGCGCTGGAAAAGGGAAAGGGGCCACTTATTGCTGCTGACGATGATCGCGCAAAGGTCATGCCTCCTCCGCCTAACCCAGTGCAGCAGCCGCAGGAACTCGGCACCGTCCCGAGCAACAACAACACCGCAAACTTGCCGCCTCCAGCATCCATGTCGGCAGCAGCCCATGTTACTCCAGCTGATAGAGTAATGTACGACAATCTCCTCGTCGAGCCACTAACCGTCGCTCATATCCGGAACGTGACTCAGCTTGACGAGAAGCGCCAGCAGCTGCTGGAGGAAGCGCAAGCCATCGCGGAGCAAGGCGCTAAACTAGATCGCGATCTGGTCAACACGCAGAAGTCCATAGAGAAAGCTAGAGCAATGGAGGCCGAGTACAAGACCTTGCTACAGCAGCAAAAGGCTAAGAAAGCTCCGGCTCGCGTCATCAATGATCCTGGTGTACGGCGCAACCTAGGATGGGCTCCCTCGAAGCCGGCACAGGCCAAGCCATACATTGATAGCGAAGGCAAGCAGGTGATGCCCACCCCAATCCTTAACCTCGCCGTCGCCAAGACCCTTATGGAGCAGGATAGATCACCGGAGGCAATGGAACAAGTCTATGACCTAGTGGCCAAGGCGGTAAAGCAGCAGGAAAAGGCCACCTCTTAGAGGCTCGAGTCCGACCCAGCGCTCTGCCGATCTAGCCAGTACAAACCGCCAAGGGACAGATCTCCTCAGGATGTCGGATCGCGGACAGGTTCATCGGAACAAAGACGGAGGGACGCGCACAACAGGAAGGACGCTATCCCCATATCCTCCGACCATGGAGAAAAAGCTCAACCTCGTCGCCCGTCGCCACCACCCCGATCCCCCGACGTCACGAAGATTACAAGGCTCACAATCGTACGGATATGCCCCCACCAAATAAGTGCGGCATCGTCATCCGCGACAACGCGGCACAGACCCGTCATGCTGAAGAGCGTCACCAAGGACACAAGAGCAGGTCACACCATGATCCTCCGCGTCCGACAAGAAACCGCGACAGTCGTGAGGCGTCGCAGGAGGGTAACAGCAGGAAGGCTAACCCACCGCCACCTCCGCCTCCGTCGCCACCAAGCAGTCACCATGGCGGAAGAGGCCCGCGTCATTCACGCAGCCTATCCCCTGTTGACAACAAGAATAAGAACCCGGAGCCGTACGACGCACGTTCGCGGATCGATAAGATCCACGAGGCCCGGGAAGGACCATACCTGGGACCACGTTGTTTTGGACCTGCAATACGGTCCGCAACTTACCCCAAAGGTTTCCGGATTGACAAGACCATCAAGCCCTATGACGGCACAACCAAACCTGCCACATGGTTGCAGGACTACGGCAATGCGGTAGAGATTGCCGGAGGCAACCCCAACGTTGCCGTCAAGTACCTCCCATTAATGTTGGCGGCATGGCCCGTCAATGGATCGATGACTTGTCGGAGAAATCTATCTACAACTGGCTAGACATGCAAGAAGCATTCACCAAAAACTTTGAGGGTACATACAAGCGTCCCTGCACTATGGGCGATCTACAGCGGTGCGTGCAAGAGAAAGACGAGACATCTCGCGCCTACCTCTCCTGCTGGCTGGACATGAAGAATTCCTGCGTAGGAGTGCACGCACAGACCGCCATGGCCGCCTTCATCGATGGGTTGGAAAGGGGAACGTTGCTCCGACATAAGCTGAAGCGCTTGCAGGACAATCATCAGCTTGACTTGAATCAGATGATTCAATTAGCCAGTGAGTTCGCAGCTGCTGACGACGACGCTCGTGGCTCTTTGCCGGCAACGGCCGTTCCAACTCAAGCTCGGAGGAATAGCAGTACAAAGCGGAAAACCGCTCCAGAATAAAAGCAATCTACCGACATGGTAGCTATGACTTTTGCAGGACGAGGAGAAGGCGGACAACGTGGCCGAGGAAAGGGAGCAGGCCGCGGGCAGCAGCGAGGAAGTGAAACCAACTCGGTGCCGCTCCGCATTCCCCAAACCTATGAAGAGTATTGCGATATGTCGTGCCTCGTACACCTCGATGCCAACGGCAAGGCCACCCATACCAATCGACACTTCAAGTTCGTCAACAACCTCAAGGAAGACCCGGAGTCCGGCTACAAGCAAAGTCGGAAGAACAGACCGCAAGGCAAGGGAAAGGGGAAGAAGAAGGAGGAGGAGTCCAAGGATTCAAGTGACATGGACGAGGACGTTGACCCAAAGCACGCCGCCAAGAGCGACGACAAGGGCAAGAACCCCTTCGTGAAGAAGGCCCCAGTCTACCACACTTTCCTTGGAACCCCCACCGTCCGACAACAGAAGACTTATCTAAGGATCCTGATGGCCACTCTCCCCCTAGTTCCCCAGTACCTACGCTGGTCGGAGGTTCCAATAACTTGGGACAGGACGGACCACCCAGACCTTGTGCCCACGGAGAACCAATACGCCATGGTCATCAACCCATTGATTGACGGCGTAGAGTTCACCAAATGCATGGTGGATAGTGGAAGTAGCATCAACATCATGTACCTGGATATACTGCAGAAGATGAACTTGACGGAGGTAAACCTAAGGCATACCAACACCGTATTCCATGGCATAGTTCCTGGTCGGGAGGCTCGGTCCATTGGGTGCATCACACTTCAGGTAGCCTTTGGCGACGTTAATAATTACCGCCAAGAGCGCATGACCTTCGAGGTGGTCCCCTTCAAGAGCGTGTACCACGTCATATTCGGCCGCGACATATTCCACATGTTCATGGCCAAGCCATGCTTCGTCTACAACAAGCTCAAGATACTCGGACCAAATGGTGTCATCACCGTATCCGGAAGCTTTACCAAGGCAAGGGACTGCGAGATGAACGAAGCAGCCGTTGCAGAAGCTGTCCTCTACAACAAAGAATTCAAGGAGATCCAGAGCAAGGTCGATGACTCAGAGATGCCCGTGTCGAAGAAGCAAATCTCTGACTCTTCTCCTGCGTTCAAGGCCTCCATTGAGACCAAGCCGGTGGAACTTGTGGTAGGCGATGCCTCCAAGACCGTCGCCATTGGGACAAGCCTGGATCCCAAATAGGAAAGCGCGCTTGTCAAGTTCCTCCGTGAGAATAGGGACATCTTTGCCTGGCAACCTGCCGACATGAAAGGTGTACCTAGGGAACTTGCTGAGCACAGCTTAAACATAGATCCAAAATGCAAACCAGTGAAACAACCTCTATGACGCTTCAGAGATGAGAAGAGACGTGCCATTGGCAAAGAGATAGCTAGGTTACTTAAGGCTGGGTTTATCCGAGAAGTCCTTCACACCCGATGGGTGGCCAATCCTGTACTTGTCCCCAAAAAGGGAACCAATGAATTAAGAATGTGTGTTGATTACACCGGCTCGAACAAAGCATGTCCCAAAGATCCGTTTGCTTTGCCTCGCATTGATCAAGTCATTGACTCGATGGCTGGCTCGGAACTTTTGTGTTTTCTTGATGCATACTCAGGATACCACCAGATCAAAATGAGGAAGTCGGACCAATTGGCCACTTCGTTCACTACCCCATACGGCACGTTTTGCTACGTCACAATGCCTTTTGGGCTGAAAAACGCAGGTGCTACCTACCAGCGGACAATGCAACGTTGCCTTCACGATCAAATTGGTCGGAACGTTCACGCCTATGTGGACGATATCGCGGTGATGTCTAAAAAATCAAACGACTTAAAATAAACCTTTGATAATCTCTAGAAATACAACATCATGCTCAACCCTAGGAAGTTCGTCTTCGGGGTTCCAGCCGGCAAATTGTTGGGCTTCATCGTTTCCCAGCGCGGAATCGAGGTCAACCCGGAGAAAATCAAGGCCATCTTAAACATAAACCGTCCGACATGCCTAAAGGACATTCAACGACTAACAGGTTGTGTTGCAGCAGTTAGTCGGTTTGTCAGCCGACTTGGAGAGAAGGCTTTGCCACTATACAAGTTGCTGAAGAAGGCGGACAAATTCACTTGGACGGACGAGGCAGACACAGCTCAAGGAGATTCTTTCCTCAGCGCCCATCCTTGCAGCACCCGAGCCTGGTGAGCCCTTGTTAATTTACATGGCGGCAACCAACCGGGTTATCAGCATCGTCATCGTCGTAGAGCGGAAGGAACCAGGGTATGAGTACGGAGTTCAACGACCAGTTTACTACGTAAGCGAGGTCTTGACGGAGTCCAAGAAGCGTTACCCGCACTACCAAAAGATAGCTTATGGAGTATTCCTTGCTTCAGGGAAGCTGAGGCATTACTTTCAGGAGCACCCAATCATAGTGGTGAGCAAGACTCCACTGTCTGACATTATCAATAACAGCGACGCCATAGGAAGGGTCGCGAAGTGGGGCATTGAACTTGCCGCCTTCGAGATCACCTACAAGAGACGCGACGCTATCAAGTCAGAAGCCTTGGCGGATTTCATTGCAGATTGGACGGAGATGCTATAAGCTACTCCGTTGCTAGAGCCAGAGTACTGGGTGATGCACTTTGACGGATCAAAGTTGCTCAACGGCTCGGGGGCTGGTGTACTGCTACAGTCACCAAAAGGAGACAAGCTACACTACGTTCTGCAGATCCACTTCGAGGCTACAAACAACATGGCGGAGTATGAAGCACTCATTCACGGACTGCGTGTAGCCAAAGATATTGGCATCAAGCGCAGAGTTTGCTGTGGAGATTCCGACTTGGTTGCCCAGCAGGTGGCTGGCACCTAGAATGCGCGGAACCCTATGATGGCGGCATATCGAGACGAAGTGGACGAGATAGCCAAGATCTTCTTGGGCTACGAAGTCAAGTATGTACCTAGGGAGCAAAACGAGGCGGCAGATCTGTTGTCTAAACTGGGATCAGGCCGAAAGAAAATTCCGCCAGGAGTTTTCCTAGAACACCTACGCACACCATTCGTGAAGGGCGCCGACATCGACAACCTGGATAGAGCTGACTCTTTCGTCAACATGGTGACAAAGATCCCTCCGGCTTGGACAAAACCGTTCATGGAGTATCTCGAACACGGAACTTTGCCCGACGACAAAGTAGAAAGACGGCAAATAGTATGACGAGCAAAGGGTTATACCATAATAAATGGGCAACTCTACAAGAGGAGTACTACTGGTGTATACCTAAAGTGTGTTTCCCAGCTAGAAGGTATGGAAATCCTACGTGAAATCCATCTCGGAGATTGCGGGCATCACGCCGCTCCTCGATCTTTGGTCGTGAAAGCCTTCTGGCAAGGATTCTATCTTGGCTGACGCTGACAAGCTGGTTGAGACATGCACAGGATGCCAGTATTATGCCCGACAACCACATGTTCCTGCTGAAGAATTGCGAACAATACCAATAAATTGGCCATTTGCAGTCTGGGGGCTAGACATGGTGGGGCTGTTACAGACTGCACCATGTGGATTTATGCATCTGCTCGTAGCAGTTCACAAATTCACCAAATGGATAGAAGCTAAACCCATTAGAAAGCTTGATGGGGCAACTGCCCTCAGGTTTGTCCGGGATTTAGTGGTGAGATTTGGTCTCCCACATAGCATCATTACCGACAACGGAAGCAACTTGTCACTTGGAGAAGTGGAGGCCTATTGTTGGGACAAAGGCATCCGACTTGACCTGGCATCTGTGGTACACCCACAATCCAATGGTCAGGTTGAGCGAGCCAACGGATTAATTCTGCAAGGGTTCAAGCCACGTCTTGAGGCACCGCTGCATAGAGAAGCTGGAGCCTGGGCGGAAGAATTGCCGTCTGTGATGTGGAGTTTACGAACTACACCTAACAGATCCACCGGCTACACCCCTTACTTCATGGTATATGGAGCAGAAGCCATCCTACCTTCCGACATCCTCCACGATGCACCAAGAGTTGCCGCCTACGATGAAGTTGACGCTGAAGAATCCAGACGCCTAGATGTGGACCTTCTCGAGGAGGAGCGCGTTTGGCATGCCAAAGATCCTCCATCTACCAGTAGAAGCTACGAAGCTACCATAGTCGCCGCGTCCGGCATCGCTCGTTTAAAGAGGAGGATTTAGTGCTCCGACTTAAGAAGAAGAAGTCGCACAAGTTATCCCCGCCATGGGAAGGACCGTTCATCATAAGCAAGGCGCTGCTCAATGGGTCTTACTACCTTGTCGACAATCGTGAGCTCAAGGATAGACCCAACGAGGATCATAAGCGTAAGCGACGTGAATCGGATGGTGACTACCCGGAGCTTGATCGGCCATGGAACATAGCACAGCTACGTCCTTTCTACACTTAGCACTTTTTATCTAATTGTGTACCTCTTATATGATCAATGAAATAAAGCTCTTTGGTTCACTCATATTTCTGAGTCTTTAACCTCCTTTAGTGTTCATTTTTGGATCATATAAAACTTTTATGCACAAGTCTTGCATTTGCACTTGTGAAAATTCCGCCTACGGGCGTTAGCTTAAGTTTTCTGGTCTACATGTTCTTTGTTGTTTTTATGTGGATTCTGGAGTAGTGACTTTCGGCACTCATTTTCGGCGATTTTGTGCTCAGGTTATTGACGGTGCCATTGGGCATCATCACCTAAGCGCATGGTTCCGACAACGAGTCTTCCGACTCACAAAAAGTCAAGCATAAAAACCAAACTAATGGATAAGCCAGCACTTGCTTAAAAATATATACATACTGGCAATTAGTTCTTAAGTAGCAGGATACGACAACCACTGTTTTCCGCCTTAAGGATTACATCACCAAGTTTTTTTCCATGCACACATCAAAGGTGAAACAAGAATTACAAAGTGTTTTTCACTCTGTGGGCGCAGGGGACTTGGAAGCCGCATCATCACCAGCCGGAGAAACACCCTCAGCATCAGCACTGTGATGTGACTCGGAGGAATCCTGGTCGACGTTGTCGATGAAGTTTCTGGGCACAAAGACATCCACGTCCACCAACTCGGCAACCCTAGTGTCATACCCCGCGAGTGATGACAGGATGGCATCGTGATCGATCTCCTTGCCATCATCATCCGCGTCGGGGATACCTGAGGTTACCGTGTCGATGTCGGCATCCTCATAGTGTGCCTTCACCCTCGACAGCGCCATCCTTGCGCCAGCCCGTTCACAAGAAGCTTTCCAGCTCATGACACGCTCGGGGGCTCGGCGCAGGATCTCCGATTACTTCGTCACGGAGTCCGATGCCTTGATATATATTTGGAGGGGCTTGGCAATCTCCTTGGCTTGGGTAATGGAGGTGTTGATGAAATTGCCGGCAAGAACCATGCATTCCTTATCCGAAGGAGGCGAGCGGGTTAAACCCATAGGAGCTGCAAATTCCGACAAGGAGCATATGAGTTCGATAAATGCTAAATATCCAGACTTACAGAGGTTTAAGGCGGAGGGAACTTACTGAAGATGCTAGCCTTGGATTGCCAAACGATCTCCGCCAAGGATTCCTTCTCTTGCTGGAGGAGCTTAAACGCCTCGCTATGGCGAAGGTTTTGCTCATTGGTAGCTTGCTTCTGATCCTTTAGGATCGCAAGCTCCTCCTTCAAGCAATTGATCTCAGTGGAGGCGGAGTCCTGCAAGGGTTTCATGGAGTCCTCGTGCATCTTCAGCATCTCCTTCCTCTCCTCCTTCAGGATCTTGTTCTCGCTGTCCAGCTGCTGGATATGCTTGGACTGCTCGACAATGTCCTTGGCCTTGGAGACATGTTCTGCAAGTCGGAGAAAACATAGTACAGAGTAAGTACTCGGAGATTGTGGATACAACATGAAGACGGAAATGCGTAATAAGAAAACTAACTCTTATTTTTGATGATCTGTTCCTTCAAGATGGCGGTTTTACCCTTTTCGTCTTCGAGATCCGCTCGCATCTTCTGGTACTTGTCGTTGGCCATGCCCCTCCAATCATTCTCGTTCCGTGGAAGCAAATACAAAATTAAATCGTTGTTTGGTCTACTTGGAGCATCTAGTCGGAGATTTTCCATCTAGATGCTCGGGGGCTACAACGAGAGTTTTTTAACTTAGCAATATGCTTAGCTTTTCTTTAAGCATCTAGTCGGAGCTAATTCAGTTCTCGATCAGAGGCTTGGGGGCTACAGTATAAAATTTTTAACTCAGAAAAAGCTTAGCTTTTCTTTAAAGCATCTAGTCGGAACTAATTCAGTTACAACTAGAGGCTTGGGGGCTACAACATTGAAAGTTATGAACACTGTTGTGCTACTCTTAAAGCATCTAATCGGAATATTTCATTCCATCTAAAGGCTTAGGGGCTGCAGTGAGAGTTTTTTCTAACTTAGTCACTCTTAGAGCATATAGATGCAAAACATATGGTTTTCCGTCTACATCCTCGGGGGCTACAGTGGGATACTCATATGAAATATAGAAGGCAAAGTAAAACTTACAAGTGCGATGATCTTGAGGTTTATAGCACTCTCGGCTAGCATCTTGCCGAAGGAAATGCTATTTCCCTGCAAGATATCTGCTTGCCGGAGTAGCTCCTCAAGACTGCACGTCGGAGATGACGGCACTCCTCCAGCAACCATAGTAGTGTTACTCGGCAGAAGCGCCAGGTAAACTATCTTGGGGAACTCGAAGGGTTTTTGGGGAGTAGAGGCGCCGCCTTCGGCAGAGGTAGCAGCTCCCACCACCGCCTTGCCACTACCGATGGCATCCTTAGTCGGAGCTTCAGCCATTTGAAGAGCAGCGCTCTCCTGCGTCGCCTGCTCACCGACAACAGCGAGCTCGGTAGAGGCGCCAGAATCCACTTCCATGGCGGAAGGGCCTGGTGCCTCCGGGGCTTGAGAGCTTGTCGGAGCGGAGGAGGGCTTGACGGCAGGAGTGGTAGGGGCGATGGCGGGGGAAGAGTCACGATGCAGCATCTCTTTAATATTTCTAGAAGCCCCAAGAGTCTTGGAGGACTTCTTGAGGCTGGTTGTGGCTTTCTTCCTGAAACGTGCAAAATGCATAAGTACAGGAGCAAGACAATAGACAAAATCGGATAATGAGAAGCTTACACTAGGGGTGGCGCTTTGGCAAACATCCCGGTAGCTTTTCTCTTTTCTGCCTCCAGGGCGGCGGTTGTCTTCTTGGAGGCTCCACCCTCCGTCTTCTTTTTCTTGCCTCCGTCGGCAGCGTCAAAGGTGGAGCTCTTCCGCTTACGCGCCAATGGGACATCGTCGTCGGACACGACCGTGACCTCCTTCATCTTCGGATCGTAGATTTGGGCAGCCAGGTTGCCCTCATCTAGATTGCTAAGCTGTTAAAGTAAGAAGTCATTGTGTTAGACAAGATGGTATTGGCAAGACAGAAAAACTGGAGCAATATCATACACGGAGAATAAATGTCTACCTTTGGGCACTTGCCGTCTACGAACATGTCGTAGGTGAGGGTGAAGCCGCGCTTCTTATCCTTCACCTTGACGATGTCCTTAAGGTGGAACTTCACGGAGTCGCTCGCGAAGTTGTCCTCGGAGATCCGGAGGGTATCCCTTCGGTCGCCAGTGTACTCGTGCATGAACTTCGTGCGGTGCTACAGAGGTTCAATCCGCCTGATGAACCAGCACATGGCTAGGTCCAAGCCGGTCAGACCCGTCTCTACGAACCACTCGATCCGCCTTATTGCGCGGGAAGCGTCGAGGTAGGAGGGAAGGGAGGCATGGGACCTCCACGTGGAAAATTTGGCGGCGGTTCCATCCACGAAGTCCGGGTAGGTCACTTCTCGGCCCGACAAAGGAATGTCGGGGCCGTAGAAGTATGTTCGCTGCCAGTTTTTGCACGACTCGTGGCCGACGATGTCGGGGAACCGCCGGCCAGGTCGGATCTTGAAGCTTATGGTGCCGCAGTTCCTAAGCTCCTCCCAACTGTGTCCGGCTTCATGTTTGACGGTGAAAAAGTACACAAACAAATCTAACCTAGGTCTGATCCCTAGGTAACCCTCGCAGAGTGCCGCGAAGTTGCTAAGCACTAAGATGCTATTGGGGGAGAGGTTGTGGGGTTGGACCTTGAAGTGATTCAAGACGGACAAAAAGAAGTGGGAGATGGGCAAAGAAACGCCGTGTACCAATTGCGCCTTGAGGTACACCTTCTCTCCGGCTTGGGGAGAAGGAGTCACCTCGCCGACCGGCACCGCCCGCCAGGCGAGCCCCTCCGTCGCGGGGAGGTAGCCTTCGGCGACCATCTCTTGGATGTCGCGCGTGGTGATGTCAGACCTGCTCCAGTCGCCTTTGTGCGAGTCTGGCTCCTCTTCCAGGGGCTCTAGCGCCACCAGATTGTGGTCGCCTCCGGTGGTTTCAATCACCGCCGATGCGGGGATGACCAGGCCCTCTGGGGGCATGACGACGGAGCTCGCCGTGGCTTCGCTCGACGCCACCATCGACGGGGAAGAGCTGCTGCTAGCCATGGAAGAAGTGGAAGGGAGTGACTGGTGCGAGGAGAAGCTAGGGTTTCTCGAGGTTTTTCCGCGGAGAGCTCGAGGAGGCGTGCGGTTGGAGGAAGAAGAAGCTGACGCGAGAGAATGAGGTGAAAAAGTAACAAGTGTCCCACGGTTACTATTTATCCTACTCTGCGTCGAGATTCGTGCAGCTAATCGGACGGTTGCCGCGTAGACGTCGTGGACGAGAACGTGCGCGGCAATTTCGGCACGTCTCCAACCGTCGCCGCCAACGGTTCGTATCACTCACGCGGGAAAAACGGCTATGATTACGTTCTCTGCATGTGTGAGTTACGAGGCGTCGCTGACCTAGGCCTACGTCGTCATAAATGACATGGTAGATGAGCCGTCGCATCGAAGATTCCGGCATGGACGGATTTAATCCGACTAACGGAAACGTACGATGGAAGATTGAACATTTTTCCGACTTACTAACAGAAGACAGAGAAAACTTTGCAGGGTTCTTTGGGAGGACTACAAGATATTGCTTGATGATTTGCCGACATCCGTCTAGACGAAGCATTCCACGTGAAGAGGCAAGACGGTGCAAGATCTCGGAGTTCTCCGGGGGCTACTGTTGGGGATATGCTATATGGGTATCCTCATAGCATGTCTCTTATCCGACTAACCCGGGTGGCCCATAGTCGGTAGCATGGCCTATGGCCTGCTAGGCAGCCCAGTTAGGTGGATCCAGAAGGGAGGCCCATGCCGGATAAAGGAAGGCTACGGTGGAGTCACCAGCGTACCCAGAGCCTTGGAGTACAAGATACACAAGACTAGTGATAGACGGTGTAGGACTCTGTAACCTGTCCGGCTAGGACTTTTCCTTGTAACCCTAGGATCTGACGACTATATAAGTCGGACCTATGGGAGCCTTTAGGGCACAACCTAGTATCGTTTTACACACACCTCGCACAGCGAACCTATCTCTGTAACTCGGCGTATTGCCATTATAGTGATTTATAGCAGGAGTAGGATTCCGCCACCGTCGTGGGATCTGAACCTGGGTAAGCTGTGTTACCTCGTACCCGTCAACCGTTCGCCTTACCCCACGTCTCTAAACACGCACTGTGAGGACCCCTCCATGGCGTACTCGTCGGCAATACCACGACAATGAAATCTTTAAATTTACCAACCATCCCTCCGAAAAGATTTGTCTTTGAATTTCTTGGTAAATGTTCACGTTGTAATTCTAATGATCAGTTGGTTAGCTCATGCAATGGGGTGTGCAAAATTTGCTATCAGAATGTTTGCTCTTGTGCTAATGGGCCTAGTTGTGTGAAATGTTTGGGCTCGGGACACTCTTTTGTTGAATGCCTTTTGGGTTGGCGATGCAAGCGCTGCAAGAAATTGGGACACTGGGCTCCTTTGTGTGTTGCTAAAATGGAAAAAATCTGGCGCATTAAATCAGCTAAACCGACCGGTTTATGTGGTCGGAAAATATAGAGGGTTAAGGAAAATAAATATATTCTTGTTGCTAAAACAAAGGACTCTGCCACATCATCTCCTCCGCTTCCCACCCTCGCTATAGTAAACCCCAATTCCATTGTCGCCGCCGCCACCGCCGCCGTCTACACCACCACCACTGCTCCCTCTGTCCCCATGGCCACATTTCCTATCAACCCATTGGCATTCCTACCCGAGGGCATGACGGTTGATCCCGGCCCAGCCGACCAAAAAGCTCGAACTGATCTTGTTGTGCCACTTGTGTCGCCTCTGCAGAATGATTGCCTGATTATTGCGGAGACCAACCACTTCATCCCAGTTCATCATCGACATCAGCTGCGTCACGTGTTCAGAGGCATGTTACATGAGGTCAATCTAGAGGTACGGTCTTTTGATGATCACCCCTTTGGGTTGGGCATTTTCAGAATGGCTGAGACACTGCAAGCAGATACTGCTGTGGGAATTACTTTAATGATAGAGTAAAATGAGGGATTTGAGGAAGGGCTAGAAATTACTTTTGTGAAGCACAATGCTGCCAGGAACATGCGTCTTACTGCCTTTGGTCGTGAACAGTGGATGTTACTACTAGGCTTCCCCTCTGATTATCAAACAATGGACATCATTAAAAGAGCTATGCAAGATTTTGGTCTTATTTCAATATGGCATGAGCCTAGGGGGAATGACAAATTTGTACTAGTCAAAGTTTGGTTAGTGGATCCTAAGTTTGCTCCTAAGAGTCTAGTTATGCATTAGTTAGGAGGTGCTAGATGTACCTGGGCTATACCCATTGTCCTTCTCAGGTCGGAAGATTGGAATGCACATGTGCACAATGTGCCCCCACCTCCAGAGGACCCACCAAATAATGATCCTCACCCTTTTTTTGGAGAAGGGCCCACTGTAGAGCAGCTATATCAACATTAGTTAGCACTATGGCTGCAGCAGAATCAGCAAGGTGGAGGAGTAGCACCTATGGTGCAGAATCAGCAAGGTAATCAAGCTAACCAAGGAAATTTTGTCCCTGCCCAAGATATAGCTGCTTTGTTTGACATGTGTTGGAACAGGCAGAGGGAAATGTTGCTAACATGAACAACAATGCTCCAGTTTCCCTACCTCTGAACCTCCCACTGATTAACTTTCAAGCTATTCTCCAGGATCAGGGGGTCTCTTTTGATGCTGGTGTCCATTTACCTAGCAGCAACATTGTAGATAGCCCAATGCAAGCATGGCATGAAAGTTTATCTGCAGTTTAAGATGGGCAAACTTCCTCAGACTCTGACAATATGTAGGTGGAAACAAACTTAACTTTGAATACTGTTATGTTGGATGTTTCTGCCTCCTCTGTCCACTCTGAAGTTTGGGCTAAGATGACACTTGCTAGAGCCGCTCTTAAGGATTGCATGCTCCCAAGTTTGGTGAAAGAGGACCACTTTTTCAATGTCAAAGTTTCAATTCCAGCTGCTATACATTTTGAACTATTTGGAGAGTGGAATGCACTGCAGCTTTCTAGGAAGAAATCTCTTTTGTCTTCTCCCAAAACACCCCTTTGAAACTTTGCACTTATATTCCATCACATGATTTTATTGTTACTGGCATGGGGGAAGTGGGAAAGAAAAGGAAACTGTCTGACAATGTAACTCCTATCTCCACCAGTCTTGTCAGAAGGAGTTTAAGAGCAACAAGGTACAGGGGTTTCAAGCCTATTGCTACAGGAGATGTGAAGAAAACAAAATCAAAAGTTAAGCCTAGAACTGTACCTGGGGTGAAGATTACTGAATAAGAAGAGGTGCAACAGATGATCACTCCCTTTCAGGCACAAGGAGTTGACCCTACACTTCTTCCAACACCCATCTCCATGATTCAAGCTATTGGTGCTGGTCTATGTGGTGTCCCACTTCAGGAGTTAACTCCTAGAAAGCTCTGGGACCCTCTCCAGGAGGAAGAAGGCACTGACAGTGTTTAAGTGTCATCTTTTATTATCTCTTGTAATAATAAGTTTCTCAAACAATGGATTATTTTGTGTTGGAACATAAGGGGTTTAAATCCTAAGGACAAGCAATTAGCACTTATGAATGCTATAAATGAGAGTGGTTATTCTGTGTTATGCTTGAAAGAAACAAAGATGGAATCTTTTGATGTGGCTTTTATTAAATCATGTTGTCCCAAAAGATTTGATGATTATGTCTATGTTCCTTCAACTGGTGCTTCTGGTGGTTTAATCATTATTTGGAATAGTTCTTTATTCTCTGGAATGGTAATGCACTGTGAACAATTTTCTATTTCTGTTCATTTTACTTCAACATAGTCTACTCAAACTTGGACATTAATTAATGTGTATGGACCATGTGCTGGAGAAAGAAGAGAGCAATTTGTGAGATGGTTATTTCAGCTACAAATTCCTGATGATGAAGACTAGATTATTATGGGGGATTTTAATTTTATTAGATCTCCCAATAACAGAAACAAACCCGGAGGAAATGTCAATGACATGTTAATTTTTAATGATTTCCTAAGGGAGCAAAATCTAACCGAACTGCCCATTAAGGGAAGGTAATACACTTGGAGCAATTTGCAGGATGATCCTCTCCTTGAGCAACTAGATTGGTTTTTCACCTCTATCCATTGGACTTCAAGTTACCCAAATACAACGGTTACTTCACAAGGGAAGCCAACATTAGACCACTACCCATGTATTGTCACAATTCAAACAAAAATTCCTAGAAGTAAGACTTTTAGATTTGAGAATTACTGGGTTGCTCATCCTGGCTTTCTGGAAACAGTGTCCAAAAGTTGGGAGAAACCAACCTTTAAAAATAATTGTGCATCCAACATTAATGCTAAGTTCAACCTTTCTTGAATCAAGAGACTAAGGTATGATTTGAAATTTTGGAGTAAATCCATCTCCAGACTTTCAATATGTATTGAAAATACAAATAAAACTTTAGCTGAATTGGATAATCTAGAAGACAGAAGAGTTCTTTTTTGTCATGAAAAGAATTTTCAGGAAAATCTTAAAGACACACTTGGCTAGACTGTTAGAATATCTATTGGAAAAATAGGTGTACAGTAAGATGGACACAATTTGGCGATGAGAACACTAAGTTTTTTCCTAATTATGCTACTGAAAGATATAGAAGGAACAATGTAGCTTCTATCAGACTCTCCGATGGGTCTCTGCTGACAGAGCATGTTGACAAGGAGAAGATTTTTTATCAAACATATAAAGAAAGACTGGCACTGCAACTCAACCAACTATGGTATTGGAATTAGAATATCTTATTACTCCTACACCTGGACTTGATATACTATCTGCTCCTTTTACTAAAGAAGAAATTGATAAAGTTGTTCAGGGAATGCCAACTAACAAAGCACCTAGCCCTGATGGTTTCAATGGACAATTTCTCAAAAGTTGCTGGCATATTATCAAAGAGGATATTTATGAATTATGTTTCCAGTTTCATGAAGGAAATCTAAACTTGGAAAGACACATTGCTCTAATTCCAAAGGTTGGCTCCCCTAAAACTGTTAATCATTATAGGCCCATCACTCTTCTGAATTGTATACTAAAACTTATTACCAAAATATTGGCAAATAGATTACAGAAGGTAGTCCTTCAGATTGTGCACAAAAATCAATATGGATTTCTTAAAGGGAGAAACATACAAGATTGGTTGGCTTGGGCTTTTGAATTTATTTACCAATGTGAGACTTCAAAAAAGGAAATTATGTTATTAATGTTGGACTTTGCCAAAGCCTTTGACACAATTGATCACTCGCTATGATTAAGATTATGAGACAAATGGTATTTGATGAAAGATGGTTGAAATGGATTGAAATTATTTTTGGGACAGGTAAATCCGCTATTTTATTGAATGGGGTCCCTGGCAGATAGTTTCACTGTATGAGGGGTGTCAGACAAGGAGACCCTCTCTCTCCTCTGATTTTTGTTCTTGCAGCTGGCCTCTTATAGTCTTCCATCAATAAAGCCTTCAGGGAAAATATTTTGCATGCTCCATTCTCTCCTTACTTTGTCCAAGATTTCCCAGTTGTGCAATATGCTGATGATACATTAATTATCATGCCTTCCTGCAAAGATCAAGTTCATGTCATGAAGGATATTCTTCAGAAATATGCCATTTCTACTGGATTGACAATTAATTTTCAAAAGTCCAACATGATACCCATTAATTTGTCAGAAGACAAGACTAAGGAAATTGCAGATATAATTGGTTGTACTGTGGCCTCTATGCCCTTTACATATCTAGGTTTACCATTGGGGACTACCAAACCTACTGTATATGATTTAATGCCTCTGGTGGATAGGATTGAAAGGAAAATTTCAGCTTCATTTCTGATGATGTCGTATAGTGGAAGGGTTTCAGTTATAAATTCTTTATTGGCTTCCATTGCAACTTTTGCAATGTGTTCAATAAAACTACCAGAGAAAATCATAAATCATGTGGAGAAAATTAAAAGACATTGTCTATGGAACAAAAAAACAGAGGATGGAGAGAAATGTTATTCATGGCAGCATGGGACAAAATTTGTAGGCCAAAGAAGAAAGGAGGCCTGGTAATTCTCAATCTGAGGGTACAAAATGATGGGCTCTTATTAAAATATTTACATAAATTCTATAATAAAGTTGACACTCCATGGGTCACTTTGATTTGGAATGCCTACTATACGGATAAGGTTCCCCATGCTCTATCTCCTAGAGGATCCTTCTGCTCGAAGGATGTTTTTAAACTGTCCCACATTTTTAGAGGTATTGCCTTGAGCTCAATTGGAAATGGCGCTTCAACTTTATTTTGGAAGGACAATTGGGAAGATGGGGTGTTTGAGGATAGTCATCCTAGGATTTTCTCCTATCTCAGGAAAGAAGAATGTAACATCCCAAAAATACTAAGCTTGGATCATCAAACACTAATCATCAAAATTAGGGTTAACAAAAACTTTTCTAAATAAACTTATGGAAGAATGCATGTGAGTATGCATTTCATTTGGAATTCTTTTGAACCACCTTGTTTGTGTGTTCCATTGCTTGTAAATGGATGCTTAGGTGAAATAAACATCATCTAAACATTTCCCACACTTTTCCTAAAGACAAGTAAATCAAAACAAATAAAATAAGGGAATGGTCATTTTGACCAATTTAACTCCCATGCCTACTTTGGCTGTCTCAAACTTCCAGAACCAAACAGAAACCTTTCTGGATTTTTGCACCCCTTGATTGTACTCATAACAAAAAGTGTAAAGGCCCACCTTGTGATCATCCAGAAACTTTCAAATGCATAGTTTAAATGACAATGCAAAATTGAATCCATATCATATGGGAAGATCCTACTTTTTCAAAAACCACTCAAACAAGCTCAACTTTCAAAACCCAAGCATCTGCAGACTCACCAGCATCAACCTAGCACACCCACCAAAAATCTTTTCAAAATTCAAAACTTGAATTCATGCGGCCATTTCATCAAACACTTGGTAGACACAAATCAAACAAAATCAAAACACTATAGTGTGCAGTGTTTTGAGCCTAACTGGTTCCCTATGTAGCTCATAACCATCTCAGTAGATCAACTAGCAAGATTAACCCATGTAAGGTTCCCAACCTTTAATAAGGTAGAGATCCCTGTGTTTACAATGCTAGTCCCTGGATCAATAGCTAGCATCCACAGTTAAGATGTAATATCAAGAAACAAAGGTCATAATACAACTTTATAACCAGGAATAATATAATTTATTTCATCTTACATAGCTCATTTGGCTATCTCATTACAATGCAGCAGAATATAACAATAGCATGGGGTCCTTCATCTTCAAAGTGCCACAGGCAGGCATGTTGGTTGTAGACTTGTAATCCTAATCAACAAACTTCACTAATATCAAACAAACCTGCAACATAACAAGTTACAGCCACAAGGGTCAATACCTTTGAATTGTATTGGCAAGTGATACTATGGTAGTATAGTGGAGTCTATCATCTATATGCATTTGGCAAAGTGGAGTTGAGGCTTGCATTGCTCAAAATAGATTTTCCTTATCATTTGAAAACACTAAGTTTTTGTTTGACAAAATCACCCAAGGCATCTCCCAATAGAAATTGGTGATCCTTCAACCCTTGTTCAACCACAAGTTTTTAACTTAGAAATTTGGATGAGGAGATTCTTGATAGCTTCCATGTCTTGATGCTCAAATTGTCCTTTACCAGGGACATGGCTAAGTACTTAGATTTTACACTCTCTAGAGGTGGTGCACTTTCCCCACAAGACTTGGTTTCACCAAGACAAGATCTTTCAGAAGCCTTCCCTTAGACCAGAATGGACGCGTTCCAACCTATCAAACCCCTACCACCAACTGTCCATTTGGCTAAGTTATTGCAACCTATGTGATCCAGGCAGAGCCCATAATGCCAAGTGGCTGCACTTGAAGCTTCTCAACATTTGACATCTCAAATCTCTTTGTTCCTGGGTGGCCATCCACAAGTGAGATACCAAGTTTTCCCTAGTATACTGGACTTGGTGATGCCAAAGTTTTCCCCAGCATACTGGACTTGCATAACCACTCAACACAAACCATTCTTTCCATTCCACCCAGGTGATTCATTCACTTAGTTATTTTATTAAACAAAACACAAGTCTTTGACTTGGAAACATTCCATAGCATGAAATATGATCAACCCTTGTTTTCTACTAGCTAAGCTAAGCATGATAGTAGTAGGAATCTTAACTTAGGAAATTTCTACTAAGGTTTCATCTACTAGGATTTCCAATGGCATAGTTTATATTTAGCAAAAATTACATGCAAGTCCTACTTAGAAATATCACTAATGCATAGTGAAAATAATGGGACAAAGTATGAAGCATCACTTGCCTTGTTGGTAGAGAATATAAGTCACTCCTTGTGCTTGCAATATTCACACTCTTCAAATCACTACAATTCAATCAAGCAAGGCACAAATTCAATCTACCACTCAAGCAACATCACATAAAACAATAGAAACAAAACAATGCATGCAAGCATGCCAAAGATTGTTTTATTTGTAAAAGTGGTTTCTATTGGGTCATAAACATTTGAAAACACCTAATGGTCATTTTTATAAAGTGGCAAAACCATTTGCAAAAGATTTTACTTCCTAAACCATTTTTAAATCAAGTCAATATTTTATGTGGTTGAAAATGTCTTTAGCAAAGTAATAGTTTTTATAGGGTTCAACAAATATGTTTTCAAACATAAAACTTGGTGTTTGTGTCAGAGAGTTTAAATCAAAAACATTTCCCAAAGGTTTTCCTCCAAAATCATTTTTAAACCATAATCAACATTTTTATTTGGCTAGAAATGTTTTAAATCAAGGATTCATTCTTTTGCTTCACCAAATAAATTTTTGAAACCACCAATTGATTTCTAGGGTCAGTAGGTTCAAAACAAACCATTTTTCAAAGATTTTATCCCCAAAATCATTTTAGAACAAATTTTATATTCTAAACATGCATACACAAGTTTCTGCAAAAACAATCAATTTAAAAGAAGCAACTTACTAAACAAAGTACATGGTCAGAAAGTACTTGTCTTGCTGATTCCATTGATATAAAATTTGCAAAATTTGGACGTGTGGTTTGAAAGTTATGAATTTTTCAAATTGGGACATCTAATAGGCAAGTTTCTGTTTTTTATAAACAGGCAGGGACACGTGGCGTGTTTTTATTCGACGGTACCGATTTGGTTGGATCGATAGATGCGAGCCGTTGGATTTAAGTGGGATCGCATGGCTCAGAAGCAAGCGTACCCCTTCGGTTTAAATTCTATCGTGGCCACGCGATCAAGATCGGACGGTGCACAGTGTGCTTGCCAGAGATGGGCGGCGCTGGCGGTGGCAGGTGGCGGCGAAACGGTCAGATGGTGGCGGTGCTTGCGATGCAGGAAGCGAGAGAGGGTGGGGAGATGCTCACCGAGTTCGCCGTGGCGTGGGGAAGCTCAAGGTGGTCCTTGCTGGCGAAGGGGCGCTCGGTGGTGATGGCAATCGCTCGCCGGAGTTGAGCTACGCCTCGGGCTTGCTCAGATGACGTCGGGGGCAAGGCTACGGGTCACCCTATGGCCAGTGGAATGTGCGGTTAGGCGCGCACGGTACCAGGGAACATGCGAGCATCATCAATAAGCACCGGGGCGGTCCGAGGTTACCAGGAAACATCGCCGGAGGAAATGGTAGGCGGCGGTGGGGCTTGATGTCGTCGTTGTCGATGTTGCAGAGCACGCACGGGCGAGATGGAGCTACGGGGAGGTTCGCCAGGAGATGGGGAGAAAGTGAGCGTGGTCGAGGGGGCAAGGGGCGTCGCAAAGCTGCTAGAATTTCTTGCAGAGCTCGCCGGAGACAGAGGCGGTGTGGCTACGAATTGAGACAGCCCTGGGCAGAGAGGGCCGGGCGAGAGAGGGGAAAGAGAGGGGAAAAGCAGGCGTTTAAGAGGGCAATGTCACGGGAGAAAATCACGCGGCCATTAACGCTAATTTACGCGACGAATTAACGATAGAGAACGTCTGTGAGGGAGAGGAGGAACGGGTCGCGGGGTAGACGACGAGGTGAGCTGGCGGTGGGGCCTGGCGTCAGTGAGATAGGAAGAGGGGAGGTGGGGTCTATCTGTCATTCGCTAAGCGGGTCGATTTGTGAGTGGAAACGGTTCATTGCGGCAGGTGTCTTTGATGGGCTTAGCTGGGCTGGGCAGATGGGTTGAGTCCCTTTTCACATTTTTTGGTTCAGAAACTTTTCCTTTTTCATTTCTAATTTCTATTTTGATTTTGTTTAGTCTATTCAAACATCTATTTGAATTCAGACCTTTGCCAAATTTTGTGTAGATTTTATATATTGATTAGTAATATAATCTGAAGTCAATTTTGGAATAAAACTCTTATTCCTTTAGTGCCTTTTTAATTATTTAAGTAGGTCCTTGTATTTAATCAAATGAGATTTAATAATGTTTTTAATTTCCATTTGAATTCTAAATCCTTCCAAAACCTTTCAGTAAGTTTTATTTGATTATTTAGGTGTCAAATAATTCATCTTGAATTATTTGTAAAAGTTTTTAATATGATTTATTAATCATTTAAAAATTGGATTTATCTTTATTCCAATAGGATTTGGTTTATGCCATTTTATTTTATTTTGGAAATTCTTTATACTTTTATTTTATTTGGAATTTGGATTATATTCATTCCATTTGCTTATGGATTTGGCCAAGATTTGATTTGGTCTTTTAATATTCCTTATTTAATATTTCTTTCTTCATCTTATAAAATCCATATCTTTTTATTTAGAGATCCAAACTTGGTGATTCCAATTTGTGAAATCTTATTTAATATTTGTTTATCCTTTTAAATCACTTTAGGATCAATTGTTCACTATTTTGTATGGATTTCTAGATAGGTGCTTTATTAGCTTTGGAAATTCAATTTCCTTATCTTATTAAATTCATAAGATTTTATCCATGGTTCCAAATTAAGTGAAACCAATTTATATGGTTTTATAATATTTACATTTGTCTTTCTTGATCATTTGTGAATGTTTGTTGACAACTTTTTGTTGGAGATATGCCCAAGAGGCAATAATAAAGTGGTTATTATCATATCTTCATACTTATGATAAATGTTTACATACCATGCTATAATTGTATTAACCGGAAACATTAATACTTGTGTGATTTGTAAACATAAAAGAGTCCCTAGTAAAGCCTCTTGTTAAACTAGCTTGTTGGTTAATATATGATCATGGTTTCCTGATCATGAACATAGAGATGTTATTAACAACAGGGTCATATCATTAGGAGAATGATGTGATGGACATACTCCTATAGTTAAGCGTAGCATAAAGATCAAGTCATTTAATATAGTTCATTTGCTATAAGCTTTCTAATACATAGTAACCAAATTCCTTCGACCATGAGATCATGATTATCACCATCACCGGAAGGATGCTTTGATGACATCAAACACCACACCATAACTGGGTGGCTATAAAGATGGCATTGAGTGTTCGGAAAGTATGCGTTGAGACACATGGATCAAGAGTGGGATTTGTCCATCCATATGACGGATAGATATACTCTAGGCCCTCTCGGTGGAATGTCATCCAATTAGCTTGCAAGCATGTGACTGGCTCACAAGGGATCACATATCACGGGAACGAGAAAAGAGTACATATTGGTAACGAGGTTGAACTAGGTATGCAGAGATACCGACGATCAAAACCTCGGATAAGTAAACTATCGTGAGACAAAGGGAAATTGGTATCGTATGTAAGTGGTTCATTCGATCGCAAAGTAATCGTAGAAATATCTGGGAGCCATAGGAATTTCCAAATTCCTCTATTGGTTATTGTTCGGAGAAGTGTCTCGATCATGTCCGCATAATTCACGAACCGTAGGGAGACACACTTAAGGATTCAATGTTGTTTGAGTAGTTATGGAATGATGAGTAAGAGACCGAATGTTGTTTGGAGTCTCGGATGGGATCCGGGATATCGCGAGGAGATCCGAAATGGTCCGGAGAATAAGATTCATATAAGGAAAGTCCTGTTTCGGGGTTGGAGAATGGTTCCGGTGTTTTCATCGGGAATGTTCTAGAAGGTTCCAGAATGTCCGGCACTCCGGAGGGGAAGGGTACATGAATGTGTCATTACAAGTTGGAATGGTTGCATCATGTACTAGGTGTCATCGCTGATCAAAATAAAGGGATAAATCAAATCCTAGTTTGAAAATTCAAACGCCAATTTGAGAAGTCAAACGGCAAGTTTGCTTGGTGGAGGGAGAGTAGGAAACCTACTTGGGGAGGAAGTCCCTCTCCCTCCACTGCCGGCCAAGGAGGCCGAGTTGGGGAGGGACTCCCCTCCCCTTGGCCGCGCCCTCCCACCTATATAAGGAGGCAGGGCGCCTCCTGCACTCACACCTCTCTCCTCTAAACCTAAACCCTAGCCGCCGGCCTCCACCAAAGTCGTCGCCGCCTCCTAGGGTTTGCCAAGTCGCCGAGTTGGGGCTCTTCTTTTTCCCTAGACGCCGGCCTAGCTCCCTCTCCTTGGTGTGTCTAAACCCTAGATCACCGAGGCTCTCTCATAGTCCACCATACTCGCTCCGGCTTAAGGCGAAGCCCTGCGAGATCTCCCCTCTACTTCCGGTACCACGCCGTCGTGCTGCCAGAATCACGAGGAGAGTGCTACAACCTCCGCTGCCTGCTGGAACAAGGGAGAGGAAGGTCTTCATCGAGTACCGAACGTGTGACCGACTGCGGGAGCGCTGCCGGAACGCGGCGCCGGAAGGATCGTCTACACGATCTTGAGATCGGAAAGAGTACGACTACATCACCCACGAGAATCTGCTCTCGTTAACCGCTTTGGAATCTTCGAGGGTGAGTTCCTCTATCGACTCGTTGCTAAAATCTAGTAGATAGATCTTGGCTTGTTTGTTTGCATGCGGTAGAATTTTTTTGTTTTCCATGCTACGAACCCCTACACTTTTTATATGGATCAAATCCATAGACTTGGAGATAACTTGGAAATTATGTTTATTCCAATAGGGTTTAGGATTTGGTTTTATTTTCCAAGTGTTTAAATTTCAATATACATTCACCGAGGAATGCATTTCTCTTGATTTGGATTTTGTTGAATTCAAACTTTAATTAAAGTTTGTTCAAGATGGGATTTTTAAGTTTCCATTTAGAAACAAAAGTTTCTTTTCACCCTGATTTTCAACAATAATTTATTTTGTTTATTTATTTTTCACATTACAAGATTTGGAAAATCTTGGGATGTGATAGGCTACCACCCTTAAAATAAATCTCGTCCCGAGATTTGGGGAGGCTAGGGTTACAAGTTGGTTCAAAACAACTAGGGTACTACCACCCTTAAAATATTTCCATCTAGATTACTTCTTGGCTTGCTTGGAATCTTGGGGAAACTTCTCTGGGCAAACATCTGCATAGTGTCCTTTGTTTCCACACTTGAAACATGTGACAAGGCTGAGATCCTTCATAGGCTTTTTCTTGTGCTTCATCTTTTCTGGACAATTGCTTGCATAATGTCCCTGATTACCACAATTGTAACATGTGATAAGATTGAGTTCATCACGTATCTTCTGTGGACAAGTTTCTACATAATGGCCTAGCTCTTTGCAGTTGTTGCACCACACTTCGTTAATCTCCTTATATTTTTGCTTCTTCTCTGGACATTCATTGGCATAGTGTCCCATCTCTTTGCAATGGCCACATTGCACTTGGCTTTTGTCCTTCTTCTTCTTGGGTTTCTCCAAAGCTAGGAGTGCTTCTAGTTCATGTTCTTCATATGTTATCTCAAAGGTAGGAAAAGTTCCTGGTCTCCTTGACCTTTTCCTTGGATAATACATATGTCTCCTCTTTGGTCCTTTCAATTGAGTCATATTGCATGGAGGTGCAAGCTGAGATTTTCCTTTGTCTTCATCCTTCTTGGTAGACTTTTCTCTCTCATGGTAGTCTGCAATCAGTTGTTGCACTCCACCTTGTTTCCTTTGTTGAACTATGGAGTAGATGGGGCATTGGATAGGGACATGATTATTTCCTTCACATAGGAAACAAGTAGCTTGAGATGTGGGGCATTGGTCAGCTGGATATTTCTCTTCACAATTGGGGCATTGATCTTCATGCTCCTTGGAAGTGTGATCCTTGTCTCCACAAACATTGCAAGCTTGAGTTCCTTCTAAAATATCATCCTTGACATCCTTGTTGTCACAAGCTCCTTGGGAAGAGTTGTTTCCCATGTTGATCATTTGATTTGTCACCTTATGCGACAATTGGGTTTGGGTTTCCAAAAACCTTTGCATGGTTGGATCTACCTCACTGGTGTTGGCTAAAAACTGAGTTGTCACTTGGTTCAACTGGGTTTGGGTTACTATGAGTTCTCTCATGTTGTCCTCTTGGTTGTTGTTGTTGTCACCATCCTTGATGTTGGAATTTCCTGGAGTAGTCATCTGTTTGGGTTGGATTGGGATTAGAATAGACAAGATATTTCTAAGGAAATAATTCTAATCACACACATCACAATTCCCACAAGCAATGTGCAAGCAATCACAAACAAACATTCCACTCAAACAACAAAGTTCAAGCACATTTTTAGGCAACATAATATTTTTGTTACACCACCTAAGTTGGTGTGTTTGATCTATACTTAATATGGTGGTCCATCTATATGGTTCACTTGAAAACATTCTATCCTTCTTGGTGGATTCTTTTTGAATGAGTTCATGGTTTTCTTGGGAAAATTCTTGGTCACAAAGACTTCAAAGGTGATGATGATTCCCAAGTTGTGTTTCCTTAGTCTTCAAGTCTTGAGCAACATTTCTTGTCTCACTTGTAGTCCTTAGTGATACACAAGGTTGAAGTCCTTGTTGAGAATAAGGTTGAAATCACTTGAAGATGTTGAAGTAATTAGAGTTGATGAAGTCCTTTGCACATGGTGAAGTCTTTGGCCATGGGGTAGGCTTTATCCATCAAGTTGAAGTAGAAGAGATGTAGAATCAAAACCAAAATGGTTGAGGAAAGAGTTTACAAGATTGTTTGTAAATAAGTTTTGGAACAAATACAACTCCTATTTTTCTAAGGGGTTTTGTCCAATCCTAGGTTTACAAATCCTACAGGCAACACATTGCTCTGATACCATCTGTAAGGTTCGCAACCTTTAATAAGGTAGAGATCCCTGTGTTTACAATGCTAGTCCCTGGATCAATAGCTAGCATCCACAGTTAAGATGTAATATCAAGAAACAAAGGTCATAATACAACTTTATAACCAGGAATAATATAATTTATTACATCTTACATAGCTCATTTGGCTATCTCATTACAATGCAGCAGAATATAACAATAGCATGGGGTCCTTCATCTTCAAAGTGCCACAGGCAGGCATGTTGGTTGTAGACTTGTAATCCTAATCAACAAACTTCACTAATATCAAACAAACCTGCAACATAACAAGTTACAGCCACAAGGGTCAATACATTTGAATTGTATTGGCAAGTGATACTATGGTAGTATAGTGGAGTCTATCATCTATATGCATTTGGCAAAGTTGAGTTGAGGCTTGCATTGCTCAAAATATATTTTCCTTATCATTTGAAAACACTAAGTTTTTGTTTGACAAAATCACCCAAGGCATCTCCCAATAGAAATTGGTGATCCTTCAACCCTTGTTCAACCACAAGTTTTTAACTTAGAAATTTGGATGAGGAGATTCTTGATAGCTTCCATGTCTTGATGCTCAAATTGTCCTTTACCAGGGACATGGCTAAGTACTTAGATTTTACACTCTCTAGAGGTGGTGCACTTTCCCCACAAGACTTGGTTTCACCAAGACAAGATCTTTCAGAAGCCTTCCCTTAGACCAGAATGGACGCGTTCCAACCTATCAAACCCCTACCACCAACTGTCCATTTGGCTAAGTTATTGCAACCTATGTGATCCAGGCAGAGCCCATAATGCCAAGTGGCTGCACTTGAAGCTTCTCAACATTTGACATCTCAAATCTCTTTGTTCCTGGGTGGCCATCCACAAGTGAGATACCAAGTTTTCCCCAGTATACTGGACTTGGTGATGCCAAAGTTTTCCCCAGCATACTGTACTTTCATAACCACTCAACACAAACCATTCTTTCCATTCCACCCAGGTGATTCATTCACTTAGTTATTTTATTAAACAAAACACAAGTCTTTGACTTGGAAACATTCCATAGCATGAAATATGATCCACCCTTGTTTTCTACTAGCTAAGCTAAGCATGATAGTAGTAGGAATCTTAACTTAGGAAATTTCTACTAAGGTTTCATCTACTAGGATTTCCCATGACATAGTTTATACTTAGCAAAAATTACATGCAAGTCCTACTTAGAAATATCACTAATGCATAGTGAAAATAATGGGACAAAGTATGAAGCATCACTTTCCTTGTTGGTAGAGGATATAAGTCACTCCTTGTCCTTGCAATATTCACACTCTTCAAATCACTACAATTCAATCAAGCAAGGCACAAATTCAATCTACCACTCAAGCAACATCACATAAAACAATAGAAACAAAACAATGCATGCAAGCATGCCAAAGATTGTTTTATTTGTAAAAGTGGTTTCTAATGGGTAATAAACATTTGAAAACACCTAATGGTCATTTTTATAAAGTGGCAAAACCATTTGCAAAAGATTTTACTTCCTAAACCATTTTTAAATCAAGTCAATATTTTATGTGGTTGAAAATGTCTTTAGCAAAGTAATAGTTTTTATAGGGTTCAACAAATATGTTTTCAAACATAAAACTTGGTTTTTGGGTCAGAGAGTTTAAATCAAAAACATTTCCCAAAGGTTTTCCTCCAAAATCATTTTTAAACCATAATCAACATTTTTATTTGGCTAGAAATGTTTTAAATCAAGGATTCATTCTTTTTCTTCACCAAATACATTTTTGAAACCACCAATTGATTTCTAGGGTCAGTAGGTTCAAAACAAACCATTTTTCAAAGATTTTATCCCCAAAATCATTTTAGAACAAATTTTATATTGTAAACATGCATACACAAGTTTCTACAAAAACAATCAATTTAACAGAAGCAACTTACTAAACAAAGTGCATGGTTAGAAAGTATTTGTCTTGCTGAGTCCATTGATATAAAATTTGCAAAATTTGGACGTGTGGTTTGAAAGTTATGAATTTTTCAAATTGGGACATCTAATAGGCAAGTTTCTGTTTTTTATAAACAGGCAGGGACACATGGCGTGTTTTTATTCTTCGGTACCGATTCGGTTGGAGATGCGAGCCGATGGATTTAAGTGGGATCGCATGGCTCAGAAGCAAGCGTACCCCTTCGGTTTAAATTCTATCGTGGCCACGCGATCAAGATCGGACGGTGCAGAGCATGCTTGCCAGAGATGGGCGGCGCTGGCGGTGGCAGGTGGCGGCGGAACGGTCAGACGGTGGCGGTGCTGGCGATGCAGGAAGCGAGAGAGGGTGGGGAGATGCTCACCGAGTTCGCCGTGGCGTGGGGAAGCTCAAGGTGGTCCTTGCTGGCGAAGGGGCGCTCGGTGGTGACGGCAATCGCTCACCGGAGTTGAGCTGCGCCCCGGGCTTGCTCAAATGACGTCGGGGGCGAGGCTACGGGTCACCCTACGGCCAGTGGAAGGTGCGGTTAGGCGCGTACGGTACCAGGGAACATGCGAGCATTATCAATAAGCACCGGGGCGGTCCGAGCTTACCAGGAAACATCGCCGAAGGAAATGGCAGGCGGCGGTGGGGCTTGATGTCGTTGTTGTCGCTGTTGTAGAGCACGCGCGGGCGATATGGAGCTATGGGGAGGTTCGCCAGGAGGTGGGGAGCAAGTGAGCGTGGTCGAGGGGGCAAGGAGCGTCGCAGAGCTGCCGGAATTTCTCGCGAAGCTCACCAGAGACAGAGGCGGTGTGGCTCCGAATTGAGACGGCCCTGGGGCAGAGAGGGTCGGGCGAGAGAGGGGAAAGAGAGGGGAAAAGCAGGTGTTTAAGAGGGCAGTGTCACGGGCGAAAATCACGCGGCCATTAACGCTAATTTACGCAAGGAATTAACGACAGAGAACGTCTGTGAGGGAGAGGAGGAACGGGTCGCGGGGTAGACGATGAGGTGAGCTGGCGGTGGGGCCTGGCGTCAGTGAGAGAGGAAGAGGGGAGGTGGGGTCTATCTGTCATTCGCTAAGCGGGTCGATTTGTGAGTGGAAACGGTTCGCTGCAGGGGCGAGCAGGTGGGCTGCTGATGGGCTTAGCTGGGCTGGGCAGATGGGTTGAGTCCCTTTTCACATTTTTTTGTTCAGAAACTTTTTCCTTTTTCATTTCTAATTTCTGTTTTGATTTTGTTTAGTCTATTCAAACATCTATTTGAATTCAGACATTTGCCAAATTTTGTGTAGATTTTAAATATTGATTAGTAATATAATCTGAAGTCAATTTTGGAATATAACTCTTATTCCTTTAGTGCCTTTTTAATTATTTAAGTAGGTCCTTGTATTTAATCAAATGAGATTTAATAATGTTTTTAATTTCAATTTGAATTCTAAATCCTTCCAAAACCTTTCAGTAAGTTTTATTTGATTATTTAGGTGTCAAATAATTCATCTTGAATTATTTGTAAAAGTTTTTAATATGATTTATTAATCATTTAAAAATTGGATTTATCTTTATTCCAATAGGATTTGGTTTATGCCATTTTATTTTATTTTGGAAATTCTTTATCCTTTTATTTTATTTGGAATTTGGATTATATTCATTCCATTTGCTTATGGATTTGGCCAAGATTTGATTTGGTCTTTTAATATTCCTTATTTAATATTTCTTTCTTCATCTTATAAAATCCATATCTTTTTATTTAGAGATCCAAACTTGGTGATTCCAATTTGCGAAATCTTATTTAATATTTGTTTATCCTTTTAAATCCCTTTAGGATCAATTGTTCACCATTTTGTATGGATTTCTAGATAGGTGCTTTATTAGCTTTGGAAATTCAATTTCCTTATCTTATTAAATTCATAAGATTTTATCCATGGTTCCAAATTAAGTGAAACCAATTTATATGGTTTTATAATATTTCCATTTGTCTTTCTTGATCATTTGTGAATGTTTGTTGACAACTTTTTATATGGATCAAATCCATAGGCTTGGAGATAACTTGGAAATTATTTTTATTCCAATAGGGTTTAGGGTTTGGTTTTATTTTCCAAGTGTTTAAATTTCAAGATACATTCACTGAGGAATGCATTTCTCTTGATTTGGATTTTGTTGAATTCAAGCTTTAATTAAAGTTTGTTCAAGATGGTATTTTTAAGTTTCCTTTTAGAAACAAAAGTTTCTTTTCACCCTGATTTTCAACAATAATTTATTTTGTTTATTTATTTTTCACATTACAATATTTGGAAAATCTTGGGATGTGACAACCCAACACTAGCACCACTGTGAGCTTGCCAAGATCAGCAATGGTGAACAGCCGAGTGCATCCTTGCCAACCCAGTGTAGACATCAAGCTAGGAAAGAAACTAGCCATACCAACCTTGTCTGGGAGATCACCCATGCCTCACCGCCCCCTCTCGACCAGCCCTGCCTCGAGGACACCGACCAGAGCACCTAGGAACGCTGCGCCCGTGCCTCTGCCAACCATGCCGAGCATGCGCCAGAGCGCCACCATCGACCGAAGCCCATAGACCACGTGCCGCCCTCGCCGCGTGCATACACGATCACCACCGACCCAGGAGACCGCCAGACATCCCCGTTCGCCGCCCCATACCGCACAGCCACCGCTCGCCGTCGAAGACGCCGCCTCTGCCGTGCAGAGCGTCGCGTGTTCCAGACCAACCCGCATCGCCCCACGTATCGCCACCATATCGTTGAGCATCGCCAGGGAACACTGCACCGACCCCTACCTTCGCCCATGCCAATAGCCGTCTGTACCACCGCTCCCGACGAGCTCACCGTGCGCCCCGTCGGTCCCCTCGCTCGACTATAAAAAGAGGCCACCCCCAATCGAATTCTTCACACCATTCTACTCCCCTCTTTTCACTGACCGTGCCACACCGTTCCCGGAGCAAGGCGAGCACCACCTCGTCGGAATTTCACCGGAGCCCGCCGCCTCTGGAGAAGAAGGGAGCCAGCGATTGGAGCCGCCCCAAGAGGAGCCACCGATAGCAGGAGGTTCGCCGTTGTCGACTTCGTCGTTCGCCCGCCTCGTCGACCCTTGCACGTACCCCGGTGAGCCCCCAACGACCCCACTGGTTGCGCTAGGTTTCTGTCTCGCCGGCGTTGCCCAACGTCAACGATGACTCTCAGCCGTTGGATTAGAACTAGATCGAACGCACCACAGCGGCCCATACCGCTTCGCACACCCCTATGTCACTGACGCGTGGGGACAACAACTTAAACAGCCAGCAGGAAGCTTAGCAGGCCGCCCGATATTGTTTCCAAGAGCCCAGTTATTTGAATTAAACCTTTTCTATTTTATTTCAAACACACTTCTGTACCCATTTTCAAAAATCAACCCAGGTCAACTCAGTGCACCAATTGGAATGAAACCAATTTTGTTAGAAAGTTCTGGGAATGCTGAATCCAAGCCCGTTGGATTCAAGTCATTTGGATCTGTAGATCATCCTTGGTAAAAATAACAAGGCAGAAGCTTTTCTGCATTCAAACATTTTTCAAAGTTAAACCACAATAGCTTTTGAGTTTATTCCAACTCTCAAAAATCACATTTAACTATACCTTTCAGAATATATAAAAATATATAGGTTTACTTACAGAAATAATGTTCAAGTAGTAAAAGAATGCCACATAGGCATTTCTAGACATATTATTTAATTAAAATAAAAGGGTAAAACCTTATTAAATTGTGACACCACTTTAAATCACATTCCCATGTACTAAAATGTGTGGTGATGACATGTGTCAACATGATCCCATGTTTGGTTTGGGGAATATTAAATCTTAATTAGTTTTTCATTGAGTAGAAATTACTTTTCTAAAAATAAAAGGGATTTTAAACCAAACCCAAATCTTGTAATGTTAGTGATGATGCTAGATCATCTATAGGACCCTTTTGTGTGATGATTGCAAGTTGTTAAGTATTGCTTGGTGATTGTGTACATCGTATTTATTTATAGACGCTAGTCCCGACCAAGGATACGAGGAGGAAGGAGGATTCTACGAAGAAGAAGCCGAGGAGAACTTCAACCACTGCTCTGCACAAGGCAACCCTTACTAATCAAGTTAACCTATGCAAGCCAATACTTGCAAGCTAACACTTGCAAGCTTATACTGATATTGTGCAAGCCCATACTTGCAAAGCCTAATGCTACTAGTTGATTGTGCAAGCTAACACTTGCAAGATACTCTACTGATGCAAGCAAACCCTTACTTATTACCATGCCAACCATATGCCTTAAGCATATGTGATCTTACTCACTTGTTAACCCAGTCCTAGTTTTACTTGCAAGCTTATACTTTATTCCTTTATCAAAGCCTTAGCTTAGAGTTGACTTAAGTGACTTATAGATTCTAGAAAGATGTAACTGAAGGTTGCATAAAGAGCATAAAATTTGGCCTAAGTTAGAAACCTTGATATCATCCTAAGATATAAGGTTGTACTTAGTTGAAACTCCGCTAAGTTTACCACCTCTCATTAGTGCTACCTCCACTTGTAGATGCTAGTGCTAAGCATAAAACTTGATCAACTTTAGATGGGAATACTTGGTGAAAATGGTTATGAAAACCTTAGAATGACGAATCATTCTACTGAGATGTTTTGACATATGTTTCTGAACACCAGATGATTTTGGTGATGAAAATGTTGAGGCATGAGCCTTAGCCCTTTATAAAACTGATGGTTGTCTGGATGCGATACCATTCCAATTTTATCGTACAACCACAATACCCGAAGATTGGGTAGGGCTTGACTAGAAACTTATATACCTTAGTATTAGTTCCCTCACGGCCAAGGTCTGAGCTGAGGCTACCTTGTGAAGATTGTCCACCTGTGCAGTACCCAAGATGACAGTTGGTCATGGTTGGGAGGCCAAACTCACAGGAGAGGTGCTTATACTAGGGCGTGTAACTGAAAGGTTAGGATTGATTATCCGCATACTAAGTATGGTGAATTCAGGATTTGTTCCTGATGGATGTATCGAATGTTGTGGTGAAAGTGTACAATCTAGAGAGTGTCAAACTATTGAATAACGTCATGATTGTGGGACAGTTGGAGTGGCCATACTGTTTCCCGTCAGATGTTTTCAGAATGACTTGTGAAATGAATTGAGATTTTGACTTGACCACAACAGAGTTGTGACATGAGTTACAAGTTCCCCCTTTAGGAGTTATAAAATTGTGACTAGTTTCTTTCTGAACTTAGTAGAGATAAATCTGGCTTTTTGCAAAACAACCCTAGAGCCTAGTGTCCTAATATCAAAAACCACCTTCACTTGTTAGTATTAGTTTGCGAGTACTTAAAGAGTACTCATGGCTTTGTCCATGGCTATTTTCGTGGCCAGACTATGAAGAGGAGTACCTGGAAGATGGAACCCAGGAAGGTTACGACAACTAGGATCATCTCCCATCGTCAGCATTGCCTATGAACCCGAAGAAGGAGCTTCGCCTACGCTACCGTTATTATTACGTATTCCGCTGCTTGAAGTTGTATTAAGAACTAGATCATGAGATCCCTATTTGTGTAAGACCTTATATATGGTTTGTAATTGATGATGTACTGTGGTATCCAATTCTGTTATGTCTCGCAAAAATGGTAATCCTGGGAGTGCGATGTATGGCATAATAGGCATCTAGGATTAAAAATCCGGGTGTTAACAAAGACATGGTTGTCCAAGAATTCCTTTCATCAGATCAACTTCACAGTACTTTTTTCTTGCCTCTCTCTCTCTCCTGAAGCTTTGGAGGAGTTAAAAGACATTCAGAATATCTACAGAGAAGTAACAATGACTCAAGGTGGTTCAGATAAATGGTCATATGTTTGGGGTAATGAAAAATTATCTTCAAGCATGTACTATCAATTCTATTTCAAGGACTTAGAGCCACATATCGCCTTCAAATTGTTATGGAAAGCCAAATGCACCCAAAAGTCAATTTTTTTGGATGGCTAGTCTTATCAGACAGACTAAACACCAGAAATATGCTAAGAAGAAGAAATCCATCACTAAGTTCAGGTTATGATTGCCTAATGTGTGACAATCCTCCAGAAGAAACTATTGAGCATATGATTTTTGAATGCTCCTTTAGCAAATCTTGTTGGGACCTTCTCCATATAATTTGGCCCTCAAGAACTACAAGATTTCAGATAATTGAATTAGGGAAGGCATCTTGGAACAAAAAGCTGTACATGGAAATTGTTTTGTTAGGAGCCTAGCACATCTAGAAAGAAATGAATAACTTATTATTCAATGGTATTCAACCAACTGTAGCTTCCTGGAGGGCTAGACTGGTCTCAGACCCGAATCTGTTAGTTCATAGGACTAAGGAGGATCTCCATCCTCAGATCCAGAACATTATTTCCTGTCTGTAATTTTTCTATTGCCTTTACCATTATGGGCATTGCCCATTGTAAATATGTAATAATACTTCTGTGATATCTATTCAATGGTAAAGCAGTAGGAGCCTTTCCTACTATTAGAGATTCAAAAAAAATTCTAAATAGGATAAATAAAGAGAGAAATCATAATCTTCATCTTTAATATCTATGGGAGAAGTGGCAAACGTAGCATCCGAAGACAGTTTAGGAATGATGGTACATCTCTCAAGGAGACTTCTAATAGCACTAGCACCATGTGTGTTTTGGTACTCTTTAATAAATTCATCAGTCATCACTAATATTATATCTCTCTCTAGACTCAGGTGAGCTAACAGGTCTAATAGTATCTTCACTAGGAGTTTCAGTGTTTCCCAAAATAGTTCTAGCAATAGTAGCATCTAGGAAAGGACCTAATGAACCACTTGCATCAAGCACATTAGAAGTAACATCATGAGTATCAGAAGCAATTTCAGATTCAGCAGTAGTAGCAGTGTGTGTAGCATGTGTATGTGGTGGTGGTGTAACAAGCTTACTTATAACACACGGTGAATCAAGAGCAGCAGAGATGTTTAGGACTGTACCTCTTCTTGTAGTGGATGGTAAAATAGGAAAATTTCCATCATGAGACTTCCCCATGATGAAAGGAATAGCAATGAACAATAATAGATCCAAGTGAACTTATAAATAAAGCTATTCTCCCCGGGAACGGCGCCAGAAAATAGTCTTGATGACCCACAAGTATAGGGGATCGCAATAGTCTTCGAGGATAGTATTACCCAATTTATTTATTCGACACAAGGGGAGACAAAGAATACTTATAAGCCTTAACAACTGAGTTGTCAATTCAGTTGCACCTGGAAATAGTTCTTGCTCACAGAAGTTTATCAGTAGCAACAGTTTTGTAGTAGCAATAGCAAAGCAACAGTAGCAGTAAAACAAGGGCAATAGTAACAGTAGTAGCAAACAATAGGATATGAGTTCGGTAGGCATAGGGATCGATGGACGGGTGTTGCGTGGACGAGACTAAACATGTAACTTCAAGATCTAGGGAAATTGCAGATAAATAAGATAAAGCATCCAAGTACTAAACAATCATAGGCATGTTCTCCATAAATAGTCATGCATGCTCGCAATGAGAACTTGCACAACATCTTTTGTCCTGCCAGCCCGTTGTAGCAGGGCCTCAAGGGAACTACTGGCAATTAAGGTACTCCTTTTAATAAAGCACTGAAGCAAAGCATTAACACTCTGTGAACACGTGTGATCCTCACATCACAGCCATCCCCTCAGGTTATCCCAATTTTTGTCACATCGGGGCCTTTGGATCCAGATAAAGATATGTGTACACAACTTGCAGCTAAGATCACAAACAATACAATCATCATGAATCAATAATAAGTTCAGATCTAAGATCATGGCACTCAGGCCCTAGTGAAAAGCATTAAGAACAACAAGTTGCAACAAAATCAAATAGCAGTAATAGAGATACTAGGCACCATGCCCTAACAATTTTATTCGATTACATGATAGAACTCATCCAATCCCTACCATCCCCATAGCCAACAACAGGGGATTACTCACTCATGGATGAGGGAAACATGGATGGTTGATGGAGAGGCATTGTTGATGATGCCGATGATCCTCTCCAAATTCACCGTCCCGGTAGGGTGCCAGAACGGAGTTTCTGGTTCCGAATCGCGGTTTCTGGTAGTGGCGGCATAGTGGAACTCTTTCTGGAAAAACATCGACCCCCCCTAAGTTTTTAGGTCAGAGGGCAACTTATAGGCGAAGAGGGAGGCCGAGGGGGTGCCTGAGGCGGCCACACCCCCTCGAGGCACGGCCAGGCCCAGCCCACGTGGCAGGGGGTGTGGGCCCCTCAGAGCCCCACTCCGTCTCGTATTTTGGCTCCGTGAGTCTTCTAGTGAAATAGGATTTTTGGCATATTTTCTGGGATTTTTCCTGATAGTTGATTTTCTGCACAAAAACTAGACAGCAAGGTAATTCTTCTAAAAACAACATCAGTCTGTGTTAGTTGTATCCAAATCACACGAGTTTAGAGGAGAAACAATAGCAAGATTGTTTGGGAAAGTAGATACGTTTTGGACATATCATTGTGTTTGCGGGGATCCGATGGATATTGAGTACTATGTCAGATTGATTATTGATTCTATCATGTCTATGTTATTTGTGGTCTTGCATGCTCTCTATTTCTAGTAGATGCTTTGGCCAAGTAGATGCTTGTAACTCCAAGATGGAGTATTTATGCTCGATAGTAGGTTCATGCCTATAGTAATCTGGGGAAGTGACAGAAATCTCTAAGGTCGTAGATGTTTTGTTGCTACTAGGGAGAAAACAACAATCCTTTGCCCAGGGGCAATTATATTCTTTACTTTACACACTTTTCTTAATGCAATTATCTATTGCTTGCAACTTAATACTGGAAGGGGTTCAGATGATAACCTGAAGGTGTATTATTAGTCATAGATGCAGTTGGATTCCGGTCTATGTATTATGTTGTAATGCCCAATCAAATGTCGTAGAGATCAAGATGTATAGTACATGCATTGTTATGCATTCTCAATCTGTTAATTGCCCCGCTGTAATTTGTTCACCCAACATGTTATTTATCTTAAGGAGAACACCTCTAGTGAATGGTGGACCCCGGTCCAATCCTTCCCATTGATATACCATCTACTGTTTACCGTTTATTGTTTACTTTCTGCAATTACCACAAGCAATTACTATCTTCCACAATATACGTTTAATCCTTTGTTTTCAGCAAACCGGTGAGATTGACAACCTCATTGTAAGTTGCGGCAAAGTATTGTGGTTGTGTTGTGCAGGTTCCAAGTTGCTAGCAACACCTTGGGAGATGTTTCCTTTCACCTACTGGTTCTATAACCTCAGTTTCATAACTGAGGGAAACTTTTTGCTATGCTCATCATACCTTCCTCTTGGGGTTCCCAACGAGCTCTACATCATCTAAGACATCAGCGTTCCGATTGTGCAATGTCTTGATCAACATGTAGTCCTCATTGAAGGGAATATGCCCGAGAGGTAATAATAAAGTGGTTATTATCGTATTCCTTATTTATGATAAATGTTTATTTTGCATGCTATAATTGTATTAATACGGAAACGTTAATACATGTGTGTTTAATAAACAAATAGAAAGTTCCTAGTTATGCCTCTATTATAAACTAGCTCGTTTATTAATAAGATGATCAAAGGTTTCTTGATCATGGACATTGGATGTTGTTAATAACGAGGTCACAACATTATTGGAATGGTGTGATGAACATTCATCTGAAGTATAGCATTACGATCAAGGTCATTGTGTTTATATTGTTATAACATCATACGAAGTAATCTTAGTCCTTAGACCATGAGATCATGTCAATCACTAACACCGGAAGAGTATCTTGATAACATGAAACGTCACACCATAAAAAGGTGACTATAAAGATGGGTTCAGTGCTATGAAGGTGTTATGTTGAGGCTCATGGATCAAGAGTGGAATTTGTCCATACCGATGACGGAGAGATATACCTTGGGCCCTCTCAATGATATCACATTAGTTAGCTTGCAAGCAAGTGATTTGATCACTAGAATGCTATATCACAGGAACAAGAAAAGAGTACATGTCGGTAACAAGATCAAACTAGGTATGGAGATACCTGATATGTTGGAATAATATCTATAATTTTTGATGTTCCATGCTTGTTTAGTATCTACCTTGCTTTACTTGTCCACACTTTGAGGTGCTTTTTACATGTTTTCTAGTACTAATCTATTAACAAGTTGCAATAGTGCCAGATGCCTGTTTTCTGCTGTTTTTGGTTTCAGAAAAGTTAGTAAAGAAATATTCCCGGAATTGGACGGGACAAACGTCAAAGTCAATTACTTTCCGTGGGGAACAAGAAGTCCAGAGGAGAGCCGGAGGGGACGGCCAGGGGGTCAGACCCACCCTAGGCACGAGGGCAGGTGGGCCCGCGCCTGGCTAGGGTTTGGTGGCCCTGTCCCCTCCCGGTCTCGCCCATTCGCCTATAAGAAGCCCCTGATGCAGAAACCCTAAGGACCCGATTAGAAATCCACGAAACCATCAGTAGCCGCCGCCACCATCGTCCCTAGATCGGGGCATCTGAAGTTCTTCCCGGCACCCTGCTGGAGGGGATATCATTCCGGAGGCCTTCCCTCCGGTATGATTCGTGAGTAGTTCCACCTTGGACTATGGGTCCATGTAGTAGCTAGATGATTGTATCTCCTCCTTTGTGCTTTCATGTATAGATCTTGTGAGCTCCGTTCATGATCAAGATCTAATCTATTTGTAATCATGCATGTTGTGTTTGCGGGGATCTGATGGATATTGAGATTATTATGTTGGTTTGATTAATGGTTTTATCTTTATGATTCTATCATGTCTGTGTTGTTTGTGATCTTGCATGATCTCCGTTGCTAGTGGTTATCTTGGCCAGGTAGTTGCTAGTGACTCCAAGGGGGTATTTATGCTCGATAGTGGGTTCATGCCTCTAGTTTCCAAGGGAAGTGACAGAAATCTCTTCGGTTGTAGATGTGTTGTTGCTACTAGGGAGAAAACAACGGTCTCTTGTTCATGGAACATGTGGACTGTTTACCTTACACACTTTGCTTAAGCGGTTATGCATTGCTTGCAACTTAATACTAGAGGGGGTTCAGATGATAACCTAAAGGTGGACTTCTAGTCATAGATGCAGTTGGATGACGGTCTATGTATATTGTTGTATTGCCCAATCAACTTCATAGGATCTTTCTGGCTAGTAATTTCATTGTTATGCCTTGCTCGGTTCCTGTCAATTGCCTGCTGTAATTTGTTTACCCTTCATGCCATGTTGTTTATCTAAGGAGAGCACCTCTAGTGAACTATGGACCCCGGTCCAATCTTTACCATTGATACATCTTCCACTATTACCTATTTACTTGATGCAAACCATTACCTTCCACACCATATGTTTAATCCTTTGTTACAGCAAACCAGTGAGCTTGACAACCTCACTGATTCATTGGGGCAAAGTCTTGAGTTTGTGTTGTGCAGGTCTCCGCGTTGCTCGCAACACCTGTGTGACGTTTCCTTCCTCCTTCTGGTTCGATAAACTCGGTCTCAACTGAGGGAAGACTTGCTGCTTGCTACTTCACACCTTGCTCTTGGGGTTTCCAACAAAGTGCTCGACGTCAGCACCAACCATCAAGTTTTCTGGCGCCGTTGCCAGGGAATGAAGAAGAAGAAACTCCCACGTCAACGAGGCGCCATCAACAAGTTTTCTGGCGCCGTTTCCGGGGAGGGTAAGGACGTCTTCACTAGGGGAGTCCTTAACTTCCTTTCTCTTTACTTTGTTTTTAGTTTGCTTTGTTTCTTTTGCTTGGTTTTGTTTGCCTCTTTCTAAAAAACCCAAAAAAAATAGTTCCTACTCTAGTTGCTGGTCCGTTGTTGCCTTGCTTGGTCATGCTTTCTATCAATGGATGATTTCTTGCCTTATTCAAAACACAAAAAAATAGTTTGGTTTTCTTGCCTTATTCAAAACACAAAAAAATAGTTCCTACTCTAGTTGCTGGTCCGTTGTTGCCTTGCTTGGTCATGTTTTCTATCAATGGATGATTTCTTTGAAACTAGTTCTTATTGGCAAGGTGGGTTCACGGAAGAAAAAAAGTATTATTATAAGGAACACCGTTTATCACAAAAAGGGAAACACTTATGGTAACAAATTGATAAGTTGAATACTATTGCTAGAGAGGTGTGCTCTACTTATAATGTTACTTATTGCTTTGATAAAGCTTGTTGCTGCAGGAGGTATAAACACCTACCCTTTCAATGTGAGTATAATGATAAAGTTACCATATCTTCTTATGTTAAGGGAAATTATGACTTTTATGATGTGGAACAAATTGAAGAATTTATTGCTTTCAAGGGTGCATTTGAACTTGCTAGTTTGCTTGAAAATACTGATGATGCACCTTATGAATATGAGGTTTATGAGATACTTAAATTTTGCTTTGATAATTACAAGGAAGCAAATGGCTATATTCTTGAATATTTTAATAGATGCTTTCCACAAATGGAAGAGACTAATGCCTTGCAGGAGCCTATGGAAGAAGAAATTGTTGAAACTGGAAGCTTATTAGATGAAAAAGAGGAGGAGAGTGATGAACAAAAGGAGGAAGAATGGATTATCTACCCATGCCTACCTTCTAATGAGAGTAACTCTTTACCCCTTACATTATTTAATTGTCCCCCCATGCTTACCAAAGGAGGATGAATGTTATGTTCCTGTGTATCCTTTTGAAATATCTACTTTGGGTAAAACCTGTGAAGGTTTTAATCCCACTAATTTTGAGCTTGATAGAAATTATGTGTTTGTAGCTCATGAAAAGCCTGCTTTATGTGATAGTTATATTGTTGAGTTTATTCATGAGGCTACTGAAAATTATTATGAGAGAGGAAAATATGGTTATAAAAGTTTTCATGGTACTGAAACACCTCTTTATGTGCTGAAAGTGTTGAAGTTACTCCTGATTTATCTTCCTATGCTTGTCACTTTGTTCTTTGTGAATTTATTTGCATACAAGATTCCTATGCATAGGAAGTGGGTTAGACTTAAATGTGTTTTGAATTTGCTTCTTGATGCTCTCTTTGACTTCATTCATAATTCTTATGTGAGAATCTTCTTAAGCTATCAAGCCTAACTTAAAGGCGTTAAAGAAAAGTACTTGTTGGGAGATAACCCAAGAGTTTTCTTGAGTCTTGGAAGTTATTACTTCAGTAATAACCTCTCCTTATCCTTTTTGTTTGCTTTTTGTACCAATAATAACCTCTAATGAGAGGGAAGTAAGATTTGGGGAGTTGCTGTCCCGAAATAGATTTCTGTCCTCCACCAAAAAAAATTGTGAGGAGGCTCTATAACTCAGATTGATCTCAATATTTACAAATAAATCCCACAGTATGTTCTCTAACTTTCATTAGATCAACACTTTTTGATTTGAGCAATAGAATATGTTCGAAAAAAATCGTTTCTACCTGTTGGTCTGTTTTGACAGATTTCTGCCATTATTTGCATTTTCTTCTTATTGATTCCTTTTTGAGCTCTCTTCAGGTAAATTGAGTTTATTTGAAGGAGTTACTACAGTAGCTTGTGTTTTTAGTGAAAAGCCTTGCTGTTCCAAAGCTTTGCCAGTGGTCTAATATATTTTGAATACACTAATGTTGCTAATGAAGATTGTGTGAAGTTTTGTATGAAGGAAAAAATTTAGGTGTAGAGAGAGAATGATGCAATGAGATTAAGAATGGACAAAAGCTCAAGCATGGGGATGCCACCATGGTGTCATCCCAAGCAATATCCAAGAGGTACAAGCGTCAAAGCTTGGGGATGCCCAAGGCATCCCCTTTTTCATCAATAAAAAGCTCAGGTCTGTCTAGACACTTCATTTTTATTATTTCATGCACAATTGTGTTGTTCTTGGAGCGTCTTAGTTTAGTTTTGCTTTGCTCAGTTTTTTTAGTTTTCTTGAGTAGTTTGGACCCCCGTTCTCGCTGTGTTGTTTTGCAAAGAAGTTTGCTTGGTGTTTGGAAAGGAGTAGTAAGTTCTTGCTTGAAGTGCAAGACAAGCTTGCATTGACTGTGACTTAGACTTTAGCATGACATGATAGGTGTTGTTTTGACTTTATGATTAGTGATTATTGATCTATCATGTCTTGTTCCACACAATTGGGATTTCTTAGTGTGCCTTGAAGAAATTATGTGTTGTTTTAGCATGCAAAAGCATAGTATTGTGGTATTCTCCTTTGATGTTTTGCTTGGATTGACTTGGCACATGCTCACACCATATTATGACTATGAAAAGTCACCATTAGCCTCTATGATCATGTATTCCTTGACTTGTAGTACCACTCTTTGCTTTGATTAGTTTGCTTTGTTGCATTGCATAATTATGGCCATTATTGCTCTCTTAGTTGGTTGCTCCCAGTCTTTTGCTAGCCTCCACTTGTATGAGTAAGCTCTACTCATGCTTCCAACTCCGAAGAAACAAAGTTTTTCTAAAGTGTCCACTATAAATTCCTATGCATGGTGTGCTACACCATTCCAAGTATATTCTTGTTTTCATCTATCTTCCAATTAAAAACTATTTTGTTATGTGAAAACTTAGTGATTAAAGCCCTCACGAACTTGATGGCACACTTTATCTTTGCCCCTAATAAACTTGAACCATTGTGACAACTTTGTTGTATATGCTTGCACTTATAAGTTGGAATTAGCAGAACCGTGCTGTCATGGGGAACATTTTCAACATTGCACTTGTACCTTGTTCTACTCAGTTGATATCATGTTCTTTTGTCTATGGATGTCACCGGTGTGAAATAAAGAGGGAACTTGTAAGTTCATGGAGTTTGTATCCTGTGTTAGAGAAATGTCTGGGCCGCTAGCCTAAGCCATGCCTAATCATGGTGGAAACTTGCAGCATCACCATAGTGACATCTATGAAGCATTCTTCTTAAAAAAAGAGACACATACATAAGAAGAATTGCTGAGATGTTCATTGTCTGCTTCCCTTGTCATTTTGGTTATGGGAAAGCTCTTGTACCATGTTCAAGGGGTACCCCGTTGGCGGTTCTCAATGATATGCAAATACTTACAGTGACAAGAACATACCTGGACCCAAAGTTGAGTATGCATGAGGTGTGGCCCTTGTATTCAAGGGGCATGAGATTGCCAACTTATACTTCGTCAAGCATATACTCCAGCTTTGCCACTTTAACCTAACCACTTCAAGATGCTTATGATAGGGGCAATGAGGGCTCAAAGCTAACTAGTACCATAATTTTTGAAAGCTCTTTTTGAAACTTGTAATCCCTGCTTCCTTTACAAAAAGGCCTTTCTTCCACCATTATTGAGTCTCCACCTTCTACCTTGAGGCACCATTAAGAGAGCATAGTTGTCATTTTGTGTGCAGTGTTCCAAAGCTTATTAATTGATGCATATTGTGTTATTACTTTCTCTTGTGCTATTTGTTTCTAGTCACTCTCATGAACTTTGCAGGTGTCATATGCATTATATTGCTACTCTATGAGGGACAAGCTAATTGTCACTATGCTATGTTTTCTGCACGTGAAACAGACAAACGTTTTTTAATGCATATTATTCATGATCTTTGTTTGTAGCTCGCCATGTTGCATGCATAGTTACTATGTCCTATTGTTAGAACTTCATCTTTCATGCACATGTTTAGAGTTCTTCGATCCCAACTTTCAATGCTTGCAAATGGTTGGATCTTTATTGTGAGGGTGCATGTCATCTAAAAAATTATTCTGTTTATCACTTACCTACTCGAGGACGAGCAGGAGTTAAGCTTGGGGATGCTGATACGTTGGAAACGTATCTATAATTTTTGATGTTCCATGCTTGTTTAGTATCTACTTTGCTTTACTTGTCCACACTTTGAGGTGATTTTTACATGTTTTATGGTACTAACCTATTAACAAGTTGCAATAGTGCCAGATGCCTATTTTCTGCTGTCTTTTGTTTCAGAAAAGTTTGTAAAGAAATATTCTCGGAATTGGACGGGACAAACATCAAAGTCAATTACTTTCCGTGGGGAACAAGAAGTCCAGAGGAGAGCCGGAGAGGACGACCAGGGGGGCCAGACCCACCCCAGGAACGGCGGCAGGTGGGCCCGCGCCTGGCTAGGGTTTGGTGGCCCTGGCTGCCTCCCGGTCTCGCCCCTTTGCCTATAAGAAGCCCCCGATGCCGGAACCTTGAGGACCCGATCAGAAATCCACGAAACCGTCTGTAGCCGCCGCCACCATCGTCCCTAGATCGGGAGGATCTAAAGTTCTTCCCGGCACCCTACCGGAGGGGAGATCATCCTGGAGGCCTTCTCTCCGGTATGATTCGTGAGTAGTTCCACCTGGTACTATGGGTCCATGTAGTAGCTAGATGATTGTATCTCCTCCTTTGTGCTTTCATGTATAGATCTTGTGAGCTCCGTTCATGATCAATATATAATCTATTTGTAATCATGCATGTTGCATTTGCAAGGATCCGATGGATATTGAGATTATTATGTTGGTTTGATTAATGGTTTTATCTTTATAATTTTATCATGGCTGTGTTGTTTGTGATCTTGCATGCTCTCCATTGCTAGTGGTTATCTTGGCCAAGTAGTTGCTAGTGACTCCAAGAGGGGGTATTTATGCTCGATAGTGGGTTCATGCCTCTAGTTTCCAAGGGAAGTGACAGAAATCTCTTCGGTTGTAGATGTGCTGTTGCTACTAGGGAGAAAACAACGGTCTCTTGTTCATGGAACATGTGGACTGTTTACCTTACACACTTTGCTTAAAGTAGTTGTCTGTTGCTTGCAACTTAATCTTTGGAGGGTTCGGATGATAACCTGAAGGTGGACTTCTAGTCATAGATGCAGTTGGATGACGGTCTATGTATATTGTTGTATTTCCCAATCAACTTCATAGGATCTTTCTGGCTATTAATTGCTCAGTTCCTGTCAATTGCCTCGCTGTAATTTGTTTACCCTTCATGCCATGTTGTTTATCTAAGTAGAGCACCTCTAGTGAACTATGGACCCCGGTCCAATCTTTACCATTGATACATCTTCCACTGTTACCTGTTTACTTGCTGCAAACCATTACCTTCCACACCATACGTTTAATCCTTTGTTACAGCAAACCGGTGAGCTTGACAACCTCACTGATTCGTTGGGGCAAAGTCTTGAGTTTGTGTTGTGCAAGTCTCCGCGTTGCTCGCAACACCTGTGTGACGTTTCCTTCCTCCTTCTGGCTCGATAACCTCGGTCTCAACTAAGGGAAGACTTGCTGCTTGCTTCTTCACACCTTGCTCTTGGGGTTTCCAGTGAAGTGCTCGACGGCAGCACCGGCCATCAAGTTTTCTAGCACCGTTGCCGGGGAACGAAGAAGAAGAAACTCCCATGTCAACGAGGCGCCATCAATATCGGTGATCGAATCTCGGACATGTAATATATCGCGAGACAAATGGATTGAGTTACATGCGTATAAGGTTCACACGGTCACAGAAGTCATCGTTGAATGTGTGGGAGTCAGTACGGATGTCCAGGTCCTGATGCTGATTATTGATCGGAGAGGGGTCTCGACCATGTCTACATTATTCGCGAACCGTGGGTGACACACTTAAGGAATACCGAAACCATTCGGAGCAAATGATATGCAAGAGAAAGAAAAAGGAAAGCGCATGAATTTATTTCACTAAACACCAGAACTGTTTCGGTTGAAATTGCTGAAACTGGTTCTGCATGTGAAATTGAAATGTTGTAAGGGGTTTTATGTGAATGTTTGTTAATTCAAGTAAATAATAAAATTCTGAATTAATAAATAAAAGAGTTTTATTTAAATGAGAGCTTGCATTAAATTTGGTGGAAATTTAATGCATGTGAGTGGATTTTTAGTGGAGGCATGTTTATGTGAGTGGAGGCTTTTCATTTTTACCGGGAGCTCCACCCACATGAATGTGGAAGAGGTGGGGGCAGACACCATGGCTGGGCACCATGCCCCTTGGGTGCCCCCCTCTCCCTATAAAAGTCCTCCCTCTCCTCCTCCACTCTCACACCTCCTCGCGAAGGATCTTTCTCCCCCCTTTAGAATTTCCCCATGGTCTCGGATCAGTGAGATACATGTTCCCGGTGGATTTTCTTGAAGGATTTGTTGCTTCCGCTGCTTCGCTGGAGCAAGGGCATGGAGGTTGTCGGAGTACCGGACGTGTGTGCGATCACTGATGCACCACTTCTTTGCGGTGCTGGACTTGATGGTGCTGGACCGGCTGGACTAGATGGACTTCATCACGATCTTGAGATTGCCAAGTGTTGGACTACATCATCCACGAGTAGAACCTCGTTAATGCTATTTGGTCTTCGAGGGTATGTATTCTATGGATGTATATCCACCTGTTTCTTGTATCTAGTAGATAGATCTTGGTACAGAGTTGTTCCCATCGTAGATTTTTTTTTGTTTTCTATGCTACGAACCCTTCAGTGGTATCAGAGCCGGATCTATGCGTAGATGCTTTGCACGGGTAGTACACATATGAATATGTGGGCGTTGATGGTCATGTTATTACGTCTTCCTTGTATTTTGGATATTGGTGGTATAGAGGGATGAAGCGGCCCGAACAAACATTACATGTCCTCGCACATGAGACCTGTTCCATGCTTGACATGCAACTAGTTTTGCATAAATGGCTAGCGGGTGTCTGTCTCTCCTACTATAGTTAATATCTGATTTACAACGAGTTGTCAATAATTTTGATTATCATCGTTGTGGTTCCATGTTCGTAGTTAAGAACGGTTCTATCTGCGAAAGCCCTCAGCCACGTAAAACTTGCAATGGATAAATTAGAAGCGTCTAGTTTAGATTGTTGCTGGGCTAGTGTCATGATATGGTGATGTTGTAAGTAAAAGTATAAGTCGATACTCTTACAACAGACATAACGTGTAAGTTTCATAGACCTTGGCCTTACACATAAAAGAATGATGAAGATCATACCACGATGCGGATGATAACGATCAAGTGTAAGGACCATATCATTTCATTTTTCACATGTGATGTTTGTTGCATCTTATATTCCTTGTTTAGCATTTTATTAGCATAATAAGATGATCCCTTATTTATATATCAAGATAAAAATGTGTTCTTTCTTAACTATGCACCGACAATGTTTCGCTGCTTCAAGACATCACGTGATGATCGGGTGTACTTGAATCCACGATCATATCTCGGGTGTAAGACAGTTTTACACACGTGAATACTAAGGTTTTTACTTGGCGAGCCTAGCATGTGCAGACATGGCCTCAGAACACGGACCGAAAGGTTAAGCATGATTCATATTTTTTGATATGATGACCATATAGATGCTCTCCTTTGAAACTACACCGACTCACGTGATGATCGGACTTGGTGTAGTGGATTTGGTTCCTGTAATCACCAAAAAACACGAGGGGTGTCGTTTTTAGGTGGGGGTTCATTTGTAATTTGGATTAGTAGAACTCAATTTATCATAAATTAAATCAAAGTGAATTTTAGTAATTTGTTATAGTCATTGGCATTCGTTCACCACCTTATGCTTAGTTGTAATTAAGATAATAGAACTATAGAATTCTGGATTTTTACTTTACGAACTGGTATCGTATTGTGTTGAGTGTCAATCTAAAGTTTAAAGTCCTATTGCAAACTTTCAGCAAACTCTATTTACTCCGTGAAATTTGATAATTAGTATTAAATCGAGAGTAACAATTCCAGTGTTAGTATCTTAATATCATGTTTGCCTCCATGATTCTTGATTTAAATATCGAGATTATCTAGG